>CM032450.1:54001288-54084862 GCA_019049505.1 Pachyrhynchus sulphureomaculatus
TTTGCAGCTGTTCCAGAAGAATCCGGAGGACTTTAAGCGTCGTTTCGTCACTGTGGATGAAACATGGATACATTACTATAGTCCTGAGACCAAACAACAATCTAAACAATGGGTTACCAAGGGGGAATCTGCACTAAAAAAGGCGAAGATCGTTCCTTCGGCCGGAAAGGTTATGGCGACTGTCTTTTGGGATTCGCAAGGGATAATCCTCATCGACTATCTGGAAAAGGGGTAAAACTATTACAGGTGAATATTATTCATCGTTATTGGACCGTTTGAAAATCGAGCTGCAAGAAAAACGCCCGCGATTGGCCCACAAAAAAGTCCTTTTCCATCACGACAACGCACCAGCACACACCTCAGCAGTTGTGGTCGCAAAATTAATGGAAATAGGATTCCAACTCGTTTGACATCCCCCCTATTCTCCAGACTTAGCTCCCTCGGACCACTATTTGTTCCCCAATTTGAAGAAATGGCTGGCGGGACAAAGATTTTATTCAAACGAGGAGGTGATTGCAGACACTAATGGATATTTTGCAGACTTGGACAGATCCTATTATTCGGAAGGGATCAACAAACTAGAACATCGTTGGATGAAGTGTATAAGCCTAAAAGGAGACTATGTCGAAAAATAAAAAAGGTTTACCCCAAACACATAAGTAGTTTTTATTTTTGCACGGACTTTTCAAACCAGCCTCGTATATGAGCACTGATATGGCCAAATGTGCCCCGAGATAGATTGACAGATGGGAGATAGATTGTTTAGAGAGTGTTTAAAGTAAATGAAAATTCTGCTATCATCAGTAAAGCTCTGGATTGACTTTTTGATATTTTCTAGAAGATTGTTAATATAACGAATAGAGTAGACGACAGTACTCAGTTATAAGGTATACCGATGTTGATAGTGAAGATACCATAAAAAAATTCACTCACAAACACAATCCCTACGAAATTTTAAAGGAATTCCGCACGTTTTGGGATTTCTTGTTTACTAAACGCATAATAAGGGTTCCGTAAGGGACACTTATAAGATCACTTCGGTGTCTGTCTGTCCGTCTGTCACACTCGATTTTCTCCGAAACTATTTGACGTAGAAAGTAGAAATGTGGCACTAATATAAGAATTGATGGCCTCAACAGAGCCCTGTATTTTTAAAAGTAAAGTTTTGACTTATGTAGTTAGTTTTGGGGGGTGAAATCGGAAGTGAAAATTACTAGGTCAACGAGTTGGGTGTCAAATGAGAGCTTGTAAAAACACGAGTTCAAAAATATATATAATGTAATACTTGCGCGCACTTTTCTTTGTATTATTTTTAAAAAAATCGCGAAAAATCGCTGTCCGGCCCCTTTATCTCAAAAAGTACTGATCAAATAATTTTGAATAAATTCTGGAATATTCTCCATGGAAAGTAGATTGAACAAAAATTATCACGAGTGCATTACCTCTAATAATTTATCTGGTATATAAAAAAACAAAACTTTCAAGGTAATCAGTATTCATTAAAGATCGGAAACAAACTTTGTTGAAAGCTCATTTGGGTGTGTTTTCTGAAGTCACTGATCATCTCCGTTACAATTTTTTTTTTATTTTAGAGGCAATCAACGCACGGAACACTAATTGCGCAAGTTTAATTTGCACTTGACCGGTTATTTTTAATTTTCGTTCACTTATAGGTCATTCGGTGGCCTGTTTCTGTGCAGCTACGATAACCCCCAAACGAAATAATAATAAACAGTAACCCTGTACATATACAAATCTGTTAAAAGATAAGCAACAATGCATGAAGAACAATGCATTTTCATTTACGTTTTTCTGACAAAAATTTCAAAGAGGATTTTTCTAAAAATTTTCAGTTTATTTAATAACTACCAGGTTTTAATAGCATAATACCTTTTTCTGAGTTGTATGTGAAAGATCAGGAAGAAAAAGCGAAAATGCGGGCTAATTTAGTAAACCGCAAGTATATATATAAATAAAGCAATAAGAAGAGCGTATTTCTTGCTGTTGCAGCGACGTGGCACTAAATTTTATTACTTTGCCTTGTCATTTTGTCAACAAAGATGCATTAGATGGCAATATAATTGGAATACTGACAGTGGCGGATCTAGAACAAGATAACTATGTTGCCCCTTCTTACAAACTTTTTTACTTTCCTGGCAATATTCGTAAAAAAAATTATCTTCCAAGATTTTTGCATTTCTTCGCGTTTTAAGATCACGAAAAACACAGTTTCTCATTTTTGCCGGACTTTCGTTCTGTTGGCACTATACGAAGCGACGTCTTCCCCCACCCTCCCCATCAACAATCGGAAATAACTAAAAAATAATAGAATTTTCAGATTCTTGAATTTCAAGAACCCTGAAAAGGACGTAAAAGAGCATGCATACGATGCAACCCTTTTAACCCCCTTCCCACCTCCTTAAACTTTTATATGTTTGGCCAAAACAATCGGAAATAAAGAAAGAAATAACACAATTTCTAAATTCATCAACTCCCAAGGACGCTTAACATTGAACATACATAGCAACCCAATAACACAATTTACAGAATAGTAAATTCCCGGCCCATAACACTATCTATACGAAGTCGCCTATTTAACCAGAAATTTACATTCTCACCGTAAATCCACCGTTAGGTTCTTCCGACCATAAACTGCTTTCGACATCTAGTATCTTACCAATCAGTGACAGAGAGGCGCCTAAACCGCACAAGATTTGGCACTACAAATCTGCTAAATGAGAGGAATTTATGGAATATAACATTTCAGAATGGTTATACAACGGAAGATTTTGAAATAAGAAAGGGAATTAGACAGGGTTGTGTTTTGTCCTCCATGCTGTTTAATTTATATGTCGAAGGAGCCTTCGTTAAAGCAGTGTCGCAGAGTGATCTGGGTATCACAGTAAACTGTGTTCCGATAAACAACATTAGATATGCAGATGACACTGCCATTCTGACAGATAGCGCAGATGCTCTTCAAGCATTATTGAAGGAGAAAACATTGGAATAAGCATCAACATAAACAAAACAAAATTCATGATCATTAGTAGAAATCTAATTCAAGACATCCGAATTTATATATAAATGGCGAGAATATAGAACAGGTTAACAAGTTCAAATACCTTGGATGCCTTTTGAAAGACAAATGGGATCCGGACATGGACATTAAAGCCAGAGTTGAGCAGGCAAGAGCAACTTTCATCAAGTTAACGCAAATTCTTTTGTAATAAAAACCTGAACCTACAACTCGGGTACCGGATGGTTAAGTGCTATATTTGGTCCGTTTTGCTGTACGGTGTTGAAACATAGACAATTAAAGTGTCATCTATTAACAAACTGGAGGCATTTGCAATGTGGATACTCAGAAGAATACTGAGAGTATCTTGGGTTGATAGAGTGAGGAATGAGGAGGTGATCGAGAGAGCCAACCTGAAAGATCGCTAGTTATTCGAAAACATAAAAAGGAGAAAGATTTCATACTTGGGTCATATTATTCGTGGGAAACGTTATAGCTTTCAACACCTGATACTGCAGGGTAAAATTCAAGGCAAAAGGGGAACAGGACGAAAAAGACCATCATAGCTGTGCAATATTCGTCACTGGACAGGAATAAGTGATTTTCGGTCTCTCCAAAATGCGGCTTTAAAAAGACTCATCTGATGAGAGAAGTTTGGGACAGACGCCTACGCAGGAATCTGCACGGCTCCTTAATAATAAGAAGAAAAAGCTGAATTCAAACGCGACCGTACAAGCATTTTTGATGAAGAACATCCAGGTCATCAAAATGAGGTCACCACATCAGAAATGATTGAAAAAACCAACGATATAGTGATAAATGATCGGAGAGTGGAAATGCGTGAGATTACTAAGACTGCGGGCATCTCAACTGAACAGGTGTAGAACATTTTAACACCTCATTTGAATATGTGGAAACTTTCTGCAACATGGATGTGCGATTGCCAAGACCAAAGAAGAGTCCAAACAGTGGGTTTTCCGTGGCGAACCGGCGCCAAAGAAGGCCTAGGTGACAGTATTGGGCAACAAAGTCATGACCACCGTGTTTTGGGATGCACGCGACATAATCCACGTCGATTACCATGAAAAGGGCAAAACGATTAATGGAAAGTATTATGTCAACTTACTGTATCGTTTCCGGTCCGCATTTGGCGAGGAAAAAAAATCCCTTTTATTAAGACACGCGTGCACACTTGTGTCATCGTCATGGCAAAATTTCATGAGTAAGGATACGAATTTTTTTTTATGGGTCTGGCACACGTACTGCAGGGATATCCCTAAAGTGCTCTAGGAGCGGCATGTGTACGGAACAAGCGATTCACGTTGTTCTTGAATCGTTGTAAATTGTACTCGGTGGGAAACACAGCGCTAGGCAAATTATTCCAAAGGGATGATGTTCTCCATATAAAAGACTGCTTGAAAAGCGTTGTACGCGGAGTAACAAGCTGAACCTCATACGGATGTGAAGCACCAGCGCGACGTGTATTTCTAACATGCACCGCTTTGGGAGGAATTAAGCGGGCTACATCCTTCGAACACTTTCCATGAAAATACTTGTAGAACGGACTCAAGTCGCCAATCGTTCTTCGATGTTCCAGCGAATCAAGGCCGCCGGTCAATTCTGGGTCTCCAATCAGACGGACCGCTCTTCTCTGAACAGAATCCGACAAATGCAGTGTATGTTTGGGAGTGGAACCCCAAACGTAGGAGCAGTATTCCATAGTTGGTCGAATTTGTGCTTTGTTGTGGGGTGTAAAGCTTTCTGGTTCGAAACAATATTCCCAACTTTTGAGAAGCTCTCCTTGCTATGCATGCAACATGTTCATGCCAGGACATATTTGCTCCCAAACTAACGCCCAACAAATTGAGCGACGATGCTAGGGGAATTGAATGCCCCGACATAACTTTGTCGGGTTCAGCAACGTTAACTTTTTAGAAAAAACTGCCGCCTGGGTTTTTGTAGCGTTAAATTCCACTTGGTTACTGTCACCCCAAGATAGAATTTCTTCCAGGTCCTTGTTAAGTTGAACGACCTCCTGCTGTCTGCGGATATTCGCGTGAGCAGCCGATGTCCGAGCGTTCAAGGAGAATGAAGAGACAAGCGTACTGTTATCTGCAAAGCTGTAGGATTGGATTCCAGATCTTTTCCAACAGATCGTTAATGTAAATGAGAAAGAGAGTAGGGGACAGTATGGAGCCCTGGAGCACACCCGCGTTGATAGTGAAGGTGTTAGAAAGAAATCCGTCGACCGCCACTCGTAAAGAACGCTCTCTGAGGAAACATGAGAGCCACAAACAGAACCTTTCAGACATACCATAAGAGCGTAATTTAGCCAACAGTCCATCGTGCCAAACATGGTCGAATGCCTTGGATATGTCAAGAGCAACCGTGGAATTGCTTCCGCATCCATCATATTCGCCAGATTTATCCCCCAGAGATTATTTTCTATTTTCGAATATGAAAAAGTGCCTCGGCGGAAAAAACATTTGACTCAAACGATGATGTGCTTGCTGAAACAAACTCATTTTGAAGGGTTGGAGAAATCGTATTTTTTAGATAGGATACAAAAGATAGAAAACCGCTGGACTAAGTGTATCGAGCTAAAAAGAGACTATCTTGAAAAATAAAATAAATTTTACACATAAAGTCTGATCAATGATCATGCACGTCATAAATTTCTGAATATAGTATAAATATCGGTCTATATTATTCTTTTTGTCAACATGTCAAGTATATTTAAAAACTTAAAAACGCAGATCGTCTGTCATCTGAAGTTATTTACGAACATTCGCTCTATCACCTGTCTCGGTTATTTGTACATATGCAAGAAAGACTGCGAACAACCTGGCATTTGGGTATAGCTTCATGTTTTAGAAGCCAGTACCGCCGAGTTTATAGGCAATAAAAGTAATCGATAATTCTTTGACGGATTGAGGTTACGTCATCTTTATGTTTAATTTTTGGAACTTTTCATGAAGTAAATTTACTCACCAAATATTCTAATAGCAACCTGAAAAATAAAAATAAGTGATATTAGACGTTGGATTTACGCAGAGAGGTAAATGTCCTTCACAAGTAAGAACTAGAGTGTTTTACACATCATACACATTTAATATATCCGTAGTTCTCGTTAATTACCAAACCGGATGAAAAATTTAAAATTTTATTTTGATTTTTGAAATGGTCATTTAAAACTCAGACCGCCGACACTGAATTGACAGCCGATTGAATCGTATGAATATTCCTGACATCGCATTGATCACATGACTGCAAAGATCTATTGATCAGACTATAAAAAGTTTTTTCTTGTCAAGGCAAGGTACTTATCATACAAACTTCGTATGCATGCCACCTGTTAACTGACTAGGGATAGATGCAGTGAAATTTTTATCTTAACTAGTACCCTTCTGCTCTTCGAGTTATTCAGAGGTTAATAAATTTTTAAACGATTAACCAAAATAAAGCTACATTCCCTCAGGTATTTTATTATGCATTCTTATAACCCCACTCGTAATAAATCTCGCCAAGCATTCGATATTCAAGGTACTAAATCCAAAAACCTTAATGAAAATCGGAGAGAGGCATCGGTTATGCGGTCCCAACTCGGGTAAAACTTAAGCACGTCTTTTTTCCCCTAAATCAAAAAAAATCTGTCACAACTCAGTTCGCGATACCGCTAATATCGTATGCAGAAGCCCTTACCATTCTGTTATCAAATAAAATATATGGCTAGTTTATTTACTTAAAAACTCGGGAAACGAGAGATTATCTGAAAGTCCCGGAGTCCCGTCTTTGAATTATTATGGAACTAAGATGGTGCATAAAGAAAATGGGGATGTTTTCAAACAATTTATGAATACTTTTATACAATAAAAAGTGTTAGTTGATTTGTGGAACTTATGGAAATTGCAACAAAAATAATTTTTATGTACATATTCCAAAAAAAGAATAACATGTTTCCTGCTGAAACTCGCAGTCTGTCAAGTAAGAACGTGTCCGCGATAATTTATTTTTAGTAGATGCGATTCTAACGATTCAACAAAAAACCGGTGGAGGGAACCTTCGTCTACGACACCTTTTAGAAAAAGTGTAAGTCGATTCCGAACTTTCGTCGAAATCACGTAAAATCCAAAATGAATCACTTGTTTTCGCGTCGGTTAGAGGCAGTCCTTCTTTGTTCCCATCTAAAGGGGTCTAACATGACACATTCCTCGGCCGCTAAATATAGTAAAAAGTCGGTATCGTTTGTGAAGTGGGTAAATCGAAAGTCATGGAAAAGGTTATCAATCAGCATCTTCTAAAATATCTTGAAGGATTCAACATTATTAGCGATCATCAATATGGCGTAAAAATAGATCAACAGGAGATCTTCTGACTCATGTAACACACGTTTGGAACAACGCAATTGAACACTTTGGAGAATCTCGAGCGGTGACTCTTGACATATCCAAGGCATTCGACCGTGTTTGGCATGATGGGCTGTTCGCTAAGCTACGCTCTTATGGTATGTCTGAAAAGTTCTGTTTGTGGCTCTCATGTTTCCTCAAAAAGCGTTCTTTACGAGTGGCAGTCGACACCTTCACTATCAACGCCGGTGCACCTCAAGGCTCCATACTGTCTCCTACTCTTTTTTCTCATTTACATTAACGATCTGCTGGAAAAGACCGAGAATCCAATCTACAGCTTTGCAGATGACAGTACGATTATCTCTTCATTCACTTTGAACGCTCGGACATCGGCTACTCAGACGAATATCCGCAGACAGCAGAAAGTCATTTAACTTAACGAAGACCTGGAAGAAATTTTATCTTGGAGTGACAGTAACCAAGTGGAATTTAACGCTACAAAAACCCAGGCGGCAATTTTTTCTAAAAAAGTTAACGTTGCTGAACCCGACATAGTTATGTCGGGGCGCTCCATTCCTCTAACATCGTCACTCAATTTGTTGGGCGTCAATTTGGGAGCAAATATGTCCTGGCATGAACATGTTGCAGGCATAGCAAGGAGAGCTTCTCAAAAGTTGGTAATATTATTTCGAACCAGAAAGCTTTACACTCCACAACAACCGTTGATTCTTTACAAAGCTCAAATTCGACCAACTATGGAATACTGCTCCCATGTTTGGGGCTTCGCTCCCAAACATACACTGCATTTGTTGGATTCTGTTCAGAGAAGAGCTGTTCATCTGATTGGAGACCCGGAACTGACGGCCGCCTTGATCCGCTGGAACATCGAAGAAGGGTTGGCGACTTGAGCCTATTCTACAAGTATTTTCATGGAAAGTGTTTCGAAGAATGTGGCCCGCTTAATTCCTCCAGAGCGGTGCATGTTAGAAGTACACGCCGCGAGTTTCAGCTTGCTACTCCTCGTACAACGCTTTTCAAGCAGTCTTTTATATGGAGAACATCATTCCTTTGGAATAATTTGCCCAGGACTGTGTTTCCCACCAAGTACAATTTACAGCCACTCAAGAACAACGTGAATCGCCTTTTCCGCAACGTGTCGCTCCTGTAGCGCTTTAGCGATTTCTTCCCTGCAGCACGTATGCTAGAACCATAAAAAAAAATCGTTTTAACGAGAAGAAAAATGTCGACGGCTGGCCAAAATGTGGCTCGGTAGGCAAAGCCACTCCGAAGTCGAAAAACTAATTATGTCTTTGTTTTCACGGAACCCGACATTAACGTTGCCTTAAGGAGAGGCAAAATTAAGAAAATCAAGACATCTTTGGGTGATTCTTCAAATTCCGAAGCACGTTGAAGAAACCTTTGCTGGGAGAAAATCACGTCACGAAGCGGCTCGCTTGGACCCACGATAAGATACTAGAGTAGCCCTCACAATCGCCGGATGCCAACCCTATTGAAAGCGACCTGTCCCTTGTAAAGAGAAAGCTCAGAGAAAAGACTCTGAGAACTTTGATTGAGTTATCTTGCAAGGTTCGAACAATTTTCAGAGTATGGAAAAAATCTTGTCGACAGCATATTTCGTAGATGCCAGGCGATTATTGATGCAGGAGGCGATTGGACTAATTACTAAGGTAATTGCGTCTTTGTTAGCACACCAAATAATACACTGATGGCAAAAATATTCTCGAAACACATTTTTTGACAGACTGTACATAGTCAAATAATACTTAGTCACTGTTACCCCAAGATAGAATTTCTTCCAGACCTTTGTTAAGTTAAACGACCTGCTGTTTGCAGATATTTCCTGGAGTAGCCGATGTTCTAGCGTTCAAAGTGAATGATCAGATGAACTTACTGTCATCTGCAAAGCTGTAGATTGAATTTCTGGTCTTTTCCAGCGGTGTAAATAAGAAAGAGAATAGGAGACAATATGGAGCCCCGGGGCGCACCGGCGTTGATAGTGAAAGTGTCAGAAAGAAACCCGCCGATTGCCACTCGTAAAGAACGCTCTTTGAGGAAACTTAAGAGTCATAAACAGAACTTTTAGACATACCAGAAGAGCGTAGCTTAGACAACAATCCATCATGCCAAACACGGTCGAATGCCTTGGATATATCAAGAGCAATTGCTTGAGATTTTCCACAGTATTCAATTGCGTTGTTCCAAACATATAAGTTAGAAGCTCTCCTGTTGATCTATGTTTACGAAAGCTATATTGATGGTCGCTAATAATATTGGATCCTTCAGTTTTAGAAGATGCTGATTGATAACCCTTTTCATGACTTTCGATATTATTGAAAGCAGTGCGCAGGAAGCAAATATACCTACAGAAAACTGGTGTTAGTGCTATGGTGCAGTTTTTGAGTACTATGGCAGGTATATCTAGCTTCATTTATCATCTGCCCATATATTAGCTGAAATAACTTTTAACTTAGAGAAACGATAGTAATTCTTCTAAGACAAAGCCCAAATATCGATCAAGAATAAATTCGAAGAGCACTATTGTAGTTTAATTTTTGTTCCTTGTATTCCATTTCAAATTTTAACATATTCCCAGAGGTATTCGTCTAAGTTAGGCTTTGAAGGGATTATTTAATTGCCTCTACCTAAATTTCCTTAATACGCTAGTTAGACAGACTGCATAAAGGAAACTCTCTTATACCCTTACTTTATCGTATAATATTTTCCAGGGGTTGATCGAAATTTCTTGTTAATATGGTGACGTTTTTCAAATAATATATTTTTGACGAAAAGGGACTTCTTTCCTCCTCGATATTTGCATTTTTTTACTTTTCTCTATATCACAAAAAAAACATTGATTCCGATTTCCACTGTTCTGTCTGTCTGCTGGTCTGTTGGGACGATAAATCTCGAACAAAATGCTATATTGACTTGACATGTAGTATATTACGACAACCCCGCCGATATGCTTAGGAATTAAAAAAGGGTAACGTCCCTACTCAGGAGGGGAGGCGAACGATAAAAAAAAACATATCCTATAATATTTGGAGTAGGAAAGAAATCTATAGTTTTTGAGCCATATCGGCTCAAGACAAGAAGATGAAAGGGATTTTCTTCTTTCTCCTAGTTTTTAGTTGTGATAATAAACATATTTTAAATGTAAATACCAATAGTCAAACATATGAGAGAGTTTATGGCTTATATCATATATGTCTGTCCAGATGTGCTTGTGCTTAGGTGTGCGTGGGCTCTTGTCCACGAAAGCGCCGATGCGCATGTGAGCAAATGCGAACGAAATATATCGTCGAATGCGCATGATGCTTTTTTACATCGCCGGCACCGGAATTCCTCATATTATTTCACTCTCTTTTTAATTACTATACGCTTTCGGTTACAGCAGGCTATATACTTTCTCTCCTCTATTCTAATATCTCCTGGAGCCAGATGTCAAAAACTCATCGGGCCAAGGTCCAGATAGTTCAAAATAAAGCCCTCCGCATCATAGCAGGAGCTCCCTGGTTCGTCCGCAACAATCAGTTGCACAGGGAGTTTGATAAGCCCACAATAAAATAATTGACGCGTAATGCCCAACTCCGCTTCCTTGAGAAAGCAGCGGCCCATTCCAACCCCGAGATAGAATACTTTCAGAGGCAACGTAAATGTTGGCAATCGAAACTTACGACCAGCAGACATTCTACCACTAGACTAACATTAGACTCAAACATGGACTACCCTTGACTTAGTTTTAAGGTTAAGGCCGTAGTTTAGTTGAACTGCTCCTTCAGTTTTAAAAGTGTAAACAACACACATTACTAACACAATTATAACACAACACCCCCTGAAATCGAGGAATTAGGTTAAGTTAGCATTAAGTTAGGATAAGGTTGGTTCTACTCATTAGAAAATTAACCTTAGAGTTAAAAAACATCAAACATCTAGGCAATAACAAGATCAGAAATGTAAATGGAGTAAAGGGTTTTCCCAGCTCACAAGGAAGCCCTTTAAGCCCCCTTCTAGTGGAAGCATTCATGGCTAACTTTGAAAAGAAACCCTTCTCAAATGAAAGCTATAGTAATGTAACCAGACATGTCCGCTTTTGGGCAAGATATGTTGACGATTTTCTCTACATTTGGAAAGGAACCGATAGATAATTGTCAGAATTCTTATTAACTTTAAATAAAATCAATCATAACATCCAATTCACAACAGAAATTCAAGTAGACAAATCACTTAGTTTCTTAGACTGGATATTTTCAAATGTAGAGAACAAAATAGAGTTTGATATTTTCCGTAAACTAATTACAACAGATACCATTATACATTTTAAATCAAATCAATCCTGGCAGATCAAAATGTCAACCTTCCACAGTCTTATACACAGATTAACTAACATTCCACTAAGAACGGACAATTATCTAAAAGAACATAATCAAAAGAATAGCCAAAAAAAAACTGGAAAAAAACAAAAAAACATATACTATCAACTATGTCGGTGGTATTAGTAACAAAATCAGCAATAGCCTTAATAAATTGGAAATAAACTGTATAAGTATCAATAAAAACAATATAGCCCCATATCTGGTTAATAACAAAGAAAGGTCTAATAAATATGGAAAATCGGGTATGTATTAACTTAATTGTGATGACTGTGATGCTGTCTATGTGGGACAAATGGGACGGAGCCTACAACAAAGATGAGGGTATGCCAACCCTTCAAGTTGGAGAGCCCCATATACCTGGAGCACTTTGGAGCACCCTTATGGTGACGCAGACTACTCCAGAATCCATAAGGCGGATTTCTCCCTGTAAGAAAAAAAAATTCTAATATCACTCTTGTGTGCGGAAGCGAGTGAATCTTATTTGCCAAACAGAGCACAAAAAAATATTGATTTTAAATTTCATTTTGGTTAAAGTCCATTTCCTGTGGCTTATTCCATCCCTGATATTTCTTTAACAAAGTCATTTTAGATCGATCAATTTCACTGTGCCACATCGAAGAAGGGCGTCCGCCTATAGTTTAAACTTTAATACCTGGCAACGAATAGAAAAGTTTTCAAGACAGTTTAAAAACTTTTCTAAAGTTTTAGAAACTAAAGTCTTGTTACTAATCGTTGGGATTAGTGGACAATATGTACGTAATGATTTAGTATTTAGTAAATTAGCAAAGAACTGGTAAGACCTTAATTAAAATTAATATTGGCAACCAAAATTTATAAAGCTTCTTATCCAGCACTGGGCTCGCTAATTAATAAGTTAATTAACATGGCATCAAAAATCTCGCTTCAATTTAGAGAGCAATTCAATTTTTTGCTGCCTCTGCTAAAAAGGCTTTTGCATTTCTTCGCGTTTTAAGATCCCTAAGTCACGAGAAACAGTCTGTTGGCACTATAACTCTCGAACGATATAAGATATCTATTGTAAATTTAGTAAGAGGAGTGTAACAATACTAGATCTTGTCATTTTTAGTGTTCCGTACGGAACACTTATAGGATCACTTCGGTGTCTGTCCGTCTGTCACACCCGATTTTCTCCGAAATTATTTGTCACAGAGAGTTGAAATTTGATAATAATATAGGAATTGATGGCCATGTAGTTTTGAAAGTTAAATTTTGACTTAAGGGGTTAGTTTTGGGGGGTGAAATCGGAAGTGAAAAAAAATTTGTTTACCAAGTAATCGAGTGTGGTGTCAAATGAAGGCTTGTGAAAACACGAGTAAAAAATATATATATAACTAGCCGTGCCCGCGGCTGCGCTCGCGTGGAATTGATTCACTACTATCGTCACTGCTTATTCCTTATGTTACCTAACGTAATAAATTATCTGCCATTATTTCTCCTTATCTCCCATTATTTTTCCTTATCTCCCATTATCTCTCCATAATTTCCATTATCTAGACTTATCTCTGCTCATCTCCCATTATTTCTCCTTATCTTCCATTATTTCTCTTTATCTTCCATTATCTCACCTTATCTCCCATTATCTAGGCTTATCTCGACTTATCTCGCAATATTTCTTCTTATCTCCCATTATTTCTTCTTATCTCCCATTATCTCACCATAACTCCCATTATCTAGACTTATCTCCGCTTATCTCCCATTATTTCTCCTTTCTCCCATTATTTATACTTATCTCCCATTATCTCACCTTATCTTCCGTTATCTAGGTTTATATCGAATTATATAGAACATATGTATAAATTTATAAAAAGAGGTAAATCCAATAAGTGGTTCTCAAGTGATAAGCGCACTAACGGACGGACAGACAGACAGACAGAGAGAGAGACGTTGCATTTTATATACATTATATTCTTTGCAACATGATATTGTTCCATATTTAATGGTTTAGGCAGTGTATTGGAAGAGAACGCGCTAACGGTAACCTTTTTTCTGACTTGATTCACTATTATCGTCACTGCTTATTCTTTATGATACCTAACGCAATAAAATACATCCTATAACTTGACCAGAGAACATATGAGTGTTTTAAAAAAAAGCACGTAACGCACTAACGGACAGAGAGACAGATAGACAGACAGAGAAACGTTGCATTTTATATATATTATAGATAGATAACCTGGCCAGAAAACATATATGTATGTTTTAAAAAAAAGCACGTAAATCGGATAAGTGGTTCTCCACTGACAAACGCACTAACGGACAGAAAGACAGACAGGCAGAGAGACAGGCAGACAGACAGAGAGACGTTGCATTTTATATATATTATAAATGTAAGATTGTATGATGTATTGATGTATATATATATATATATATATATATATATATATATATATATATATATATATATATATATATATATATATATATATATATATATATCATAGATGTAATAACATATATATATATATATATATATATATATTTATATATATATATATATATATATATATATAACCTGGTCAAAGAACATATGTATGAATTTAAAAAATTACGTATATCGGATAAGTGGTTCTCGAGGGATAAGCGCACTAACGGACAGACAGACAGACGTTGCATTTTATATATATTATAGATACAGATTATTATTATTATTATATAACCTGGCCGAAGAATATATGTACGAATTTAAAAAAAGACACGTAAATCGGATAAGTGGTTCTCGCGTGATAAACGCACTAATGGACAGACAGACAGACAGAGAGACATTGCATTTTATATATATTATAGATTATAGATATTCTCTGCTACATAATGTTGTTCCATATTTAATGGTTTAGGCTGTATTGCAAAGAAACGCGCTAGCGGCAAACTTTTTTCCGACCCCATTCACTATTATCGTCACTGCTCATTCGTTATGCTACCTATCGTAATAAAATATAGCCTATAACCTGGCCAGAGAATATATGTATGTTTTAAAAAAAAAAGTACGGAAATCAGATAAGTGGTTCTCCAGTGATAAGCGCACTAACGGACAGACAGAGAGACGTTGCATTTTATATATATTATAGATTATAGATGTAATACTTGCGCGCACTTTTCTTTGTATTATTTTTAAAAAATCGCGAAAAATTGCTGTCCCGCCTTATCTCGAAAAGTACTTATCAAAAAATTTTGAAAAAATTCTGGAATATTCTCCACGGGGTGTAGATTGAACGAAAATTACCACGAGTGCATTACCTGTAATAATTTATTTGGTATATAAAAAAAAAACAGAAATTTCAAGGTTATCAATTTTCAGTAAAGATTGGAAATAAACTTTGTTGAAAACTCATTTGGGGTGTGTTTTGTGAAGTCACTGATCATTTTATACTTCCGTTACAACATTTTTTATTTTAAAAGCAATCAACGTACGGAACACTAATTGCGCAAGTTCAACTTGCACTTGACCGGTTACTAAATTTTTAATCTGAAAAAAATTACTCTCATTATAGTTTATTTTTTGTGACTAATATAAAATTCTGTTGAAAGTAGGCAACTGATAACGAGATAAATAAAAAGCTTAGTAATCTTATCACCAGCTTATCTAATTATGAGACCGTACAATGAAAGTAATAATATAAATGTGTATATGTGCTCTAGTACTCAGAAAAATAAAAAATGGTTTACTTTACCGAACCCTAACATAAGTTGTGGTAAGAATGTTTACTTATTCTACTCGCATAAGATGCTCCACATGTCCATCGTCAGTTTGTCAAAATTATCTCAGCAAGTTGTATGAGCAACTATGTAACATTTTGTACTTAGAATAACAATTATCAAAAAAATTCCTATATATATATGTAAAGCAATTTTCTTTTTAAGAGACAGACCGACAAAACGTAAAGAAATGCAAACAAGTCTGAAGACTAATTTCTTTACGAATACTATACTTAGCGAGATAACTAAAGACTGCGAAAATTTTTGATAAATTGGAGATACATATAGATTTAAGATTTTATCGGATAGAAAAGATATCGTCCTTATTTATTGTACTTTTTTTTGCAGTTTTTAGAGAAATTTTTCCAATGAAAAATGGTACATCCTACAGAGCTTTTAAGGACAAATTCTGCAGGTGAAGGTAGTTTTGTAGCTCCCGTAGGCGATTACAGAAATGATGTGGACTGTGGGTGCAAAGCATTTCCGTGGGTTAATCAAAAACTTAATTTAGAAAAAATATGCCAAACCGGGAGTGTTTGTTGGTGTCCTCTCGTTTGTGGGGTTGTTAAATGGCATGGTAATAAAATATTTTAGGGGTACTTCACAGACATGGAGTAAGCATTATAATATTCCACAAGATACAATAGGTAAGTAAAAAAATAAACAACCTTTGTGGTATTCTTTAGGCCACGTTAACGCGGTCTTTTAAAAAAAACTATACATTTTTTTCGTTTCAAAACTTACTAAACTCAATATTTTCTTATTTTAGAAAATCTGATATAAACTCAAGTTTTTTTCTTACCCCTTCCCCATTTTGGCTATCTTATTGTTGAAATATCCGATGTCCAGACCATTCTTCTTTGTTTCGTAAATAATGTCAAGAAATTATTAATACAGTTTAAATATGTGGTGTCTAGAATCGGCTTAACGGATTATAACGGTATAAGTTAGAGCTTCAATGTATATATATATACAGTCGACACTCTATATAGTGAAAGACCAAAATGTTGACCGAAATTTCACTATATAAAGAAAAAATCCGTATATATTGCTATGTATGTATTTTATATTGGTAATCATTTACTTGTATTTTATAAGGTACAAGCAACAAAAAAAATTGCAAAATTGAATTATTAGAAAAGATTTTATTAAACATTTGAAAGTTTAAATAGTACATAGCATGTACAGGGCTAAATACATACATAAAGTCCGTACGTTATATCTTTACCCATGCGTCATAGTTTTCAGGCCGTGTAACAGACGACTATAATATTATTTGTCTCTTTTCACCAATAAATCGTAGGTATTGGTAAAAAGAGACAAAAATATAATAGTCGTCTGGGATATTACCTGAAAACTATGACGCACGTGTAAAGATATAACGTATGGACTTTATGTATGTATGTACTACATACGAAATAATAATACAAAATCTGTTAATACATATGTACATACTACGTACATACGTACTAGGAAAAATAATCAGTTATTTTCTTTTGAACATTACTTTTGAAAAATAATTGTTGCTCAACAAAATTCTCGCATTTATTCAAATGCATAAAGATTTGATCAGGTACACTTTCCTGGCCTCTGAGAGTAGTTCGCACAATGTCAAATGCATTTCTTATTTCATTTTCACTAAATTTAGCAGGACATTCCCCGGTTTCAGTTTCTTCTTCATGATCTTCTATACTTTTTATATCGTCAATTATTTCTTGGTCAGTTGGGAGATCTGTCGTGCCAACATCATTGTCGATTTCTAAGAAATCTTCAAGTAAAAAATCTGCGTCGACGGTAGCAGTTTTTTTATAGAATACCCCATTTCCTTTTTAAGGTAGCGAGATCCATTTCGTCTTCTTCTTCCCATTCGTCAATTTTTTTAGTAAAACCTGCTTTAGAAAAGCAGTTTTTGATAGTTTTCTGAGAAACATTTTCACTCCATACTTTAGCGACTTCGGTTATACACTCTTTAAGGGTAATCAATTTTTGGACTGGAAGGTTGTTATCAATCGCATTAACAATTTTGTGAACATTTCTGTTTCGGTAATGATGTTTTATGTTTTTTAATATAACCTAGTCCATAAATTGCAATTTGGAGGTCATGTTTGGTGGGAAAAAGATCAATTCAATATTCCTTAATTTTTTACTTACAGTAACTGGACAATTGTCTATAAACATCACAGTCTTTCGCTTTTAGCTTTTCATTTTCGTGTCCAGTTCTTTGATCCATCTTTCGAAAATCTCAGAAGTCATCCATGCCTTTTTATTATTGGCGTAATCTAACTCCAGAGATTTAACTCCTTTTAAACAACGGGGATTTTTGCTTTTACCTATGAGCAGTAATTTCAGTTTTTCTGAGCCATCCATGTTTGCTCCAACCATAAGTGTCACCCTTTCTTTACTTGTTTTAACACCAAAACATTTATCACTTTTAAAAGCAAAAGTTTTATTTGGCAAACATTTAAAAAACAAACCGGTTTCATCACAATTGAAAACGTTTTTTGGCTCGTACTTTTTCAATGCACTTTTTAAAACAGTTTCAGTCCAAATGTCACAGTCCTCCTGACTAACGCTTGCACTCTCGCCAGACACCGTCTTAAAAACAATTGAATTGCGAGTCTTCCAGGCACTTAACCACCCTTCACTAGCTTGAAAATTAACGCAGTTAAATTCTTTAGCAAATTGTAGAGCCTTTTGCTTTATTAAATTTCCCGATATTGGTACGTTTTGATGCGTACGGGCCACATGAAACCATCGTAAAACTGCTTCATTTACATCCTCGTAAGTACTCACCCGTACTCGTTTTCGACTGCTTGGAACACTAGGTTTCTTGATGATACTGTCGCGACTTTTTATTATCAAAGAGACGCAACTTGGAGAAACACCAAATTTTGCAGCAACATCAATTGCAGCCTTTATCTACTTCCTCGAAAACTTTAATTTTCTTAGCTAAATTTAAACACACTCGCTTGGACATCTTACTTGATTCTTAAACAAAAAGAAACTGAACCTGAATTTGCGAATTACTAGGCCTCGACTATAAAATGGATTTTCCCCGGGTTTCTATAAAATGGGTTATTCCCCGGGTTTCTCACAGAAATCTACCTGATTTATTGCCAACCATTAGGCGTTATAAACGCGTTAAGAATATTTTCAAAAGAATGCGTCATAAAAATGGAATTCGTGCTAATGTTAGATAAAAATGGGAAACCCGAAATGGCCAAGATCTCAATAAATACATAAAAAATTTATACATAAAATTCCGGTAAAAATTTTATTATATAGAGTATTACTTTTTACATGAAATTTCATTAAAATATTCTAGGTCTTGAAAAAATTGCACTATAAAGAGTTTTTCACTATATACGAGGCTGGTTCGAAAAGTCCGTGCAAAGTCCGAGAGACCGCACCACCGGCGCGTATCGAGGTCATGTTTAGTTAGTAGCATCTCTTGAATGAACGCACACCAAGTTTCAGCCATATTGGTCTATTTCTTTGTGTTTGGCATTCGTGTGAATCAAGGAAGTCGAGTGATTTTCAAGAAAAGGACGAAAAAGAATTTCGTGTGGTGATTAAACATTACTTTATGAAAGGCAAAACGCCTCAGGAGACTAAAGAGGAGCTTGATAAACATTATGGTGACTCTGCACCTTCGATTAGAACAGTTTATAAGTGGTTTCAAAATTTTCAGACTGGCCATATGGGCACAAGTGACGCTGAACGTTCTGGACGGCCTGTGGAGGTTACGACTCCAGAAATCATTGATCAAATCCATGATATGGTGATGGATGACAGAAGAGTTAAGGTGCGTGAGATTGCTAGTGCTGTGGGCTGACTGAACGGGTACATAATATTTTGCATAAACATTTGGACATGAGAAAGCTATCCGCAAGATGGGTGCCGCGATTGCTCACGCTTGACCAAAAACGGAATCGTGTGAAGTGTTGCAAGGATGGTTTGCAGCTGTTCCAGAAGAATCCGGAGGACTTTAAGCGTCGTTTCGTCACTGTGGATGAAACATGGATACATTACTATACTCCTGAGACCAAACAACAATCTAAACAATGGGTTACCAAGGGGGAATCTGCACCCAAAAAAGGCGAAGACCGTTCCTTCGGCCGGAAAGGTTATGGCGACTGTCTTTTGGGATTCGCAAGGGATAATCCTCATCGACTATCTGGAAAAGGGTAAAACTATTACAGGTGAATATTATTCATCGTTATTGGACCGTTTGAAACCGAGCTGCAAGAAAAACGCCCGCGATTGGCCCACAAGAAAGTCCTTTTCCATCACGACAACGCACCAGCACACACCTCAGCAGTTGTGGTCGCAAAATTAATGGAAATAGAATTCCAACTCGTTTCACATCCCCCCTATTCTCCAGACTTGGCTCCCTCGGACTACTATTTGTTCCCCAATTTGAAGAAATGGCTGGCGGGACAAAGATTTTATTCAAACGAGGAGGTGATTGCAGACACTAATGGATATTTTGCAGACTTGGACAAATCCTATTATTCGGAAGGGATCAACAAACCAGAACATCGTTGGACGAAGTGTATAAGCCTAAAAGGAGACTATGTCGAAAAATAAAAAAGGTTTACCCCAAACACATAAGTAGTTTTTATTTTTTGCACGGACTTTTCAAACCAGCCTCGTAGAAATTTACTATAAACAGTGTCGACTGTATATATATATATATATATATATATATATATATATATAATATATATATATATATATATATATATATATATATATATATATATAATGCACGAAAAGACTTCCATAAGACCAATGCAAATTTTTATCAGTTATAACAAACCCGGTTATAATAAACTTCCGGATAAAGCGAAACAAATTTGGATGTTTTGTGTCCGTTTATAGCGAACTTGCCATTCCCTATGCTCGATGTCGCGCGACTTGATCTAGAGAATTCACCGAAACTCGCTGGGAACCCTCTTCTACTTGTTTCCGCCGCGTCGCTAGTTCGAGCAGTATTATTTTCAATTCACTTGTGCTATGCAGTTCTAATGCATATTTGATGAAAGTAGCAAAGTGAATGTTTAAGTTTTTATTTTAAAATGAATACAAAAACGTAAAGCGTTTACTTTAAAAGACCAACACGATATTATAAGGAAAATAGAAAAGGTAGTTAAACAAAATGATGTTTGCAAACATCTAAATCTCTCTAAATCTACGGTTTCTACCATATGGAAGAAGAGGCAAGAAATCTTATCAATCTACACCTGACTAAGTCGATAAAGGACTCCTTAAATGGTTTAGTCAAAAACGACATGAACATATTCCTATTACCGGCTATAATTTACCAAAGAAAGCTAGTGAATTGGAAAGGAAAATAGAGAACACCTAGTTTAACTGTTCTAAAAGTTGGATTGAACGATTTAAAAAGCGACATAATATTAGTGGGGGTAAGAGAGTAGGAGAAACTGCAGGAGTGGATATGACTGTTGTTGATCAGTGGTTGGCCAATGTATGGGCCGGAAATTCGAGAAAGTTATGAATATGTCGACATTTTTAATGCCGATTGAAACGGGTTTTTTTTTACAAGATGACACCTGATAAGGCAATAAAGTTTGTCGGAGAGAATTGTGCTGGTGGAAAATTATCAAAAGTAAGGATTACTGTGTTGGTAACTGCAAATATGTCTGGAACAGAGAAAAGAAAATTGTTGGTGATAGGAAAGTCCGCCAGTCCCAGGTGTTTTAAAAACAAACATTTACTAGTAAAGTACAAATGAAGTAATAAAGTCATGGTTTTCCGCTAGTATCCGAATAAGGACTGAAATTGTGTTCTTTGTATTTGCTGAACCTTCTCCAACTGACGAGCCGTGATACGGTAAAACGCGTCTTGGGATGGTCTGGCAAATACAAAGAACACTTTGGGAACTCCTGAAGTGCGGATCTTTTGATTCGCCTTTAGTTGCTTCACCAATGCCATCTCTGCCTTCGAGTGGGAAGCTAGAGAAGGTGCGCTTCTGCAATTAAGTGCCAGCCGTGGTGTGTGTTTGGAAAGGCTTTAATTAAGTCACCGACAGAGTACAGTATAAGCATCTATTTTGTTATGGTTTTTCGTTAGTATCCGGATAAGAACTGAAATTGTGTTCTTTGTATTTGCTGAACCTAGCCCAACTGATGAGCCGTGATACGACGAAACGCGTCTCGGGATGGTCTGGTAAATACGAAGAACACTTTGGGAACTCCTGAAGTGCGGATCTTTCGATTTGCCTTTAGTCGCTTCACCAAACCATCTATGCCTTCGAGCGGGAAGCTCGAGAAGGTGCGCTTATGCAATTAAATGCAAACCGTGATCTGGCCGCTTTGTGTAGAAAGACTTTAAATGAGTCACCGACAGAGTGCAGTATAAGCATCTATTATATATATATATATATATATATATATATATATATATATATATATATATATATATATATATATAAAATAAAGAGAGAGAAAGCAAAAGTTGCCGTATCTAACCAAATCCTAAGATATGAAACTAATTGGGGAACTTGGCAAATGGGCAACAACAGATGTTCACACTATATTCTTTTAGCCAATATTTTGGTCTTAGGTTGGGACCTTCATCAGGGCACAAACTGAAAAAGAGATAACGAAGCAACCAATAAGGAAAATTAGGCATGGGGAATTATTATTGTTAAGTCTAATTTTTAATTATTAATTCTTTAATTTGTAATTTTTAATTTCAATCTTATACTACAATACAATAAAGTGTTTGGTGTAGTGGTGATATATACTGAGTAGTTCAATCTTATAATTATTGATAAAAAACTTATTATCGTTTAAAAGTATTGTTGTTCTGAACAAACGTAAATTATTATTATTATTATTATTATGAAGAAATGTCAAAACAAAATTGCAAGTGACTCACATGCAGTGTGCGAATTAATCTAACAAGAATGACCATAAATAACAATTGCCATAACAAAGACCAACACTGAAATAAAAAACAGCCACATATATATATATATATATATATATATATATATATATATATATATATATATATATATATTAAATATATATATATATATATATATATATATATATATATATATATATATATATATATATATATATATATATATATATTGGTATGACATGTGAATACAGGACGTCAAAATTCGTTTTTTAAGAGTTTATAAAAGTTGTGAAAAATTCCGAGACTTTCCGAGAGATGGCAACACAAACAAAAACACCATATGATTTTCAGTTAGTACCAACTCTTAGAAGATTCGTGTAAAATTCATGACGTTACTTTTAATTTTCGCAAAACAATGGAACAAAAAGAATTTCATGTGTTAATTAAATATTGCTTCTTGATGGGAAAGCTGGAACCCAAGAATAGCCTGATCAAAAACAGCACCTTGTCGAAAATTGAGAACGCTGTTTGGCTATTTCAGCATAAACCAAAGCAGTTTTTGCGTCGATTCGTAACAATGGACTCAACATGGATCCACCACTATACGTCTGAGTCCAACAGGAGGTCCACAGAGTGGTTTGAACCACATTAAAGCCGACCGAAGCATCCAAAAATACAAACATCAGCTGTAAACGTTTTACCAAGTATTTTTTGGGATGCGTATGTAATAATACTGATCGACTACCTTGAAAAGGAGCGAACAGTCACCGGAGACTATTACGTTGGTTTATTTGATCGTTTGAATGGTGAAATCAAGAAAAAAGAAGGCATTTAGCGAAGAAAAAAGTATTGTTTCATCAAGATAATGCACCAGCTTACAAGTCCCTAAAATCGATGGTAAAATTCGACCAGCTGGAATATGAATTGCTTCTTCATCCGCCGTATTTAGCAGATCTGGTCTCCAGCGATTATGACCTCTTTGAAAATGTGGTTCCAGGGAAAGAAATTTGGCTCAAATGAAGAAGTCAAATGAGCCACTGCGAGGTCGAAAAATCGTGCCATATGAAAGTTACCTAAATGTTGGAAGATCGCTCGAATAAGCGTATTCCTCTTTAAGGAATGTTGAGGAGTAAAATCGTAAAATCGATTTTTGGCAAAAACAGCGTTATTTCTTCAAAAATTTCAACCCTTGAATATCAAAAATTATAGATTTTTCTTTTACAAAACCATTGTATAATAGAGAATTATTTTTATTTTTAGATTGGTTAATATACACGAATGAAGTTTTCGTCGGAATGTTTGCCTTAGTCCTAGCATACTGGGGTAACAGAGTTCATAGACCAAACTGGCTTGGAGCCCTAACAATATATTTAGGAGTAGCATGCATCATTTTGGCTGTCCCAGAAATATACCAACCATATAATCCAGCCGAAACTAACTTTAGTACTGTAAATGGTATATATATTTTCATAAATTTATTTTCTCTTTAAGAAATCATGTTTTTTGGAATTAAACCGTGTCAATGTTGAAACGACTTTCCGATATTTCGGTTACAATCTCACAAGGCATCTTCAGGGATCTTTATGCAAATGCTGTGTTTTAAGTATCTTTGCTACTATCTATTGGCGAGCCTTTATTATTATGTCGGGATTTCTAAAAAGGTTAAAAGAGCATGTAACATCGTGAATATAGCAGACGTGCTGCAGGGAAATCCGTAAAAAGCTGTGCGGAAAAAACGATTCACGTTGGCCTTCAATCGCTATAAATTCAACTTTTGGTAATGAATAATCATCAGAAAAGATTGTTTACAATTGGTTTGCAAAATTTCGTCATGGTCGTGCTTCTGTCAGCGTGAAGATCGACCAAAATCGGTCGTTGTTCCAAAAAACATCGATGCTGTACGCAACATGATTGAGGAGGATCGGCATGTGACTTACAGCGAGATAGAGGCATCCGTAGGCCTATCGAAGACGGCAGTACATTCGAATTTGCATGCACGTTTAGCTGTGAAAAAGATCTTTTTCCGATGTATTGCGCATAACTTGACTGAAACTCAAAAACAGGCTTGTGTCAATTGGTGTAAGGAAATGCTCAAAAAATTTGACCGACGGCATGCAAAATCCGTAGACAACATCGTAATAGGAGATGAAACGTGTATATATTCGTACGAAGCGGAAACTAAGCAACAATCAACTGTTTGGGTGTTCCAAGATGAGGCAAATAATAAAACTGGTTCGTTTTTTTCACAGTTATACTGAACATGTTGCAACCATTGCTTTAGAGGATCGAAGAACATATTCACCTGATTTATCACCTAACGACTTCGTTTTTTTTTCCCGAATGTAAAAAAAAAATAGCGGTTAAATCCTTTCAAAACCATGTTTTTGAGGTACCATCTTCAGAGTGGAAATAAAGTTTCGAGAACTGGTTCGAACTCATGAAAAAATTAAACGATTCGTACTAATTCTTTTTTCTTTCAGTGTGTTTATAAAGAGAAGACGAGAGATAAATCAAAGTTATTATTTGAACACAATTATTCAATGTGAAAACTGATTTGAATATCTTCGGAGTTCGACTTTAATAAACGTATAATTTTTTTCCGGTAAAAAAATACAAGAACTGTCTTGTTGCAAGGGCGATTAGAAGAAATGGTCTTGTGTACTCTTGGAATCTCCTAAACTATAGCGCCCCTCGAACTTCCTACTTTAAAAAGTTTATTTTCTTCAAGAGAAGTAATGCAAAAATACAGTGTAGCACACAATAATAAAATTATATGTGCCTCTCTGAGTACAATCCAATCTGTCTAGTGTTCTATTCGAGAAGGGTAATGGTCACTAAAGGTGCGTCGGTGTAATCGTAGATAATACGCAGGAAAGTCACTTCAACTCTGATATCTCATTTAACCAAAAGCATGAAAGCGTCTATCCAAGTTTTCAATATTTTCGTTAGGAAAGCCTTTCTATATTACATAAATATTATCAAGCTCACCTGAATAATTCTGTAAACTTTATTTGATATTAAGTATGAATTTTTTTTTAGCCACCATAAATATATATCGACAACGTTTTATTTATTTTAGGAATTACGTTCGTCTTAATGATTTATAGTATTTGAAAAATTAATTTATTGTAAAGATAAAATAGTTAATTCTAAATCCACAAAAAGAGATGTTCATAAAATACTTTAAGCTAATTTTTGACATTTCCGCCCCTTCCTATCACACCTGGTTAATACGAGAGCTACCTTTTAAGTTTTTACAAAATCAACGAAAGAAAAAAAAAAACTTGGTATAGATCGTTTTATGGTTTCTTAAAATATTCGCCTTTAAGGTATTTCTTACGAGAAGACAGAGAGAGCTTTATGTTAGAGAAGGACGCGAAATAATTTGGTTTTCAGGGTATAATGAATGTGGCAACATAGCTTCTCGCTTGCTTTCCGCCTCACGCAATTACGTGTTATTTGTAATAACCTTGATACTTTTACATGATATATAATAAAAATTATGTATAATTATTTAAAACGATACTTTGGATTATTTATTAAAAATATATCAATTATTAAGTATTGATAACTGAATAAATGCGCCTGCGAGGCACGCGTTTATTCTAGTATTTTTTAAAAGAAAGTCCGATCAGTGCAATGCATAATGTGATTCAAAATTTGGAGGAACTCCCCGCGTTCGCGCGCGCAATCTTCTGTCTGCTTCGAGCTACGATGCCACGGTGAAAATTAACTTCAGAAAATACATGAAAAAGTATTATTTATCTAATATTTTTGAAACATCTAGGAGGTAAAATGCCTTCATATTTTAACAAACGAAGTAATTTATATATATATATATATATATATATATATATATATATATATATATATATATATATATATATATATATATATATATATATATATATATATATATATATATATATATATATATATATAGCGTAACGTTGACGGCATCATTTTATAACGTCCCTTATGTATATCTCAATTTTTGAGAATGGATTGAGTGGATATTGATACTGATAGAGCAAATACGTCCTGGCATGAACATGTTGCAGGCATAGCAAGGAGAGCTTCTCAAAAGTTGGGAATATTATTTCGAACCAGAAAGCTTTACACTCCACAACAACTGTTAATTCTTGACAAAGCTCAAATTCGACCAACTATGGAATACTGCTCCCATGTTTGGAGGCTCCGATCCCAAACATACACTGCATTTGTTGGATTCTATTCAGGGAAGAGCTGTTCGTCTGATTGGATACCCGGAACTGACCGGCGGCCTTGATTCGCTGGAACATCGAAGAACGGTTGGCGACTTGAGCCTATTCTACAAGTATTTTCATGGAAAGTGTTCGAAGGATCCGGCCCGCTTAATTTTCTCCCAGAGCGGTGTATGTTAGAAGTTCACGTGGCGCTAATACTTCACATCCGTATGAGGTTCAGCTTGTTACCCCTCGTACGACGCTTTTCAAGCAGTCTTTTATATGGAGAACATCATCCCTTTGGAATAAATTACCCAGGACTGTGTTTCCCACCGAGTACAATTTACAGCGACTCAAGAACAACGTGAATCGATTTCTCTCACACGTGTCACTCCTGTAGCGCTTTAGGGACTTCCCTGTAGCACGTGTGCTAGACCCATAAAAAAAAAATTAGATATAGGCTAGCTCGTTTTGTTTGGAGAGATTATGGATAAGAGATAATTTTTGTACGTCTTTTGAAAATAGTCTCTATAGTTGTTTACAACTTGGTTGCATAGATTTGGGCACCATTCATTTTAGAATAACAAATTCTAAGTTCAGCTCTAAAAATGAAAAAATACTGAAAAGTTAATTAGTTGTTGAAATAAGATTGAATTGGGTACCACCGTTGCGTCCTGAAAGATAAAGCGGGTATTCAGTGAAACACTAAATTTAAATTTAGAAGGGTATATATATTAACAAAATAAAAATTCCTACCTTTACTACACTCTTAAAATTACTTCTACTAAATAAAAAACCCCTTAGGCTATGAGAGTGTCCGCTATTGCATAGAGTCTTTAAATTAGGATTATTAGATTTTTAATAAAAGGCTTTATAAAACACGATATTAAAAGTTTGTGAAATTAACTCGGCTGGTGTACTACTGACTTACTGATTGGTTCCTCCTCGTGGGTTTTCCATAAGCTACTTACTTATTTAAGGAGTTTAGTTTTAAAGTTTTGGAGATTCAGAGTGTGAAATCTATAAAGTGTTATTTTGTTCTTTCGTTGTGATTCAAAAGAATCTCAGTTTCGGTTGTAGGATATTGTCATATATTTTACTAAGTAGTCTAGTGTCTATTTTTTCATTAATTGTGTTTTTATTTTATTTATTTTTTTTGAATTTCTGCCCTTCCAAAAATTTATTATTTTTTTTATATCGTTTTTGATTTTCAGAATTTAGGTATTTTGACACTTTTAAAATCAAAAGAGTCTGGGTTTTGTTCGTTATAAAGTTTCGGAGCTGTTTTATTTTTTTTTAATTAATTATTTGTGACCATTTATTCTATTTTTTAGATGTTACCTAGTCTATCCGACTGTAACAGCGTATATATCGGACGACAACACAGCGAAACTAGAAATTCTCGAAATAATAGAAACTCATAAAAACAAAAATACAATTGATGCAGAAATAGAGACTAAACTAGCCAGTACAGTGTCCTTCAATTCAGTAAAATATATTGCAACTTTATTAAATCAAAACAATAAAACGAAACAACATTTTACAACTTTTACATTTCGAATCTACAACATTATAAGAATAAACCCCTGAAATAAATAAATAAGAACCAAAACCATTAAACTTTCGCCTATCCTTTTCTAAAAATCCAAAATGACAGTTGTGTGTAGTACGCGATCTCCTTTAACTGTGAGCCATTTTCTTTTCTAAATTGATATTGTCCTAAAAATTTTTAAAAGTTAAGAAATAAATATTTATAATTTTTTAATTAACTAATTAAGATACTTGACTTTAGATATACGTTTTTATTCTGACGAACGTAACGTATTGCCAAAACATGAATAAACTGTATTTACATAAATATATGTTACATATACATAACCAAGAAAGTCCAAAAAAAAATAATTACAATAATTTTTAGGTGTTCTATGTCAAATATCCACATCAGCTCAACTTTCGGATATTTCCACTAATATTAATAATCAGTATGTTGCATTTGGTATACTTATTTTATACCAGATCGTCTACGCTCTCTGTACCATCTCTTTTGTTACCCATGGAATCACCTATATTGATGATAACATTTCTCCTAAACATAGTCCAGCGTATATAGGTAAGATTCGATCAAATTAATATGCTGTACAGTTCATAGTAGATCATCATCATCATCATCATTATCATCATCATCATTAGCTTCCATCCATAGTCGGATGTAAGCCTCCCCAAGTTTTGTCCAATGAGCTTTGTTGTTTGCTTTTTTCTTCCAATCGTGTCCCTGCATCTAAGCGTCAATTCAACTATACGGAGTGTCCATCTGTTATGTATCTTTCATCAACTTTGCTGTTACTTAAGGCGTTAAGAATAGTACATCATAGTAACTTGTAAATGACTCACTGACATTTGTATTTAGGGGATTCAATGAATACGAGAGTGAATTGAGAAGTATTATAAGAAACAACGTAAATGACATTTTTTTGCAAAAACAAAAATTTATTTCTCGACATAATCTCCATTGAGTTCAACACATTTGGTCCGGCGACATTCAAATTTTTTTATATCCTCAGAAAAAAAGTTGTTTCGAACAGATAACAGCATCATTTGACGAACATTTCTTCTTCCCAAGCCAATTTCTGAGGTTAAGAAACAAAAAAAAAGTTACTTGTGGCCAAATTTATAAATTGGGGGGGTGGGTGGGGAATTATTTCGAAGCCCAGCTCATGCACTTTTGCCATTAAAACGGCCCATGTGTAAGGAGGTGCATTGTACTGGTGAAAGAGTGCGATCATCTTGATCGCTTCTACGTTAACTCACTATACAAACAGTGCAATAACGTTGCGTAATAAGAGCCAGTCACTGTTTTACCCCTTTTCCAAACGGTCAATCATTATGATACCCTATCGGTCGTAAAAACAGTTGCCGATAAAACTGTTTCTAATTTTTCGGTGCGCTTTCACCTTCGCCAACCCAATGTTTTGACTACCGTTTTGTTTCCAGGATGTAATGGTGAACCCACGTTTCATCTACAGTCACAAAACGACATTAAAAGTCCTTCGAATTACTTTTCCAAACATGATTGTGAAATGTCCTTCCTCGTGCGTTTTTGATCTGGAGTCAACGAACGCGACACCTATCGCGCACTCGGCTTTTTCATTATTAGAACCTTATCCAGCATATTATGTACCCGTTCATGTGAGATGCAGACCATCTCAGTAATCTTACGAAACTCAATGCAACGATCTTCCATTACGATACCATGAATTTTATCGACCCTTTCTTCAGAAGAAACTTTAATCGGGCGTCTTAAACATGCAGCATATTTCGTGCTCATACGGCCACGTTTAAATTCATTTATCCAGTAACCAATGGTCTTAAATGCTGGTGCAGAGTCCCCATGAACTCCTTTCAGTTGAGTTTCTATCCGGGCCGCAGTCCACTTTTCCAAACAAGAATGATTTGACACTATGAAACGTGTAACCCCGAACCACTTACAATAGCCGCCCACAAACAACTGCGCATTACACCTATTTGAAGCTTTGAACACAACCGTTACAAAAATCAGGTTTACAAACAGTTATGCAGCTTAACAAAATTTCTCGCCCTTTCGTGGAAATTCACCAGACTTATCAATCCACTCTCGTATAAAATGGGTTGGCAAGCTTTAAAAAATAACCTTTTTAGTGTTCCGTGTGGAACACTTATAAGATCACTTCGGTGTCTGTCCGTCTGTCTGTCTGTCACACCCGATTTTCTCCGAAACTATTTGACATAGGAAGTTGAAATTTGTCACTAATATAGAAATTAATAGCCTTATCAGAACCTTGTAGTTTTCAAAGTTAAATTTTGACTCAAGGGGTTAGTTTTGGGGGGTGAAATTTGAAGTGAAAAAATTTTTTTTTACTAGGTCATCGAGTGAGGTGTCAAATGAAAGTTCAAAAATATACATAATATAATATTTGCGCACACTTTTCTTTGTATTATTTTTAAAAAATTGCAAAAAATCGCTGTCCCTCCCTTATCTCGAAAAGTATTGACCAAAAAAATTTTGAAAAATTCTGGAATATTCGCCACAGAGTGTACATGACCTTTAATAATTTATCTGGTATATAATAAAACTAAAATTTCGAGAGCATCAGTTTTCAGTAAAGATCGGAAAAAAACTTTATTGAAAAGTCATTTGGGGTGTGTTTTGTGAAGTCATTTACCATTTTTTTTTAAAAGCAATCAACTTACGGAACATTAATTGCGCAAGTCCGACTTGCGGTTATTTATTTTTTTATTTATTTCTGAAAATGAAATTTAATTCCATTTACATGGAGACCTACAACGCGCCCTCTGCGCATTTTATTAAGATTTTTTCCAAACCCGTGCGAAAGTTGACAACGTTATTAGTGTTCCGTACGGAACACTTATAAGATCACTTCGGTGTCCGTCCGTCCGTCCGCCTGTCTGTCACACCCGATTTTCTCCGAAACTATTTGACATAGAAAGTTGAAATTTGCACTAATATTGGAATTGATGGCTTTATATCAGAGCAGTATAGTTTTAAAAGTTAAATTTTTTTTACTTAGGGGGTTAGTTTTGAAGGGTGAAATCGGAAGTAAAAAAAAAATTTTTTATTAGGTCATCGAGTGTGGTGTCAAATGAAAGCTTGTAAAAACACGAGTAAAAAATGTATGTATAATGTAATACTTGCGCACACTTTTCTTTGTATTATTTTTAAAAAATTGCGAAAAGTCGCTGTCCCTCCCCTTATCTCGGAAACTACTAATCAAAAAATTTTGAAAAAATTCTGGAATATTCTCCACTGGCTGTATATTGAACGAAAATTATCACGAGTGCATTACCTTTAATAATTTATCTGGTGTATATAAAAAAAACAAAAACTTCAAGGTTTTCAGTTTCCAAACTTTATTGAAAACTCATTTGGGGTGTGTTTTGTGAAGTCATTGATCATTTTATACCTACCAAGTGCCATAAAATTCTTTGAGTAATTATATACGATATAAACGATATTTGAAAAAAAATTCATGACATGTGATTTATAACCTTTTATTTCTGAGCTTATAGGAATTTTGGCCATGATTATTTTTTAAAGTGATCAGTCTTTCGTCAGCTTTAATAATTTATCTGGTATATAAAAAAATAAAATTTCAAGGTCATCAATTTTCATTAAAGATCGGAAACAAACTTTGTTTGAAACCTCTTTTAGGATGTGTTTTGTGAGCCAATAATCATTTTATACCCCCGCAACAAAAATTTTTATTCTAAAAGCAATCAACGTACGGAACACTAATTGCGCAAATCCGACTTGCACTTGACCAGTTTTTTATTTTATTTCTTACTGTATTAAATTTAATTAAAGTGATTACGATATTCCTTGAACAAATCAAATTCTGCATATTTTTATTTTAGCACTTGTATTTGCTGCTTTACGAATGGGCAAACAAGCAGGAATTTATAGTTCTTGGATGCCTTATTTTTTTAAGACGCAATCTATATTTGTATCAACAGGTGAGTGAAGGTGTGTAACATTTTGTATTTATATATAAGACGCTCCATATATTTATTTTTTATTTCTTCAATTAGTAGAGTATCAGTAATAAAATAAACTTTTTGTAGTCTGGCTTATAGTTGCTGCACATGTACTTGTACTAGGTTGCATTATAGCATTGTTTCCAAGAGTTATGCCAAATACTCTGTTACGAAGTCGGTTAATTCACTGCTAAGTATTGCTGCAGGAAATGAAGTCATAGAGAGCAATAAACAAGTGGACGGTAAGCAGAGCATAACATTTTTTTGTGAAACCTAGTAAATTGTACTCAACTATTACATATTCAGTTTTATTATATATATATATATATATATATATATATATATATATATATATATATATAATATATATATATATATATATATATGATATATATATATATATATATATATATATATATATATATATATATATGAGTATATATATATATATATATATATATATATATATATATATATATATATATATATATATATACGAGGCTGGTTTGAAAAGTCCGTGCAAAAATAAAAACTACTTATGTGTTTGGGGTAAACTTTTTTATTTTTCGACATAATCTCCTTTTAGGCTTATACACTTCGTCCAACGATGTTCTAATTTGTTGATCCCTTCCGAATAATAGGATTTGTCCAAGTCTGCAAAATATCCATTAGTGTCTGCAATCACCTCCTCGTTTGAATAAAATCCTTGTCCCGCCAGCCATTTCTTCAAATTGGGGAACAAATAGTAGTCCGAGGGAGCCAAGTCTGGAGAATAGGGGGGATGTGAAACGAGTTGGAATCCTATTTCCATTAATTTTGCGACCACAACTGCTGAGGTGTGTGCTGGTGCGTTGTCGTGATGGAAAAGGACTTTCTTGTGGGCCAATCCTGGGCGTTTTTTCTTGCAGCTCGGTTTTCAAACTGTCCAATAACGATGAATAATATTCACCTGTAATAGTTTTAACCCTTTTCCAGATAGTCGATGAGGATTATCCCTTGCGAATCCAAAAGACAGTCGCCATAACCTTTCCGGCCGAAGGAACTGTCTTCGCCTTTTTTGGTGCAGATTTCCCTTTGGTAACCCATTGTTTAGATTGTTGTTTGATCTCAGGAGTATAGTAATGTATCCATATTTCATCCACAATGACGAAACGACGCTTAAAGTCCTCCGGATTCTTCTGGAACAGCTGCAAACCATCCTTGTAACACTTCACACGATTCCGTTTTTGGTCAAGCGTGAGCAATCGCGGCACCTATCTTGCGGATAGCTTTCTCATGTCCAAATGTTTATGCAAATTATTATGTACCCGTTCAGTCGAGATGCCCACAGCACTAGCAATCTCACGTACCTTAACTCTTCTGTCATCCATCACCATATCATGGACTTGATCAATGATTTCTGGAGTCGAGTCGTAACCTCCACAGGCCGCCCAGAACGTTCAGCGTCACTTGTGCCCATATGGCCAGTCCGAAAATTTTGAAACCACTTATAAACTGTTCTAATCGAAGGTGCAGAGTCACCATAATGTTTATCAAACTTCTCTTTAGTCTCCTGAGGCGTTTTGCCTTTCATAAAGTAATGTTTTAATCACCACACGAAATTCTTTTTCGTCCATTTCTTGAAAATCACTTGACTTCCTTGATTCACACGAATGCCAAACACAAAGAAATAGACCAATATGGCTGAAAACTTGGTGTGCGTTTTATTCAAGAGATGCTACTAACTAAACATGACCTCGATACGCGCCGGTGGTGCCATCTCTTGGACTTTGCACGGACTTTTCAAACCAGCCTCGTATATATATATATATATATATATATATATATATATATATATATATATATGTGTGTGTGTGCTACTCCAGTGGGGGCTACTCTTTCTCCAATTATATCACAATATGTAATGGATGACCTCCTGGAAGAATCCATACCTAAACTTTCCTTTTTTAAAAAAAATATGCTGATGACATTATCACCTCAATACCAAATGACGGATTAGACGAGATTCTTAGAATATAACTTCAGTTCAAGATCGAGGAGGAAACAAACAATAGTGTCCCTTTCTTAGACACTTTATTAATTAGAAAAGATGATAACGCTATCATCGTAGATTGGTACACCAAACCAATCTATTCAGGAAAGTATATCAACTTCCATTCCTCCCACACCACGAAAATCAAAATAAATACGATTTTGGGGTTGAAGTCCAGGATAGAGAGGATCTCTCATCCCTCTTTCAGACTTATGAATTTAAATAAACCTGACTAACTCCTATCCAATAATATTTAACTCAATATCACCTCTCTCAACAAGAACATAATCTTACTCCTGATATCAGTGCCTTTCTTTCTGAAAACCGAATCATTTATCACTACTCCTTTCCTTATCTAAAAGAAATTTCCATATATATTTTATATATGTATATATATATATATATATATATATATATATATATATATATATATATATATATATATATATATATATATATATATATATATATTCAATTTTTTTGGGATTTATGGTTCTTTTGTTTTAAGGTTAGAGAAATTACATCATGTTCTAGTTAGAAGTTTATTGAAGACGTTTCGCCTAATTTGTAGGCTTCTTCAGTTCATCTAAAAATTTAAATTTTTATTCAATATACATTTTCCTCCCTTTTTTTACTTTTTTTTATGATTTTAAATTTTGATTTTACAGGATTGTTTTGGATGTTCAATAGGATGCACAAATTTTTTAATTATGAATATATAAAATTGTTAAACTTATAATACAATGTAGAAGGTGAAATAATAAAAATACACACAAAAATATATATAAAAACTTACATGTGGAGGTTGAAACGAAGGCACACTTAACATTCTTTAAAAGGTATTACTAAGACGGTCACATTTTTTTAAACTAACTTTAGACATGTATAGGGAACGAAAGTCATTCTTTGGTTTGTTTATGTGTTTTTATTTATTAACTGTTATTGAGTTATTATGAGAAGAGTCCGAAATAAATATGACTCAGACCCCTAACGTCGCTTTTGTCGTTTATATTGTTTTTCTCTTTATTAATACAAATCATTTCATGGATTGATCTTTTAAAATAATTTGATTCTTTTTTTAACATTCTTGTATTTTTAAAATCAAAAGAGTATTTGGTTTGTTGAACGTGTTTTGATAGAGCTGTTGAGTTATTCTTGTCATACTTATGGCCATTCAATCTAGTTTCTAGATGTTGTTTGGTCATGCCGATATAACAGCCGTTGCAGTTTTGACAAGGAATGGAATATATCAGGTTTGATTGTTTCAGTAGGGGTGTTTTGGATTTTAGGGGGGTAAAAAGATGTTTTAATAAGTTTATGCGTTTTGTGGCAAACAGTTAAATTATGTTTTTTGAGGACTGCCTTATTTTTTTTTCTGAAAGTCCTTGAATATATGGCATGGATATGTCTGTTGTAGCTGTTCTTTGTTTTGGTTGTTTATCTAGAGTATTATATAATTTGTGAATTCTGGTTTTTAAAACTTTGTTAATTAGATTAACCGGCTAATTGTTGTTGGTTAAGATAGTTTTTATTTTTTCTATTAGTTCTGCTCTATATTTAGGACTTGTTAACGGTATTTTTCTTAAAATTTAAAGGATGGTGTGAATGGTATAAAACACAAATAAAAACACATCAACAAACCAAGGAATGAGTTTCGTTCCCTATACATGTCTAAAGTCAGTTTAAAACATGTGACCTTCTTAGTAATACCTTTTAAAGATTGTTAAGTGTGCCTTCGTTTCAACCCCCACATGTAAGTTTTTATGTATATTTTTGTGTTTATTTATATTATTTCACCTTCTACATTGTATTAAAAGTTTAACAATTTTATATATTCATATTTAAAAAATGTGTGCATCCTATTGAACATCCAAAAACCATCCTGTAAAATCAAAATTTAAAATCATAAAAAAAGTAAAAAAGGGAGGAAAATGTATATTGATTGAAAATTTCAATTTTTAGATGAACTGAAGAAGCCTACAAATTAGGCGAAACGTTTTCAATAAACTTCTGACTAGAACATGATGTAATTTCTCTAACCTTAAAACAATATATATATTCACTATTCCAAGGTTCAAGAAAGAATTTAACCCAAATTATATATATATATATATATATATATATATATATATATATATATATATATATATATATATATATATATATATACGTGAGTAAATCAAATATAAACGGTAATTTTTTTTATACGTTTATTGAATAATCTTATACACAAATCACTGATTTAACATTTTTCAATATAGTTTCCTGCGTGATCTACACACTTTTGCCACCGATTTGGAAGTTTCCGTATTCCCTGGTCATAAAAGGTTTGAGGGCGGGTTGTAAGCCAATTGCGCACGTGTTCCTCGACTTCTTCATTGCTTCCAAATCGCTGTCCTCCCAGTGATTCTTTCATAGGCGCAAACAAAAAATAGTCACAGGGGGATAAGTCAGGGCTATAAGGAGAGTGCTCCAGTGTATCCCTTGTCAAAGCCGCAGTGTGAGGCCTGGCGTTGTCCTGGAGGAGAATGTCATCTCTGATGGGCATGTCTCGTCTTTTATTTCGATAGGCGGCTTTTGCCAACCGTAACAACTGGCAGTAGTAAGCCGCATTCACCGTACGTTGATCGTGCAGGAAATCGATCAGTAAAATTCCCCTAGAGTCAAAAAAAAATCGTTGCAAGGACTTTTCCAGCAGAGAGACGAGTTTTGGCCTTCACTGGGGAACCTTCATTCTTTCTTCGCCACTCCTTACTTGCCATTTTGGACTCGGGAGTGTAGTGATGTACCCACGTCTCATCACAGGTCACTATGCGCTTTAAAAAGGCCTCCCCTTCTTGCTGAAATCGATTCAGAAGCCTTTCAGCGATCTCCGACCTGACCTGTTTTTGGTTTCCAGTCAACAACCTTGGAACCCATCGAGCAGTAATTTTTCTGAAACCGAGTCGATCGGTAATTATGGATTGAACACTTCCATAGCTGATACCCCACCTTCGATAAGGTGTCTAATGTCACGGATGTTGTCATCTGTAAGGCTTGACCTAGGGCGTTGATCATGACTTTCGTTTTTAACCCGTTCTCGTCCGCCCTTAAATTCTCTCGCCCACGTATACACACGATTCTGAGACAGTGTACTGTCCCCAAACTGTGCCTTCAAACGGGTTAAAATTTCTGACGGTTTAAACGCCTTCATTGGTTAAAAACTTGATAATAATACGTTGCGCAACAGACGAAGGTACCTCTTGCTCGGTCATGGCTGTACTGACGACAAAGACGAGTTGGCGCGCGCACCCATCCGGTTCCCCCCACTCCTCACAAACCAAACATCTACTCCACACAACATCATCTAGCTAAGAACTGCATTCTAAGAAGAATAGCAAAATTACCGTTTATATTGGATTTACCCACGTATATATATATATATATATATATATATATATATATATATATATATATATATATATATATATATATATATGTATAAGTACACGTTTCTACAGATCATGAAAAACAGTTTCTTATTTCCCCTTCGATCCATCTGTCAGTCAGTTTGTCTGTTTGAGTGTTTGCACTATAATTCTCAAACGAAATAAGACGATTTCAAATTTGCCGCAAGTATAATATTTGAAATATTATCATGTTTTCCTATTATTTTCTAGGTTTCTTTAAAAGTCTATGGAGAATTATAAAAAACAAAGTCTTACTTCTCAACATAGCATCAGTAATGTTTATGCAAGCCGCCATAATAAACTTCAACATAAATGAAAAGAACTTCAACCAATCGAAATATCACGTACCAAAATACAATGACGCATCAGGATATAGTGACCCAACCCTTATCCAATTCACAACTAATTTATTAAAACAACCTTTAACTGGATTTTCATATTTGGCTACTGGAATGTTAATAGCAAAATTAAAACCCAGAGCCAAATACTTAGTAATGTGGAACATAAAAGTTTTTGTATTGATAGCTGTAAGTTTTGCTGGAATTCGATTCTTTAGTTGCACCAATAAGTTAAAGAATGAACTTGGAGACAGACTGACTATTCCTTATTGTAGCTGGAACTGTGGTTGTTCTCGCGACGGCCCTTTTCAGCCTGTGTGTCTTAATGGAGACACTTTATTTTTCAGCTTGTTTGGCAGGATGTTCTTCGTTTGATTCCACTTTAAAAGTAAGAGAATGCTGTAATTTTTTATACTATTAGCATAAAAACGTAAACCTATCGTGAAGAATAACGATTATAAACAGATTTGTTGTTTGTGTAGATTTATTGAAAACTACATATTTATTGCTTTTTTATTACGTTTTTTAGATATATCAAAACTGTACCTGTGGTACTGATAGTAGAACTAATGCAGCAGAAGGTTCATGCGATACGGATGATTGCAGTACCCTGTGGGCTCTAGCTCAGACAAACAGCGTTATTTCCTCTGGACTACTAGGAACGACATTTATAACAACTCTAATAATTAATTTGAGATGCGTTGCAAGTAAAGATAAGGCGTTAGCTGTTGCTCTACATTTGACGTTTGTCACGTTGATACCTTACTTACCTGTTAGAGCGATCTACGATGCCATTGCAGGTAAAAAACTGACAAGAAAATTTTCTTATTTTTTTCTGTTTTCTAGATTTTAACAAACACCGAAAAGAACTTATATCATGATCTATACCAGGGGTCGGCAACCTTTTCGTAAGGGGTGCCAGTTTTCATCCATACAACATTTTACGTGCCGACATAGGTACTTAGTACAACTAAAATTAACAAAAATTAACTTAAAATATTGCTTTTAGAAGGTTTTATTATAAATTTTAACATTTAACAAATAATTTTATTATACTAGTCCTAGGACCTAGTGTGAACCCTGTGCTTGAAGTTCTTTAGAGAGTTTTCTTATATCCGGTTCATGTCTGGTTATTTTCAGTGTCACACATGCTTCCGAGTTGTCTGTTGTCAGCCTGCTTCGGTACGGGTTTAAAATCACTCTCATATGGGAAAAAAGTTGTTCACAGAAATAGGATGATCCGAAAGCTGTAAGCATGGCAAACGCTACTTTCTTAAGACAAATAAATTTCTCTGGTAAACTCATCCAACAACTGAGTATCTCGTTTGAATCGTTCTGGCAGTCACCTTCTAATACCCTTCTTAATTCTACAAATTTCGTGTTCCATAACTCGGAGCTTTTAAATTCAATGTACTGGAGATCAAAATCATTAATGTCCATCCACGAGAAAAGAGATATGTCAAAGCAACTGCTGGAAAAATCCATTAAATCTGGTTTGATTAAAAAAGCGAACATAGGACCATGTTTATCAAAATTCTGACCCCTCTCGATGAACTCCTCTTTTAAATTAGTCATATATTTAAGAATTTCGTCTATTAGTGCACCATCGTCGACACTGGATATATGAGTTTTTAAATTTGGAAAATATTTATATGTGTTTGTAGTAATATCGCTGATAAATAAATCTATTTTTAATTTGAATGTTTTCCAGGATTCGTATAAATCTAGAACTGTTTTGCCTGAACCTTGTAACTTTAAGTTGAGTTCACTGAGATGGTTTGTAATATCAGTAAGAAACATTAACATACAGATCCAGTTCTTATCTTCTAGTTCAGGATAAGTATCCACTTGATTTTTTTTCCAACAAGAACGATTTAATTTCGCCCAGACATTGCACAGATCTAGAGAGCACTTTACCACGGCTGAGCCAGCGCACATTGTTGTGCAATGGTATATCTGCTTATGCACTTTCTAATTCCTGCAGAAACGCCTTAAATTGTCTATGGATCAGTGAAGAACGACCGACAATGTAGTTAACTATTTTAACCACCCTATCCATCCCGGATTTTAAACTTCCAGCGGAGATTTTAGCGCACAAACTCTCTTGGTGAATTATGCAATGAAAATTCAAAACTGATCGACCCATATGTTCAATAAGAAGGGAAACAAATCATTTATGTCTCCCAATCATAGCAGGAGCGCCATCTGTCGTTACGCAAAAATTTTTATTTAAATCAATGTTCCGCTTTTCAAAATGTTTAACAAATTCTGAAAATATATCCTCTCCTCTTGTAGTTCCCTGCAATGGGAGCAGACAAATCAGCTCTTCATACACACTGCCATCATCGAAGTATCGCGCAACGATTGCCAGACGAGCAATGTCATTAATATCGACACTTTCATCCAATGCTACACTAAATACAAAACTCCGTTTGATAGGGTCTCTCTCTCTGCTGTTTTTGGACATTTTGTGTCATTTCGGTAATTCGTCTCTCGATGGTCCGCGCTGATGCCGGTATATCCCTAATCCTGGCCAATATTGTATCCTTATTGGGCAAGTCGTCGAATAAAATCTCGCCAGTACTCAAAAACGTTTGCTTCATAAATTCTCCGTCAGTGAACGGCCTACCCTTTTGTGCCAACGATTGTGCAATTTTGAAACTGCATTCAGTTACCTGATTTTTTCCTTGGAAAACTTTGCTAAAGAATGTTTCTCGTATTGTTTACTTGCTCTTTGTATTGCCTCCCTTTTATCAGCGTTATCTTTAAATGACGATTCATGTTTTATCTGGAAATGTCGTTCAACACTAGATGTCCGGAAAACTACGCTTTCCCGACATAGGACACAAATGGCCCGATCGTTTTGCTGTACAAAACCGTAATCTGTTGTCTATGAAGTTTGAAATGATTGAACGTCTACCTTCTATTTCTTCGCGGCCATAACGCCACGTAATTTTAATTTTTAAACTTTTCAACGTCTATTGACTGGAACGGATGTTACTTCTATACTAAATGATCCAAACGTGTAGCCGCTTGAAATGTAGAAAAATAATGTTTCCAGAAAATTCCAATAATTACGTTTATTAAATTTCTTAGAACAAAAATTATTATCTACAACGCGCCCATTGCAATCAAAGGGCCGCCTAGAAAATAAATCTAACAAAAACTAAAGTTCGGCAATATAAAAAGAGTTGCGGCGCGCGTCGGAACGATTGAAGTCAAGTCAAAATAAAAACCGCCTTATAGCGGCTCTTTTGATCTGAATTGAGGACTTTTTTTGTGTTTTTGCCTAGGCTTATATTTTGAGGCTTGCCGTCTTTAATAGTTGCCGAAATTAAAGCCAAACCAATGCATTCAGTAAAATTATAAATTACAAAATTTATATTTTGTAGTTTTTGGTAATAATACCTAGTGATCTATATAATATATCGTTTTTTGCTTGTATCGTTAAAGTAATACTGTCTTCGATTATTTACTTAATTTCGAAACATGTCACAGATTACAGAATTAATGTGTAAACTTTGAATAGGTACGCGTGCCATTCAAAATTGCTTGGCGTGCCAGAGATGGCACGCGTGCCATAGGTTGCCGACTCCTGATCTATACGAGGCAACCCCTTTAAATAATTCTACTTTTTGTTTTCAGATAATTTTTGTCAAATTTGGGGTACAAATACCTGTCAGTTTTACTCCGAACAATTCGCAATATTCATATCGTCAGCCACTTTGGGCTTTAAGGCACTCGCTATAATATTTGCAGTTATTCTTCTATTTTTCATTGGTACCGTGGAACTTTATACCAATAACAGTTCAAAAAGAGGTTCAGATTTGGATCTTAGCAATGTTCAAAGACGTCAAGGAACTGTTAATAATAATTACTATTCTACAAGACTAAACCATGACAATAGCAATGAAGTTGTAAACGAAGCCAGTGTTTCATCGCGAGAACCTCAAGAAACTGAAGCTCTAATTCACTCTCCTGGTGAAATTCTTCTAAGAAATAAACAGAAAAGTGACAGTAATGTAGACAGTTTAGCAAAGAGATCTAGCAAAGATGATAGAATAAATGCCTATCTTAGTGAAGGCGATTTAGTTCCACCATTAAAATCAAATTTGCGGCTTGGAAAATCTGCTTCAAGAACTTCAAATTCCAATACATCAGCATTATCTACTGACTCATCCTTATCAGCTATAGCTCATGCGGTTGGCGATGACCATGACAGTGAATTTGGGACTCTACAAAGGCCTCAGCGCGTAAAAACACTGGAAAGTCAACTGCAAGATGATTCTGACAGTTCGCCTATACCTAATAATTCTCGCCAAAGAGGTCGTACGACAAACCAAAGCCCTAAAGTAAAAGATAATATTACTGAAACTGAATTCTAGAGTTGGAAATGCCCCTGAGAAAAAAAGAACGAACATTTTTCGTACAAAGAATTTATTACTAAAAATTGGAGACAATGTATTTTGTAATAATAAATAATATTTGATAGTTAATTTAGTTCAGATTAGTTTTTTAGACTTAACGAACAAATTATGTATTTTAGTAGATTTTTTTTAAAATAATAGCAAATAAAAATAAGTTAATTTATAGGCTCCGTTATTCCTTCCTCGAGCTCGAATTCCTCATCAAATATCTGTAAGTCTTTAACGTAGTAACAAACACCAGCATCAAATAGTGTTCCGATCAGAACAAAAGCGGCTGCAGTGAAGTTCATCGTATATCTCAGTGTCTGACCGTTATATAACCAACAGTTACCGTTTCCATTGCATGTTCGGCCCCAAACAAGACATGCTTTATCTAAAAGTAAATAAATAAAGGTAAATACGCAAACAATCTGTCAAGTAAGAATATGACCGCTCGTATTCTTGAAAAAATGTGTTTCGAGAACATTTTTACCATCAATGTATTCTGTGGTGTGCTAACAATGGCGCAAATACTTTAGCGCGTTGTCAAATCGCCTCCTGCATCAATAATCTGACATCTGACATCTTCGAGGCATACTGTCGACGAGATTTTCTACATACTATGCAAATTTTTCAAACCTCACGAGACAACCGAGTCAAAATCCTCAGTCTTTCCTATGGACTTTCTCCTTTCAAAGAACCAAAAATTTTCCGTAGGGTTGGCGTCCGGCGATTGTGAGGGTCCCTCTAGTATCTTATCGTAGACCCAAGCGAGCCGCTTTCGCCCAGCAAAGGTTTCTTTAACGAGCTTCGGAATTTGACATCATGAGAACGAAGATGTTGTCAAATAGTCTCATGGGACACATTCAAAGCCGATTTTGTTAATTTAGCCACTCCTTGACGCAGCGTCAGGTTCAGGTCCCGCGAAAACAAGGATACGATTCGTTTTTTTCGACTTTCGGAGTGACTTTGATTACCGAGCCACGTTTTGGAAAGTTGCCGGCATTTTTTAGTCTCGTTAAAATAATTTATCCACTTCTTCACAAACGATACCGACTTTTTAATATATTTAGCGGCCGAGGAATGTGTCATTTTAGGCCCCTTTGGATGGGAACAAAGAAAGACTGCCTCGAAGCGACGCACAAACAAGCGACTCATTTTGGATTTTACGTGATTTCGACGAAAGTTCGAAATCGACTGATATTTTTACTACAATGCGTCGTAGATAAAAGATTTTTTGTTGAATTGCTAGAACCGCATCTACCAAAAATGAATTATCGCGAACACGTTCTTACTTGACAGACTGTATTTCAACTTACCCATGATAATTCCAAACAATATTGGAGATGGTACAAACGCACAGAGACTCATTAACATTAAACCGAATCCCATTGCCACTGGCTTATCTTTCTCATCCACACATCTAAAAAAATACAAGCGAATAGAACTACTCTTACAACAGCAACAGATTAGAACACTGAATTCAGGCTGTTAGTTTCTAAGAATAACAATCTGTGAAGATGTCTCGTGTAAAACTTCGAAAAGTTAAACAAAATTGACACAAGAACCACGAGTTTTTATGTAATACGAGGGTTGTATAATAAGTACCTGGCCTTGACAAGAAAAAATAGGCGTTTGTTTCAGCAATCATCTCGTCGTTTCAGCCAAATTTTTTTCGCCTAGCTATTTTTTCGTATTCGCAAATAGAAAATACTCGCTGGGGGCTAAATCTGGCAAATATGTTGGATGCGGCAGCAATTCGTATCCTAACTCATGGAATTTTGCCATGGCGATGACACAAGTGTGCCCGCCTGCACGGTTTTGATGAAAGCGAATTTTTTTCTTCGCCAAATGCGGACGTTTTTCTTTCACAGCATAGTTGAAACGATTCAGTAAGTTGATATAATACTTTTCAAGGCAATCGACATAGATTATGCCGCGTGCATCCCATAATACTGTGACCGTGACTTTGTTGGCCTGTAAATTCGCTTTGGCCATCTTTGGCACCGATTCGCAACGGAAAACCCACTATTAGGAGTGTTTTTTGGTTTCTGATGTGCTGTGATGTATTCATGTTTCATCAGCAGTTATGAATCGACACACTGTAGTCCAGGAAATTAATTTTTCGTTCAAAATTATCTACAAGTCTTAATTTCCAACCGATCCGAATATATTTTTTTAAATACTCGTAACTAAATTTCCAAAAAATCTCTCGAAGCCGATTTTTGAATTATGACAATTTTTGGTTATTTTTCTACCATCTTCGGATAATTTTTAATAATCTTTTCGGAGTTTGCAATATTTGAATGAACAAACCAAAGCAATTTATATTTCTCGATCCACATAATCTGAAATTTGTTGTTTCAAGACCTAAAGGTCGCAAGATGAATGAGCCTACCCACTTTTCGGACATTACTTGGGCATATTTTGACCACGTTTATCATCATTTTAGCCAGAAATGATGATAAATGGTCAAAATATGTTCAAATAATGGCTGAAAAATGGCTATGTTATTTAAAAAAAAATTATCCAAATCGTTTGGAAATTAAGACCTGTAGATAATTTTGAACGAAAAATTAAATTCCTGGAGAACAGTGCGATGTCAAAAATCATTCTGATTACGCTTTAACATCGCCAAACATTCTTTTGAAGTTGACCGACGTCCGTGTGTATATGAGCAATTGCAATTAAGGCACCCATCTTGCGGAAAGCATTTTCATATCCAAACAAGTTGTTAAAATATTCTGCACTCCTCTAATCCTCCGATCATTTATCACTATAATATAATTTTTTAATAGTAGGAGCGCCATCTCTGGCCGAGTCCAGGTACTCATCATACAACCCTCGTATTTTCGTCTTTTTTCTCGTACTATATGTTTGAAACCTGTAAAATTAAAAACAAAAATTTGTTATACCTGACTGTGACCAAAAAATTCGACGCCCGTCCAGTGGCGCCGCTAAACTTTAGCAAACATACAACACCCAGAAACATATAAAACTGTGATAGACAATCTACCGAACAACTTCCCGCTGTTACGAAATCCTCCATAAACGAATTCGTCTTATGTATTTCAGCAGACGTCTCGTAAGTTTCATTGAAATGTTTCAAATTTATTTTATTTTCCGTGTTTACACAAGAACAGTCGGAAAAGAGATCTGTTCCATTTATACTGGTAACTTTCTTGCAGCCTGCATGACAGGCCGATACAAAAGTCGTTTTGCCATCGGAAGAACAAACTGGGTTGTATTTCACGTAATCGCAGTGACAATGTGAGTTGCATTCTGATATCGGGTTCAGTCTGGAATAGGAAAGATGTATATATAGGTCAGTGTAATTGTAAGGCTTAAAATAAGATCGATTTTAATATAGACAGAACCTTACGCTTGTTTAGGCTGTTAAAGATTTATGATTGGTTTATGACGTTTTTAAACGAAGTAAAAGAAAAAAAAATTGCCTTGTTCGGCGTCTCGAAATCTGCATGGTGATAGAGCATTAAAAAATATGAGAAAATCGAGCAAATATCGTTTTTGAAAGATGATATTAGAAAGTTCTTGCAATCACTGCGACATATTATTTTACCTCTCTTGCTAAAGGATAGTATTTTTACTTTTATCTCTATCCATTGCTCATAGGGGTGGGGATTTCAGCATTTTATAAGTCCAAAATTATTTTTTTGTTTTTGGATCGGGTTTTATTTATAAATACCAGGTGTACCAGTAAAAATCTTCCCCATTTGCTGCGAACCATTCATCGATGCAAACAAGTAGTAATCGGAAGAAACCAATTCTGGTGAGTAAACCGCATTGGGTAGAACTTCCCAGCTGAGTGCTTCCAACGTGTCGCGAAATGGTTTTGCCGTTTGTGATGGAGCATTGTCATGAAGAAAAATGACTTTGTGTTGCCTCTTTCGCTATTCTGGCTTTTTTTCAAGCAGCGAACGGTTCAAATCGGTCAATTGTTGTTGGCAACGTTTAGTATTCACCGTTTTTCCCCAGGTTTTAACAGCTCATAATAGACCACGCCCCTCTGGTCCCCACCAAACACAGAGCATCGTCTTTCTGTCAAAGCGATTCGGTCTTGCGGTCGATCTGGATGGTGCGCCTGGATCTACCCATGATTTTTTGCGCTTGGAATTCTCAAAATAAATCCACTTTTCATCCTCTGTAACTATACGACTTCCTTTTGTACCGAGCGAGCAAAATGTCACAGGTGTTTTTGGGCTTTTCCATTTGCCTGTCGTGGTGTGTGGTACCCCTCTACCGGTCTTCTAAATATTTCCCTTCTCTCGTAGCCGATTGGAAACAGCTTGTTGCTAAGGCCCAATTGCTCGGTGAGTTGTTTTTGTGTTTGCGAATCATCTTCGTCCAACAATGCTTGCAATTCCACATCTTCGTATTTTTTTTTGGCGGTTTTCCACGTTCCTTGTCTGCAACATCGAAGTCACCACCATCGTCACACGTATCTTACGATGGAGCATGTTCACCATAAGCTTCTCGAAGTAATCGGTATGATTCAACAGCAGTTCTCTTCAAATGAAAACAAAAAATTAATGCTGCCCGCGAATGCTCTTTGTTCGGTACAAATTTCGACATAATGAACACGACAACGCAACACTATGGACACACTTTTTCAATTTATCACTCGTGCGCGTCTGACACATGTTGATGACACGACAAAATGGCGCAGCGTTAAATCTTTATAGCACAAACTGCATTGGTGCACCATCTGTTGCTGAAATCCGCATTTCATACTTGTACCCTGGTATTAAAAAAAATACATAAAAATGATCAATATATATGCGCTCTTACCCGTAATATTCAAATCCATCACAATTTTCTTCAAGATAAACTCCAAAAAAGAAAAATCACCTTTTTAAATAACTGTTTTTAACGAATGTCGAGAAGAGAAATGAACACTCAGAACGACGATCAAATTTCGACTGAGTCCGGCGCGCGGGCTATCAAATGGGTAACGAGAGCGGTTATCTATAGCTCTATACATATTAAACATTGTTAGCAATTTTTTTTTACCTGGGACAAGTTTTAGGAAATAGATTCATGGTCGCCTAAAACGCTGAAACACTATGTATATTGAAAGGAAAATTTATAGGACGTTGGATTTACTGTTTTTCACAAAAATAATTTGGTAATTAGTTATTTGAGTCTATACGGGATGCTCTATATATTATGTAATTGTTTTGATAAGCGATTATCATAACTGCACAGTAAATAATTGGCATACAAGTCTACAAGGTATATGTTTTTGATACTTTGATGTATTTTCACTCATATGCAAATATATGTTTATATAAAGTTTCTTACGACTAAAAATGGTTTAAACAAGTGTCACAATAATATTTTTTATAATTTATGTCAACAATCTGTCTATATAATAACCGTAATAGACCCTTAACCAATGCAAAATAATTAACAGCCTTAATGTTAGGTATTTAATTAGTGAAATCATCAAGAGACATATTATCCTGAACAATTATATGTTCCGTGGAAGCATTAATAAATTGTTAGATGTTAGAAAATCAAAATCGTCTAATATAGAAACAACTTTTTTTTTCTCAATTCCAGAACCTTTAATGGAGATAACATGTAGGCTGAAAAGTTTTTGATCTAGCTACTTAAAACGCATTTTTTTTTTTTTCAAAATTCGACTTTATTCATCGACATAATCTCCTTCAAGAGCGATGCAATCAGTCCAACGCTTTCTATACTTTTCTTGTAGAAGAATTTGTCTTTGCCTTCAAAATAGGCCTAGGTTTTGGCGATAACTTCTAACTTTCTAACTTTTTACACGCGAACAAAATAACACCAAGTATGTCTCCATACCATATAATCCGAAATATAGCAAGGGACTCAATAAGGTATTTAATAAGGTAGGCCTCACCTTAGTCTATAAGTCATCAGACAATCTGAGGAATATCTTAGGAAATCCCAAAGATAAGATTCCTAATTGTGAGAAAAGTGGAATTTATGAAATTAGTTGTAATGATTGTGACAAAAAGTATGTTGGGCAAACTAAAAGGTCAATTAAAACACGATTTAAAGAACATTTAGCACACTTAAGATACAATAGAACAGAAAAGTCTAGCATTGCCGAACATGCCCTTGAAGCTGATCATACTGTAACATTAGATAATCTAAGATTAATAAAAAATGTATCTGATAGGAGATTGTTGAACGCATACGAAAGTATGGAAATCATAAATAAAAGTAGTTTAAATAAAGACAGAGGGCCTATTCCTTATAGTCCCCTCTACTGGTTACTTGACCGGAACTGATGGCCTTGCCTATGTCATTAGTTCCGCTTGAGTAATTCTAGGGTTAGGCTAAGTATAAATAGGGTAGATGTGTAGTTTAGCTTTAGTCAATCATCGCTCCTGATGAAGCTAACATGGTTAGCGAAACGCGCGTCGAGTGCAAAAATAAAGTGTTTGGTGTAGTGGTGATATATACTGAGTAGTATCATTGTGCCAAAGATTCCACATTCCCAACTTAGTTCTTCAATGGAGCCAAATCTCTTTCCCACGAGCATTTTTTTGAGGTCTACGAATAGATAAAAGTCGTTAGGGGCCAAATCTGCAGAATACGGTGGATGAAGAAGCAATTCGCATTGTCTTGATGAAAGAGCACTTCATTTGGGGTCGTTTCTTTGCGATTTCTGCCTTCAAATGCACCAATAACTTTATATAATATTCGCTATTGATGGTTTTTCCTTTCTGATGAAAATTATTCCATGCGCATCCCAAAATACAGAGGCCAAAACCTTCCTAGCCGATTGTTGTGTCTGTAGTCGCTTCGGACGACTTTCACCGGCTTCTGTCCACTCAGCTGACTGCCGATTTGATTCCGGTGTGTAGTGGTGGATCCACGAAATCAACTGATATACGAAGGAAAGAGATTAACTGTCGAATATGCAGAATTGAATAAAACAGTGCGAAAAGCGGCTAAAGAAGACATAAACAAATACAAAGAAAACATGGTTAAAGATCTTATAGAGAAAAACAAAGGATTAAAAATTTTTAGAAGAGCAAACGCCTGTAAAAGTGAGATAATTAAATTGAAGGACCAAGAAGGAAATATAATCAATGACAAGAAAAATATCCAGAACAGAATTGCAACTTCCTATCAAGACCTCTACAGTTCAAAAGTCCAAAATATCATAGTTGAAAAGGACAATTCATCAACAGACAACAGAATGATTAATGTCAACTCAGAAGAAATTCCTGACATAGAAATGGATGAAGTTAGGAGAGCCTTACAACAGATGAAAAGTGGAAGAGCGGCTGGAGAGGATGATATTATACCTGAAATGCTAAAATGCGGAGGGGAACCCCTAATGAATGAATTAAAAGATCTTTTTAATGAATGCCTCAAATGTGGAAATATACCAGAAGACTGGGAAAACGTGATAGTCATCTTAATATACAAAAAAGGTGACCCCGAAAACTTAGAAACCTACCGGCTAATTAGTTTACTTTCCCAAGTTTACAAGCTGTTCTCACGAATCATAACAAACAGACTGGAACACAAAATGGAATTATACCAACCGATAGAACAGGCTGGATTCAGATCAGGCTTCAGTACGATTCAGCCCTTGCGCACATTGAGAATACTAATCGAGAAGGCCACCGAATATAATATACTATATTTGTAGATTTTCGCAAGGCTTTTGACACAGTGGAAAAATGGGCGCTTATAAGAGCTCTTAGAAATGCTCGTATAGACCACAGCTACAGCGAACGAGCTACGAGCAACACTCAAAGTTATGGTAAACCAAGAACTGACAAACAAGGTCCCCGTGAACAGAGGAGTAAGGCAGGGCGATGTAATATCGCATAAGTTATTTACAATGATCTTAGAAGATGTATTCAAAGAACTGAATTGGGACGAAAATGGCTTTCTGATAGCTGGCGATCGGCTAAACAACCTGAGATTCGCAGATGACATTGTAATTATAGCAAACAATAAGAATGAAATGATCCAGATGATCACAGATCTCCACCACCAAGCAAGAAAAGTGGGACTTGACATAAATTTCTCCAAGACAAAGTACATGAGTAACAAAGACACCAATGATGAAAATATACTGATTAAACATTCAACAATAGAAAAAGTAAACACATACATCTATCTAGGCCAAATAATAACGATAGGAAAGGAAAACCAGCAGCTTGAAATAGAAAGAAGGATACGTATAGGATCGGCAGCATATGGAAAATTGAAATATGTACTGAATATGAACGTTCCTCAAAGATCAAAAACCCAAATTTATAATCAATGTATCTTACCAGCTACAACCTATGGAGCCGATACATGGGTTTTAACTAAAAGAAAAATAGAAAAACTACAAGTTCACCAACGAGCAATGGAAAGGAAGATGTTGAGAGTTACTTTGAAGGACAAGAAAACTAATAAATGGATTAGACAACAAACAAAGGTGGATGATATCACCAAACGGATAACATCTCTGAAATGAAGCTGGGCCGGCCATGTAGCGAGAGCGACGTATAAGTGGAGTGGCAAGATCACTAGGTGGAGACCATGGGGTGAACAGCGAAGCATAGGAAGGCCCCAACAGAGATGGAGCGACGATCTGAAGAGAGTCGGAGGGCTTAACTGGTATCAGCAAGCACAACATAGAGAAAAATGGAAAGATTTGAGAGAGGCCTGTACCCGACAGTGGATAGAGAGCGGCTGAAGGAAGAAGAAGAAGAAGTGGTGGATCCATTGTCACATATCGCATGAAAGAATCCTTTTTATTGTGCTTAAACAGGTCCAAACAGCGCTCAGAATCATCAACACGTTGTTGTTTTTGGTCCATTGTGAGGAAACGCCATACCCATTTCGAACAGAGTTTTTTCATGCCAAATGTCCATGCAAAATATGATAACACTTTCTTTAATATCTTTAGGGGGTCAGCTATCTCACGCAATTTCACTTTACGGTCATCCAAAACATTTTGTGGATTTTTTTTATGTTTTCCGTTGTAACCACCTTATTTGGGCGTCCGGGGCGTTCAGCATCATTTGTGTCTATACGACCGAGTTTAAATTCAGCATACCAGTAAATGATGAGTGATTTTTAGGGGCGGAGTCCCCGTAACACGTATCAAGCCATTGCTTTGCTTGAACTGTATTTTTTTCTCATCAAAAAACAATACTGAATCAACACATGAAATTCGAATTTTTCCATTGTTTTGAAAATATCAAAAGTTTTTTTTTTATTGGTCTAGCACACGTACTACAGGGAAGTCCCTAAAGCGCTAGAGGAGCGACACGTGTGCGGAGAAAGCGATTCACGTTGTTCTTAAATCGCTGTAAATTGTACTCGGTGGAAAACACAGTCCTGGGCAAATTATCCCAAAGGGATGATGTTCTTCATATAAATGACTGCTTGAAAAGCGTTGTACGAGGAGTAATAAGCTGAACCTCATACGGATGTGAAGTATTAGCGTGACGTGTACTTCTAACATGCACCGCTCTGGGAGGAATTAAACGAGCCACATCCTTCTAACACTTTCCATGAAAATACTTGTAGAATAGGCTCAAGTCGCCAACCGTTCTTCGATGTTCCAGCGAATCAAAACCACCTGTCAGTTCCGGGTCTCCAATCAGACGAACAGCTCTTCTCTGAATAGAATCCAACAAATGCAGTGTATGTTTGGGAGCGGAGCCCCAAACATGGGAGCAGTATTCTATTTTTACGAAAGCCATATTGGTGATCGCTAATAATGTTGAATCCTTCAAGATATTTTAGAAGATGCTGATTGATAGCCTTTTCCATGACTTTCGATATTATTGTCGGTAGTTATTTGGCAAGGTCTTCTTGCCTTTTTAGGTATTGGCTGAACTGTGGCACATTTCCAGCAGGAAGGAAATATGCCCTTTCTGTAAGATAGGTTGAAAAGTCTACAAAAAACTGGTGTTAGTTCCCTCGCACAGTTCTTGAGAACTATGGCAGGTATTCCGTCAGCGCCAGAAGCCTTTTTGGTGCCTAGCTTCATCAAAATACGTTTTATGATACGCTGCCTGAAGACAATATCGGGCATCCTTGACTGCACTATGGGAATATTAGGTGGTGTTTTTCCTTGGAAATCGACAGTAGAATGTGAAGCAAAGAGTTCAGCCAACTCGATGTCGATAATAGTTTATGGTCGGAAGAACCCAATGGTGGATTTACGCTGACCGTGTAAATCTCCGGATTGGTAGTTAAAAACAGATCAAGAAGGATGGTGAACTCCCCGTCTCGATCAGGGATCCGTGTTGGTTCGTTAATAAGCTGTGTTAAGCCACAACTGATTGAAAATAATTCGGCTTCACGACCTTGTTCATCGGTAGTATTTGAATATTTAAGCCAGTTGATGTTGTGGACATTAAAGTCGCCCAGGATGGCAATTTCGGCATTTGGATAGTTAATTTGTAAATGATCGATGGTGTCTGCAAGAGAAGCGAAAAGTGCTCTAAAGTTAGTATCGCTTGGTGGTCGATACAGGATACAGATGAACCTTGTGGTTGGTTGAGTCGTTATTTTTAACCACATAACATCAAAGTTTGGGGGCTCCAGAGCCTCTTCTCAGATTCCGAAGTTACGCCTAAATCGGGAATAGAAGTCGTACCCAGGATAATGATAGTTAACTGTGGGCGATGAACTGACCTTGGTTTCACAGAGACCGAGTACATAAGGTTTATTTGATTGCAGGTGTTGGTGCACTGAATTTATGTTTGAGTTTAAACCTCGTATGTTACAAAAATCCATTTTAAAATTCTGATCTGGTAGCGTCAGTAAAACCACTGAAACTTTGTCGAAATGTCATGAAATTTTAACACGTTTCGTTTGAAGGTTGGTACTTCCTAAAAATCATATGGATTTTTCTGGAAAGAGCGACATCTATGTGTCAGACCAAAAACTTTTCAGCCTACGTGTTATTATTAAAATTTTCATATTTTTTAAGATTAAGATTTTATTTAGGATTATGGTCCTAATGTGTGCTGTTCCCATAAAAAAAATATTAATTATAATTAACATCTTTTTACGGGCATAGCACACGTGCTGGAGGTAAATCCCTAAGCGCTACAAGAGAGACGCTTGTGCGGAAAAAGCGATTCACGTTGGTCTTGAATGGCTGTCCCGAGTAAATCATTTTAAAAGGATAACGTTCTCCATATGAAAGACTGCTTAAAAATGGTTGTACGAGTTCAAGCTGAACCTCATACGGATATTAAGTATTAACGCTACTCGTATTCCTAGCATGCACCGCTCTGGGAGAAATTAAGCGGGTTAGTTTAAGAAATTGAAATTATACTATATTTATAACGAGGTTTACACACACAAATATACCTACTCTCCACTAGGCAAAAGTGGCGCCCTGTTGTCATTATCACTACATCCCAGATAAACATAAGAGACAATTCCCATTACTGAAACGGCACCAACAATAACGTTCCAAGCTGCCAAATACCGCGCTCTTGGTTTGCATTTGGTTATAACAATACCAGACAGCAAAATTCCTATTGCAGAAAATACTAGCCCAGCACTGCCGGTGATTAAACTAGAAGCTGATGCTGATTGTTTGTACTGAGTCTCGATGTATTTTGGTAAAAATATCCAGTAAGGCATGTATCCTAAGAAGTAGAAAACTGCTGCGAAATTATTTAGCATCAACGTACGATTTTTTGTCAGTCTTTGGAAGGTTTTTATCATATCTGAAAAAAAAAGTAGTTTTGTAATATGATACAGAACATATTTCAATTTAATATTAATGCATATCAGCTCTCTATTAATAAAAATATTATTAATAAATATACATGGCTATTGATTACAAATGGACCACCCTTCTAAGACGCTTTTTTTTATTAGCATAGCACACAAGTTGGTCATCGCTGGATATTGTATTTGAATCGGTTCTTTGAGAAAGTCACATTTTTATCAAAATCGACTTTTTGTTAGAAATCGATATTTAAGCTCAAGGCTCATGATTTAGTTGTGAAACAACATTAGTCCAGGCCACCCCCAGACAGCTGAAGAGGTACAAATTGGCAGTGTATTTGGGAAACACCATAAGTCACTGCCCTATAGTGTTTCTCCTCTGCAGCGACTGCTGCGCTAGTGGAGCACTAGCGAAACATACTAGGGTGATACAATCTGTACGATGATTTCGTTATCAGAAATCACTATTATACTGCACTCTGTCGGTGACTTATTTAAAGTATTTCCTAGCAAAGCGGCCAGACCACAGCTAACACTTAATTGTAGAAGCACACCTTCTTAAGCTTCCCGCTTGAAGGCATAGATGGCGCATTAGTGAAGCAACCAAGGCGAATCGAATGGTGTTCTTTGTGCTTGCTGAACCTAACCCAGCTGATGAGCCGTAATACGGCGAAACGTGTCTTGGGATGGTCTAGCAAATACAGAGAACACTTTTGGGAACTTCCAAAGCGCGGATTTTTCGATTCGTCTCGGTTGCTTCACCAAAGCGCCATCTATGCCTTCAAGCGGGAAGCTTAAGAAGGTGTGCTTCTGCAATTAAGTGTTAGCTGTGGTCTGGTCGCTTTGTTCGGAAAGACTTTAAATAAGTCACCGACAGAATGCAGTATAAGCATCTATTTTCTCATATATATAATATATATATATATATATATATATATATATATATATATATATATATATATATATACATATATATAAAACCAAGAATTAATAATAATGGGAGATCTGAATGGAAGAACAGGAAGGAAAACAAAGGACAATACCTTAGGACCATTCGGAGAAGACATTACTAACGACAACGGAGAGAGACTAATTTGGTTGTTGTGTGAACCAAACGGCCTCAAAATAACAAACGGATTCTACAAACACAAAGACATCCACAAATATACTTGGATGCAAGAAACACGAAACTTAAAATCAATAATAGACTACATCATAATTAAAAACGAGACCACTATCAAAATAAAAGACGTAAGAGTAAAGAGAGGGGCAGAATGTGGAACAGACCATAGACTATTAATAGCAAATATAAAAGTACCGTGGTACAAGACAATAAAGCAAAAAGGAACAATAGATAAAGAAAACAGAAATACTAATGAGATAACAGAAAAAGCAGACAAAGAAATTAAATACAAAATACACTTACTGCAAGACGAAACGATAAGAGACCTACACAGACAACGATTAGATCAAAAATTAAATGAATTTAACGACAACCTCCAACAGATGTATGACCACATAAAAGAATGCATCAAACAGGCGGCATTAGAAGCATTAGGTAAAGAAGACAACGAGAATAAAAAACATAAAATTAGAATCTGTGAAAAAAACCAAAGAATCTATAAAGGAGAAAAAAAGACTATACGAAAAATTGCTGAGTACAAAATCAGAAGAAGATCTACAGAAATATAAAGAGAAAAATGCAGAAACGAGGAGGATGATAAACAAAGAAAGGAACGAGAGATGGGAAAAATCGTGCGAACATGTAGAACAGTATATAGGAGGAACTAGAAGCACTGAGTCATGGAGAATAATTAAAGCATTAAGGACCAACAATAGAGAGAAGATGTATAAAGAGTATATCCCAGAAAGCGAGTGGAAAGAATATTATAAGAAGACCGACAAGAATTCCAGGAAGAGAACCCTGAAGAAGAACAGAATAAGGAAAAAAAAGAGATAGAACTAAGCTATGAAGAAGTAAAAAAGACAATAAAAACACTCAAAAATAATAAATTTGCAGGGCCTGGGGGTGTGGTAAATGAAATGATTAAGTACGGGTCTAATAAATTACATTGAATGCTGAGAAACATGTTCCACAGAGCGATAAATGGAGAAAAAATACCAGAGGAATGGTCAAAAGCCTATATAGTACCTATATTTAAAAAGGGAGACCGCAGAAAATGCACAAATTATAGAAGCCTAAGCATAATATCGAGTATGGGACGTTTGTATGGAAAAATTATTAAAAATATCATAGAGGAAAATATAAAAGGAAAAATTGGAGAACACCAAGCAGGCTTTACGGCCAGAAAATCATGTATAGACCACATATACACTATAAAACAAACAATGGAAAAAAAAACTGGCAAAGAAATAGAGAAGTTCATCTAGCCTTCATAGACATAAGAAAGGCCTATGACTTAGTACCAAGACAAAGATTATGGAACGCAATGAAAGAAATAGGCATTGACAAAGAACTAATATACGCAGTAAAAGCTCTCTACGAAAACAACATAGTGAACATAAAAATAGAACATAAAATAGGGAAGAGACTCCAAACATCAAAAGGCCTATTACAAGGATGCTCTACATCCCCCACACAATTCAAAATATACCTCGAACAAACATTAAAAAAATGGAAGCAAAAATGTAGTGGAATGGGAGTCCCAATACGAGAAGATTACTTATATACTCTAAGTTTCGCAGACGACCAAGTAATCATAGCGCAAGATGAGGAAGACCTCAGTTATATGGTAAGAAAACTGAAAGAAGAATACACTAAAGCAGGATTAGCAATAAACTTTGATAAAACGGAATATCTAACAACAAAGGAGGGAAACGTGGAGAATCTAGAAATCGATAACGCAACAATAATCAAAGGAACCGATAGATTTAAATATTTAGGAACCATCATTTCAAAAAACGCAACATCAGAAGAAGAGATTAAAGCTAGATTAGGACAAACGCGGACATGCAAAAGACAATTAAATTCGATCCTGTGGGACAAGCACATTACAAAAAGAAACAAAACACGCATATACAAATCAATAATACAAAGCATAAGGACATACAGGTCAGAAACATGGACGATCAACAAAAGAAATAAATCTAAAATTAACGCGGTAGAGATGGAGTATTGGAGAAGATGTTGTAGAGTGACAAGTATGGAGAGAATAACAAATGAAGAAATAAGAAGCATAATAAAGATCAAAGAGAACCCAATAAACAACATTGAAGAAAAACGATTAAAATGGTATGGACACATAAGACGGGGCGAAGATAATAGGTGGATAAAGAAAATAACGAAGTGGAACCTTATAGGGAGAAGAAAAAGAGGAAGACCCAGATGATCGTGGAGAGACGATGTGGACGAGGCTGTGAAGGACAGGGGTCTAACAGATGGAGACTGGGGGGATAGAAACGGATGGAATCAAAGTCTGAGAGAAGGAAGACAGCGTCAGCTGTAGAAAATCCTTGATATATATATATATATATATATATATATATATATATATATATATATATATATATATATATATATATATATATATATATATATATATATATATATATATATATATATACATATACATATATATATATATATATATATATATATATATATATATATATATATATATATATATATATATATATATACATATATATATATATATATATATATATATACATATATATATATATATATATATATATATATATATATATATATATATATATATACACAGATATTAGAGGGTGCTAAAGTCGATTTTATTGGTAACATCAAGGTATTGTATATTTTATAAGATAAAAACATAATTGTACATTACTTTTTTGAGGTTTCAGTTGCATAAATATGTAGAACTGACAATTACGTACACACTTAGACCACGTGCGACCACGAGATACCAAGCAAACTCAAGTTATAAACAATTAAAAGACGTTCAAAATACACAAAGAGGCCAAATTTCGAACTCAATGGTAAGTTTACGTTACACGCGTTATTTTTTTCAGCATAGATATTCTGGACGAACAATTATGAACAAAGTTAGACCGCGTGAAACCAAGTAAAGTCAAGTTATGAGAAAGACGTATAAAATTCAAAAATAAACCAAATTTTGTATTTAATAGTTATTTTTTGTTGTGCACCTTTATTTTTTGACATATAAATTACATAGATATTCAAGAGTAACAATTTTGAACAATCTTAGACCATATAGGACTATGCTCAAACAAGTAAACTTTAGTTATGAGCGGTTTAAAGACGTATGAAATGCACAACTAGGCTAAATTTTATATTTAATGGTTACTTTACGTTGCGCACTTTATTTTTTTGAGATATAAATTATATAGATATCCAGGAAAGACAATTTCGAAGATTCTTAGACTACGTGCAACCATGGGGCGACTAAGTAAAGTTATCAGCCACTGAAGACGTGTACAATGCCCAACCTTATTTTTTTATGTATAAATTGCATACATATTCAGGACTGACAATTTCGATTCGACACTTAGAATTAAAATTTAATTAAACTTAGATTAAAATTAAAACCAGGTGACACTATAGGCGACCAAGTAAACTCAAGTTGTGACCAATTAAAAAATGTATAAAATGCAAAAATATGCCAAATTTCGTATTTAACGGTTGCATGTTCCATAATTTTTGCGAATAGAATAATGAAATAATTATCCAATTTTAATGAATAGTTTAGAAAAAATAACTAATACATTATTTTCGTAAATAAGTATTATAAATAAGTAGTTTAGTTATATACAGAAATCTATAAAATGTTTAAAATCACCTTATTGCTAAACGTCTTTTAATTGCTTATAACTTGAGTTGACTTGGTCGTCCATAGTTGCACGGGGCCTAACATTATTTGAAATTGTCAGTCCTGATTATCCATGCACATTATTCCTCAAAAAAATAATGTGTGTAACTCAAAGTAACCATTAAGTTTGAAATTTGGCTTATTTGTCCATTTTAAACGTCTAAAACAAACTATTTGAGGGTAGCATCTAAATTTGTCAGGCTTATATCCTTCCATGATTTAAAAAGAAACAAACAAACCTTCACTGTACGTTAATTTTATTAATAAACGTTTAATATATACTCTGGGTATTTAAAATACCACAGTTTTCCAGAAGAGAAAGAGAAGAGAAAGAGAAAGAGAAGAGAAAGAGAAGAGAAAGAGAAGAGAAAGAGAAAGAGAAAGAGAAGAGAAAGAGAAGAGAAAGAGAAGAGAAAAGAGAAGAGAAAGAGAAGAGAAAGAGAAGAGAAAGAGAAGAGAAAGAGAAGAGAAAGAGAAGAGAAAGAGAAGAGAAAGAGAAGAGAAAGAGAAGAGAAAGAGAAGAGAAAGAGAAGAGAAAGAGAAGAGAAAGAGAAGAGAAAGAGAAGAGAAAGAGAAGAGAAAGAGAAGAGAAGAGAAGAGAAAGAGAGAAAGAGAAGAGAAAGAGAAGAGAAAGAGAAGAGAAAAGAGAAGAGAGAAAAGAGAAAGAGAAAGAGAAGAGAAGAGAAAGAGAAGAGAAAGACAAGAAAAAAAGAGAAGAGAAAAGAAAAGAGAAAGGGAAGAAAATTGCTCATAATTTGCGTTTACTTGGGCCACGGGTCTAAATTTGTACGTAATTGTCAGTTCTACATATCTATGCAATTGAAACCTCAAAAAAGTAATGTTTTCAACGTACAATTATGTTCTTATCCTGTAAAATAAACAATACACTGATGTTACCAATAAAATCGACTTTAGCACCCTCTACAACTTAATATTTTTCAGAGACCTCTATTTACCAGGTGTACAAGTATGAAATGCTGATTTTTTTTTCTAAAAAAACATGTTAAATTCGGAAGAATGACAAAAAGTGCTTTATTCAAAGTATGCTCCATCGCTTGTTATACATTTTTTTTTCCCATCTTTCGGGCAATTTGTGAATACCACGACAGTAAAAATCTTCCCCTTTTGCTGCGAACCATTCATCGAGCCAATTTTTCACATCTTCGTACGAACCAAAGCTCTGTTCAGCAAGTGCTTCCAACGTGTCGCGAACTGGTTTTACCGTATATGATGGAGCATTGTCACGAAGAAAAATTACTTTGTGTTGCCTCTTTTGGTATTCTGGCCTTTTTTTTCAGGCAGCGAACGGTTCAAATCGGTCAATTTCTATATTAGTGCCAAATTTCAATTTCAATCAATTGTTGTTGGTAACATTTAGTATTAACCGTTTCCCCAGGTTTTAACAGCTCATAATAGACTACGCCCCTCGGGTCCCACCAAACACAGAGCATTGTCTTTCTGCCAAAGCGATTCGGTCTTGCGGGCGATGTTGATGGTGCGCGTGGGTCTACCTATAATTTTTTTACGCTTGGGATTCTCAAAATAAATCGACTTTTCATCCCCTGTAACTATACGATGCAAAAACGACTCCCTTTTGTACCGAGCGAGCAAAATGTCACATGTGTTTTTGCGTTTTTCCATTTACCTGTCGTTCAACTCATATGGTACCCATCTATCGGTCTTCTGAATCTTTCCCATTTCTCGTAGCCAACTGGAAACAGCTTATTGACTAACGCGCAATTGCTCGGCGAGTTGTTTTTGTGTTTCCGAATCATCTTCGTCCAACAATGCTTGCAATTCCACATTTTCGTATTTTTTTGACGGTTTTCTACGTTCCTTGTCTGCAACATCGAAGTCACCACTTTTGAAACGCCGCAACCATCGTTCACATGTATCTTGCGATGGAGCATGTTCACCATAAGCTTCTCGAAGTAATCGGTATGATTCGACAGTAGTTTTCTTCAAATAAAAACAAAAAATTAATGCTGTCCGCGAATGCTCTTTGTTCGGTATAAATTTCGACATATTGAACACAACATTATGCACACACTTTTCCAATTTATCACTCGTGCGCGTCTGACACTTGTTGATGACACAACAAAATGGCACAGTGTCAAATCTTTGTAGCACAAACTGAATTGCTGCACCATCTGTACTTGTACACCCGGTACACATAACAGAAGGTTTTCAGCTGGTAGCACCGCCAAATATAAAAACTCTTTTGTTCAGTCAGTCTAACATATAAATAAATAAATTTGTATATATATATATATATATATATATATATATATATATATATATATATATATATATATATATAGAGAGAGGGAGAGAGAGAGAGAGAGAGAGAGATTCTCTTAATTTACATTCGTTTCCTCTGCTGCCTCTCTCAATATAATTTTCAAATTGTTTGACTGAAGGAATATTGAAAATGATATATAAAGCGATTCGCTTAAAAATCCTGCGAGGTTGTGCGTGTACACGTGAGTACTTCGGTACGTATGTGAATGTGCACGTACAGTAGCGTGCGCGTATGAAGCTTAACGAATGGAGAAATGCGTCCTTGTATTTCTGGGAGTACATTCAATAGCCAGTACTATTTTGATTGGAAAGTCGCAAAGGTTTCGTCAAACTCTCGTTTGGCTTTATCTATGCTTACCTTTGAATGATGCCGCCGGTTCTTGCTCGTTATCCATTGGCTTTGCCGATATCCTCGAAGCCTGTCTTTTTATTTCTTTCCGTACAGCAGCTCTTGGTAAAGTTTTCGGGAATAATGCCAGAAGTGAAGATAGTACCAAGAGAATAAAAGCCAATATAATCCATCCTAACCACCATGCACCCAACCACCGGGGGTCTTTATTATCTATAGTAGGACTTAAAGTGGGAGAGATATACAGTTTAAGGCATATTGATGCTAAGCCATGACCGAGTGCTGGACCCAGCATACGTAAAAAGTAGGAGAAACCTACGAAAAAAAAATTGAAATAAACAACTTTTTAGGTATGTATAGTCAAGTTAAAAAGTATTTGTACCAAAATTAATATACATCGATTACCCTCTCATTATCAACCGGCTGTTTTTCGTGAGTTGATAATGATTTAATTCGTACATAATGTGATTATGGTTTGATTTCCCTTTTAACCGGAAGTTATAAAATGTTGTAACTACGTTTATTGCCAAGAATTTTTACGGTTCTATCCAAATTATTTCTCCGAATACATCAATAATATTGATTTTAACCCCACCTGCATAGACAATGATCAAGAATTTCGCAAAAACAAAAAGCAAGAGCACCTGGACAGATATGTCGTTGAGAGATTTTTCGAACCTTGATAGCATGATTTTTAAATAAATTTTCAAGATTTCAGTTTTTATATTGATATTAACTATATTTAAGAAAAAAAGTACAAATAAACCTTTATTTCTATACTTACTCTCGTGACATACTTACTAAACAATGCTGGGGTTTTTGACCTCTTAATGTTATCATCCATATAAGATATACCAAGAGTATAATACAAGGAACCTCCAATCCCGGAAATAAATTGAGCACCAAAAAGTATCATTTCAGGTAAAAAGTTACTAATTTCCAAATCACATTCCGGGTCTCTTCTAGTTTTATTACTGCACATGAATTTCTTCTGTTCTTCTAAAAGAAAATCCAAGGAAGAGTTTTCATGGATTTGGTATTCTCCCGTTAGTGATAATGCATCCAATCCAGGACCGTATAAGAAGTGAGGTAATGCTGTGAGAAGGCAGAAGAGTACCACTGTATACATTCCTAAGGCCATCCATCGTGGTCTGTGCCCTCTTCCTGTGTAGTAGCTAAGTATTACAGACATAAGTAACTGACTTAAGTCATTTCCAACGGATATAATACCTAAAGAAAAGTCAATAAAATGAAAACGTACAAAAAAAATTTACACATCTCAAAAAGTTGGTAAAGTTGTTAACCTTTCTCAAAAATATAAGTTATGCTTGAATAACTCATTTTTTCAGTATGAAAACTGGCATAGTAATTTATCCAGTACTGCCCTGACAAGCAGAAGTTAAAAAAAGGATTTAATTCAATGCGACTTATTTATTCCCATGTATATATTTGTGTAATGTACTAGCTAGAAACTTAAAGGCCGGACTGATTTTAATAAATGAAGTCTTACAATTTAATAACAGTGAGGAAAGAAAAATATGATTTTCAGGTATCTCATGTCGAAAAACCCTAAGACATATATATATATATATATATATATATATATATATATATATATATATATATATATATATATATATATATATATGAACTCCAAAAAATCACTAAAAATGGTTCGCTATATCCGAAGTTCGTTACAAACAGTAAACAAAATCTAATATCTTTTTTAACTACTTTTTTATTTAGATTAGGCGCTAATGCTTAGAAAAATGAATAATAATAATTATTCAATTAAAAGAAAACATTCAAAGGAAAATAAAACAAGTCACACTAAAGTTATTATTATGTAACATTAAAATACGTAGTTTATACAATAAAATTCCAATTTTTCGTTTGTATAATTTTACCTGAAAAAGAAATGGTGTTTATATAATAGTCAAGGTCACACAAACCACTCCATATAACACATGGGCTGAAAAGTCCCGGGCCTAACAAAGAAAACACGTTTTTTTTTGGTTCAAAATTAGCTTTATTCATCAACGTAATCTCCATCAAGAGCAACGCAATCATTCCAGCGCCGCTCTAACATTTCAATACCACTTTTGTAGAACGATTTATCTTTTGCCTCAAAATAGGCCTCAGTTTCAGCGATAACCTCTTCATTCGTGCGAAATTTCTTACCGGCGAGCATTTTTTTCAGGTCTGCGAACAGCCAGTAGTCGCTGGGAGCCAAATCTGGCGAATACGGTGGATGTGGGAGCAATTCGAAGTTCAATTCATGTAGTTTTGCCATTGTTTTGATTGACTTGTGACACGGTGCGTTGTCTTGATGAAACAAAATTTTTTTCTTTGCCATATGCGGTCGTTTCTTTGCAATTTCGGCCTTCAAACGCTCCAATAACGCTATGTAATATTCACCGTTGATGGTATTTCCTTTCTCAAGATAGTCGATGAATATTACACCACGCACATCCCAAAATACCGAGGCCATAACCTTTCCAGCCGATTGTTGTGCTTTCGGGCGCTTTGAACGAGGTTCACCAGTTACTGTCCACTCAGATGACGATCGTTTTGATTCCGGAGTGAAGTGATGGATCCATGTTTCATCCATTGTCACATATCGACGCAAAAATTCCGGTTTGTTACGTTTAAACATGGCCAAACACTGCTCAGAATCATCAACACGTTCTTGTTTTTGATCAACAGTGAGCAAACGCGGCACCCACTTTGAACAGAGCTTTCTCATAGTCAAATGCTCATGCAATATAAAGCCAACACGTTCTTTTGATATCTTTACGATGTCAGCTAACTCACGCAACTTCACTTTTCGATCATTCAAAACGATTTTATGGATTTTTTTGATGTTTTCTGGTGTTACCGCCTCATTTGGACGTCCACTGCGTTCTGCATCATCGGTGTCTCTACGACCACGTTTGAAGTCAGCAAACCAACGTTTTATTGTTGTTTCTGATGGAGCGGAGTCCCCATAACACTTTTCAAGCCATTGCTTCGCTTGAACGGTATTTTTTTCCCATTAAGAAGCAGTGTAAAATTAAAACACGAAATTGTTTTTGATCCATTGTTTTGAAAATAACAAAAGTAGCGTCACTCTTAGCACAATAACTCACAAACTAATGAATAGAATATCATGAAATTGTAACAGCTGTCTTTTGAAGGTTAGTATTAACTGAAAAAAAGGTGACTGCAATAAAACTAGCGCCATCTATGTGTTAGGCCCGGGACTTTTCAGCCCATGTGTTATGTTCAGGAATTTCACGAGATTCCAAAAAATTGAGAGTTTCAGTGATTTTCTTAGTCATTTCTGAAATGGATGGAACATAAATATTATCTCATTCTCCAAGCTCGTCTTCGTCGTCATTATCGCTTAAAATCTTTCCAGAAGTCACTGACCCAGTGATACTAACTTTAGAACACTTTTCGCTTCTCTTGCAGACAGATCATTTACAAATTAACTACCCAAATCCTTGGTTAGACGTTTGTTTTCGATCCGACGACCGATCTGACTGCGCCAGGGAGGTTTCCGATGTTATTTTGGCCGGTATGGAGGCTTACATCCCTTTTTCGAAGAAATGCGCTTCCAACGACAAGCCTTGGTTTGACCGAAAATGCAAAGAAGCTGTTGCTTCTAAACATCTTGCCTACCGACAATGGCGTGAAAATTCTAACACCATAAACCGTAACACCTTTGTTCGTGCCAGGAACAGATGCAAAGAAATTATCGATGAAACCAAGGAGACACACAGTCAACGAACTAGAAACAAACTTCTCGCTTGTCCCAACAATTTCAGGTCCTTTTGGTCAGTGGCTAAGGCAGGCACCAAATCCACACCTATTGAAAAAGAGAACTTGTTGGCTGAACTCTTTGCATCACACATTCTACTGTCGATTTCCAAGGAAAAACACCACCTAATATTCCCATAGTGCAGTCAAGGATGCCCGATATTATCTTCAGACAGCCTATCATAAAACGTATTTTAATGAAGCTAGACTCCAAAAAAGCTTCTGGCGCTGACGGAATACCTGCCATAGTTCTCAAAAACTGTGCGAGGGAACTAACACCAGTTTTTTTCTGTAAACTTTTCAACATATTCTACAGAAAGGGGATATTTCCTTCCTGCTGGAAATGTGCCACAGCTCAGCCGATACCTAAAAAAGGCAGGAAGATCTTGCCAAATAACTACGGACCAATCGCACTGCTTTCAATAATATCGAAAGTCATGGAAAGGACTATCAATCAGCATCTTGTAAAATATCTTGAAGGATTCAACATTATTAGCGATCATCAATATGGCTTTCGTAAAAACAGATCAACAGGAGATATTCTGACTTATGTAACACACGTTTGGAACAACGCAATTGAACACTTTGGAGAATCTCGAGCGGTTGCTCTTGACATATCCAAGGCATTCGACCGTGTTGGGCACGATGGGCTGTTTGTTAAGCTACGCTGTTATGGTATTTCTGAAAAGTTCTGATTGTGGCTCTTATGTTTCCTCAATCGACGGATTTCTTTCTAACACCTTCACTATCAACGCCGGTGTAGCTCAAGGCTCCATACTGTCTTCTACTCTTTTTCTCATTTACATTAATGATCTGCTGGAAGAGAGCGAGCATCGAATCTACAGCTTTGCAGATGACAGTACGCTTATCTCTTCATTCACTTTGAACGCTCGGACATCGGCTACTCAGACGAATATCCGCCGACAGCAGGAAGTCATTCAACTTAACAAAGAAGAAATTTTATCTTGGGGTGACAGTAACAAAGTGGAATTTAACGCTACAAAAACCCAGGCGGCAGTTTTTTTCCTAAAAAGTTAACGTTGCTGAACCCGACATAATTATGTCGGGGCACTCCATTCCTCTAACATCGTCACTCAATTTGTTGGGAGTTAATTTGGGAGCAACTATGTCCTGGCATGAACATGTTGCAGGCATAGCAAGGAGAGCTTCTCGAAAGTTGGGAATATTATTTCGAACCAGAAAGCTTTACACTCCACGACAACTGTTAATTCTTTACAAAGCTTATATTCGACCAACTGGAATACTGCTCCCATGTTTGGAGCTCCGCTCCGAAACATACACTGCATTTGTTGGATTCTATTCAGAGAAGAGCTGTTCGTCTAATTGGAGACCCGGAACTGACCGGCGGCCTTGATTCGCTGGAACACCGAGGAACGGTTGGCGACTTGAGCCTATTCTACAAGTATTTTCATCGAAAGTGTTCGAAGAATGTGGCCCGCTTAATTCCTCCCAGAGCGGTGCATGTTAGAAGTACACGTCGAGCTAATACTTCACATCCGTATGAGGTTCAGCTTGTTACTCCTCGTACAACGCTTTTCAAGCAGTCTTTTATATGGAGAACATCATCCCTTTGGAATAATTTGCTCAGGACTGTGTTTCCCACCGAGTACAATTTACAGAACAACGTGAATCGCTTTTTCCGCACACGTGTCGCTCCTGTAGCGCTTTAGGGACTTCTTCCCTACAGCACGTGTGCTAGATCCACAAAAAAAAAGATATCACAATTTAATCAGTTAATATTTCTCTCGTCATTAATTCATTATCAGCACATACATATTCTTCAAAATTATAGTGATTAAACATCTTTTTAATCTCGATTTCCACTGTACTTTGTTGAATGTCAGCATCGTAAACAAATGCTAGACAATCTGTAGGATCTTCTCGATGTTTTTCAATCCACTGAGTTAACGATAGCTCATCATCAGAGACAGACTCTTTGCCAAGACATATGGATAAAGTTTATAGCGTCCAAGAGAGTTACAGAAAAGAATGTTTCCTTTATCGATCGTCTCTAACACTTTCATAAATAAAATCTTTCTATAATGGGATTTTACCTTGGAGGCATAAAAACCAATTTTATTTGCTGTAGATCAACCTCAGGGTGCGCTGGACAGTTGTCAATCAAAAGTAATATTTTTCTGTTTGTGAATTTTAATTCTTCGTCCTATTCCATCGCTTCGTTTTTAAAATTCCTGATGTCATCCAGGCTTTACTGTTTGATTTATACTTTACTGGTAAAATGTTGTTTTTAAAACACCTGGGATTATCGGACTTTCCGATCACCAACAATTTTCTTTTCTCTGTTTTAGAGATATTTACAGTTACCAACACAGTAATCTTTACTTTTAATAATTTTCCACCAGCACAATTCTCTCCGACAAACTTTAATGTCTTATCAGGCGTCATCTTGTAAAATAAACCCGTCCCCATCCGCATTAAAAATGTCCACATATTCATAACTTTCTCGAATTTCCGGCCATATATTGGCCAACCACTGATCAACAACAGTCGTATCCACTCCTGCAGTTTCTCCTACTATCTTACCCCCACTAATATTATGTCGCTTTTTTAAATCATTCAATCCAACTTCTAGAACAGTTAAACTCAGTGTTCTCTATTTTCCGTCCCAATTCACTAACTTTTTCTTGTAATGTGTAGCCGGTAATAGGAACATGTTCAAATCGCTTTTGACTAAACCATTTAAGGAATCCTTTATCGACTTAGTCATGTGTAGATATTCTTACTTTTTTTACAATTAAAGTTTCTTTTATAAGATAAGTTGATAAGATTTCTTGCCTCTTCCATAGGGAGAAACCGTAGATTTAGTTAAATTCTGTCAAAAACTGTTTTTTTAGTGTTCCGTACGGAACACTTATAAGATCACTTCGGTGTCTGTCCGTCTGTCTGTCCGTCTGTACGTCTGTCCGTCTGTCCGTCTATCACACTCGATTTTCTCCGAAACTACTTGTCATAGAAAGTTGAAATTTGGTAGCAATATAGGAATTGATGGCCCCATCAGAGCCATGTAGTTTTGAAAATTAAATTTTGACTTAAGGGGTTAGTTTTGGGGGGTGAAATCGGAAATGAAAAAAAAATTTTTTTACTAGATAATCGAGTGTGGTGTCAAATGAAAGCTTGTGAAAACACGAGTAAAAAATATATATATAATGTAATACTTGCGCTCACTTTTCTTTGTATTATTTTTAAAAAATCGCGAAAAATCACTGTCCACCCGCCTTATCTCGGAAAGTACTTATCAAAAAATTTTGAAAAAATTCTGGAATATTCTCCACGGGGTGTAGATTGAACGAAAATTATCACGAGTGCATTACCTGTAATAATTTATCTGTTATATAAAAAAACAGAAATTTCAAGGTCATCAATTTTTAGTAAAGATTAGAATAAACTTTGTTGAAAACTTATTTGGGGTGTGTTTTGTGAAATCACTGATCATTTTATATCACCGTAACATAAATTTTGACTTAAGGGATTCGTTTTGAGGGGTGAAATCGGAAGTGAAAAAAATTTTTTTTACTAGGTCATCGAGTGTGGTGTCAAATGAAAGCTTGTGAAAACACGAGTAAAAAATATATATATATAATGTAATATTTGCGCACACTTTTCTTCGTATTACTTTTAAAAAATCGTGAAAAATCGCTGTCCCCTACCTTATCTCGAAAAGTACTGATCAAAAAATTTTGAAAAAATCCTGGAATATTCTCCAATATAGATTGAACGAAAATTATCATTACCTTTAATAATTTATCTGGTATAGAAAAAAACCAATATTTCAAGGTCACCAGTTTTCAGTAAAGATTGGAAACAAACTTTGTTGAAAACTCATTTGGGGTGTGTTTTGTGAAGTCACTGATCATTTTATACCACCCTAACAAAACTTTTTATTTCAAAAACAATCAACGTACGGAACACTAATTGTGCAAGTTCAACTTGCACTTGACCGGTTTTTTTTTTCCTTATAATATCGTGCTTGTTGCTTGCTATTCACAGATGATATAGTATTGAGCAGCGAAGATCTAGAAGAACTAAAAATTATTTAAAGAACGGCTTAATCAAGCTTCACAAAAAGTAGTGTTAGTCTTTTAAAGTAAACGCTTAACGTTTTGGTGTGCTCATTTTAAAATAAAAACTTGAACATTCACTTTACTACTTTGATCAAATATACATTAGAACCGTGTAACACAAGTGAAATGAAAATAATATTGTTCGAACTAACGACGCTGCGGAAACAAGTAGCATAGGGGTTACCAGCGAGTTTCGGTGAATTCCCTATATCAAATCGCGCGACATCGAGCACAGGGAGTGGCAAGTTCGTTATAAACGGACACAAAACATCTAAAATTTGGTTCGCTTTATCCGGAAGTTCGTTATAACCGGGTTTGTTATAACCGATAAAAATTTGCATTGGTCTTATGGAAGTGTTTTCATGCATTATAAAATAGTTCGTTTTAACTGGAAATTCGCTATAAACGAGTTCGTTATAAGCAGACTTCATTGTATATATATATATATATATATATATATATATATATATATATATATATATATATATATATATATATATATATATATGAGACATTATTTGCCAAGCGGGACACCCTTCTTTAAGATGGGAGGATCTGTAGGGGCTCAAAATCTTCGTCAAGACGTGTATTTTAAAATTCCGTTTGGCGATTTTTGAAATTCAATATGGCGTCGCAACATGGCGGCCATAATCAACCAAAAGGTGACTTTTAACAAAAAAAAAAGTTGCTTAAATTTATGAAAAACATTTAGTTTAATCTGTAAAATGGAAAACAAGTTGTTTTTTCATATTTTGGGTGTGCCGATTATAAATTCAATTACAAAAATGCAATTTGACATCTGTCAACTGCCAAACCCACTGTCGAAAGACCTAAAATAACATCAGACCCGAGTTTTACTTTAAATACTGAGTTTACCGAGAATTATTATATTTTTGGGTTACTGATTACAAATATGATCTGAGAATTACAAAATTGACAGCCACCAACTGCCAAATCCACTGTCAAAACTGACATAATAACTTGAAAACCGGGTTTTATGTTTAATACCGATTTTATTCACAATTATCATGTTTTTGAGGTCATTTATTATAAATTGATCGCAATTTGGCAAAATAGAAAAAAAATTGACAGCTACCAACTGCCAAATCAACTGTCAAAACTGACATAATAACTTAAAACCCGGGTTTTACGACTATTTTCGAGGATGCTCTTTCAGATTTGGTCACTTAGAGAGGATGAAAAATTGATTTTTCCCAAAAAATTTTCGAATTTAAAACAAAATTCTGAAAAAATCCAGGGTAGTTTTTTGGAAAAAGTAATTTTATCAAATCCTCATACCACTCAAAACGACCTGTTTTCAACACAAGTCGTGCAATTTTTATATGTACTTTAAATCCCTGTTTTTTGGAAAAATAAATTTTCATCAGTATTTTCAAAATGGCGGCTGGAAAAGTGTAAGATTATGCGTATCATTAAAAAAACGGACTGTGAAGGTTTTATTGGATTTAAATATTGCGTGGATGAGGGTTCAAGTAAAATGTTTTTTTTTATTTGAAATGTTAGGAAACTTCTCATTCTAATCAGTGGGGTGTAAGAATCAGAAAATAATTTTTTATAGCTCGCACGTCTAAAGACTATCTTACCGACATCGAAAATCGTTACCGAAATTCCGTATTCCCGAGATGTATTTAAAAGTGTTTTAGGAATGATGGAAAAGGAACAGTTAGGAAATGAACTCATTTTGCGAACATAACCTCTGTTTTAGATATTACTCAGATATTCTGATGTTCCTCCCCAAACAATGTGCCAAGAATCTAACAATATCATCCATATTAGTATTACCCACTTAATGGGTCAACTGTCCTTTTTGGAACATTTAAAAGAGTTTAAGTTGAATTATTTAGTCTGGCATATATAAAATACTTAGATAGGAAACTTTACATCAAAATTAGTAGTATTTAAGCTTCATTTTCCAATGGTTAGTTTGGACGTGATTTTAGCAAGTTTATCCTGTATTTCGAATCAGCCTCCTTGCAAAAAAAAATTAATTGACAGTGAAATTCGTAATGAATGAAAACGTCAGCTTTTATGTTATTGTGGCAGTTTTGACAGTACATTTAGCAGTTGGCTGCTGTCAGTTTTGTAATTTCTATGTCATACTCACAATATTGACTTTACCACGTTATAGATAAAGATAACCAAATAACTTACAGTAAAGTCCATATTTAACTCGTTGCCAATGTGATTTTGTTAGTATTCACCATTGATTTGGCAATTGTTAGCCGTCAAGTTTGTAATTTTGACATCATATTCGTAAACAGTGGCCCCGAAAACATGATATTTGAGAGTAAAATTCGTATTTAACTTAGACCCCGCTTCTTTTATTACTTTGGCAGTTTCGGCAGTTGACTTGGCAGTAGGTAGCTGTCAATTTTTTATTTGTGAAATTACAATCAATTTAAAATAAATGACCTCAAAAACATGACAATTGTGAATAAAATCGGTATTAAACGTAAAACCCGGTTTTCAAGTTATTTATGTCAGTTTTGACAGTGGATTTGGCAGTTGGTAGCTGTCAATTTTGTAATTCTCAGATCATATTTGTAATCAGTAACCCAAAAATATAATAATTCTCGGGAAAACTCTGTATTTAACGTAAAACTCGGGTTTGATGTTATTTTAGGTGTTTGTGGGTTTGGCAGTTGACAGATGTCAAATTGCATTTTTGTAATTGAATTTATAATCGGCACACCCAAAATATGAAAAAACAACTGGGTTTTCCATTTTACAGATTAAACTAAATGTTTTTTTCATAAATTTAAGCAACTTTTTTTTGTTAAAAGTCACCTTTTGGTTGATTATGGCCGCTATGTTGCTACGCCATATTGAATTTCAAAAATCGCCAAACGGAATTTTAAAAATACACGTCTTGACGAAAATTTTGAGCCCCTACAGATCCTCCCATCTTAAAATCTGTAATGGAGAGAAGGGTGTCCCGCTTGACAAATAATGCCTCATATATATATATAATATATAATATATATATATATATATATATATATATATATATATAGTCAAACTGTAACCCTTTCATCCCTTGCCATTGATCAATATCTCTGAAAAATACCAGTTCCTTTTTATGGAAATAGGAAACTTAGCCCTATAATTTTAAGTAGAATCGTGTCACTTATAAACCATTATGTTCAGTCTTTCGGGTGACTCTGTATACATAAATACGCTTTTAAGTTATCTGTCTCTATAAATCCTACAAGTTGCTTGTCCAATTTTAATAAAACTTTAGATACTTTTCATCCACATACTAAGGAGCCACCCTGTATAAATCCACTCTGAACACACTATATATTTTATACTTTTGCAAAATTTCCATGATTAAACACAGATTTACGTCAGTTTGTATACAAGCATACTTCATAAATATTTATAAAAATGTAGTAGAGGGGAAATGGAAATAACGAATAAACCATAACTGTGATTCTTTAGTCAACTTGGTACTTAACATTGCATTCTCAGGAAACACCTACTGTTCGAATATACTGTCATTTCCCCTGCTGCAAATCGTGAGAAAGTAGAATGTATATATAGATAATATTACAATAGAACGAATTGTCATTCATATTAAATGTAAATAAAGAAACAATAAAAAGTTACAAATATATTCTTGCTCTAATTTGTCTTGGACCATCTACGTCATAATAAAATAGATGTATCAGAATATTTATTAGGGAATAATAAACACAAAACTACTATAAATTTCATATAAAATGGTCACATAATTACTAGCTCCCACAACTAACTGACTGAAATATATGTATACCAAAAGCGTAGACTAAATAAATTGTACCTTCTTCGCTTAAGCTAAAAGCTACTTTGAATTGTGTTTATAACACATGGGCTGAAAAGTCCCGGGCCTAACACATAGATGGCGCTAGTTTTATTGCAGTCACCTTTTTTTCAGTTAATGCTAACCTTCAAAAGACAGCTGTTAAAATTTCATGATATTCTATTCATTAGTTTGTGAGTTATTGTGCTAAGAGTGATGCTACTTTTGTTATTTTCAAAACAATGGATCAAAAACAATTTCGTGTTTTAATTTTACACTGCTTCTTGATGGGAAAAAATACCGTTCAAGCGAAGCAATGGCTTGAAAAGTGTTATGGGGACTCCGCTCCATCAGAAACAACAATAAAACGTTGGTTTGCTGACTTCAAACGTGGTCGTAGAGACACCGATGATGCAGAACTCAGTGGACGTCCAAATGAGGCGGTAACACCAGAAAACATCAAAAAAATCCATAAAATCGTTTTGAATGATCGAAAAGTGAAGTTGCGTGAGTTAGCTGACATCGTAAAGATATCAAAAGAACGTGTTGGCTTTATATTGCATGAGCATTTGACTATGAGAAAGCTCTGTTCAAAGTGGGTGCCGCGTTTGCTCACTGTTGATCAAAAACAAGAACGTGTTGATGATTCTGAGCAGTGTTTGGCCATGTTTAAACGTAACAAACCGGAATTTTTGCGTCGATATGTGACAATGGATGAAACATGGATCCATCACTTCACTCCGGAATCAAAACGATCGTCATCTGAGTGGACAGCAACTGGTGAACCTCGTCCAAAGCGCCCGAAAGCACAACAATCGGCTGGAAAGGTTATGGCCTCGGTATTTTGGGATGTGCGTGGTGTAATATTCATCGACTATCTTGAGAAAGGAAATACCATCAACAGTGAATATTATATAGCGTTATTGGAGCGTTTGAAGGCCGAAATTGCAAAGAAACGACCGCATATGGCAAAGAAAAAAATTTGTTTCATCAAGACAACGCACCGTGTCACAAGTCAATCAAAACAATGGCAAAACTACATGAATTGAACTTCGAATTGCTCCCACATGCACCGTATTCGCCAGATTTGGCTCCCAGCGACTACTGGCTGTTCGCAGACCTGAAAAAAATGCTCGCCGGTAAGAAATTTCGCACGAATAAAGAGGTTATCGCTGAAACTGAGGCCTATTTTGAGGCAAAAGATAAATCGTTCTACAAAAGTGGTATTGAAATGTTAGAGCGGCGCTGGAATGATTGCGTTGCTCTTGATGGAGATTACGTTGATGAATAAAGCTAATTTTGAACCAAAAAAACCGTGTTTTCTTGTTAGGCCCGGGACTTTTTAGCCCATGTGTTAAAGTATGTTGAAAAAATAAACACATTAGCAAAATACTGACTAAAAAATTTTTGTGAATATTCTAGCGTAGTGTTTACGAAATATAATAATATTACGGGTAGAACAGTAACAGACGCTGCTGCGTCTTTTACTCGGAAAAGCGACCGAGTATAATATTAAGGTCCACCTACTTTCGTCCATTGTAAGAAGGCTTTAGATCCTTGGAATGCTGCGCAATTATGCAGGCCTCGTTCATGCCAGAATAAGCTCAAAATATACCGAACTTCCGAACTTCTCAAACTCATATATCAAAATGCGACATTAACAGTTAAACTCGATGCAGATCAAAAAGCAGAACCTATAAAGATCAAGAAATGCTTTCGGAAGGGCACACAGTTTCACCCAAACTATTTAGACTGGCTGTAGAGGGTGTGTTTTAAAGTCTTGAGTGGGAGGAGAAAAGAATTGCTTGCTGCTTGCTATTCGCAGATGATGTGGTACTGAGCAGCGAAGATCTAGAAGAACTAAAAATTACGTGGGTAAATCAAATATAAACGGTAATTATCATTGATTTAACATTTTTCCATTATAGTCTCCTGCGTGATCTACACACTTTTGCCACCGTATGGGGGGGGAAGTTTCCCGTATTCCCTGGTCATAAAAGGTTTGAGGGCGGGTTGTAAGCCAATTGCGCACGTGTTCCTCGACTTCTTCATTGGTTCCAAATCGCTGTCCTCCAGTGATTCTTTCATAGGCGCAAACAAAAAATAGTCACAGGGAGATAAGTCAGGGCTATAAGGAGGGTGCTCGAGGGTTTCCCAGCCCATTTCTTCCAGTGTAGCCCTTGTCAAAGCCGCAGTGTGAGGCCTGGCGTTGTCCTGGAGGAGAATGACATCTCTGATGGGCATGTCCTGTCTTTTCTTTCGATAGGCGGCTTTTGCCAACCGTAACAACTGGCAGTAGTAAGCCGCATTCACCGTACGTTGATCGTGCAGGAAAAATCGATCAGTAAATCCCCTAGAGTCAAAAAAAATCGTTTTTTGCAAGGACTTCCATAGCTGATCCCCCCCCCCACTTCTGAGGAAATTTCTTCAACGGTTAATCGGGCGATCACCTTCGATAAGGTGTCTAATGTCACGGATGTTGTCATCTGTAAGGCTTGACCTAGGGCGTCAATCATGACTTTCGTTTTCAACCCGTTCGGTCGTCGTCCCGCCCTTAAATTCTCTCGCCCACATATACACATGATTCTGAGACAGTGTACTGTCCCCAAACAGTGCGTTCAAAGGGGTTAAAATTTCTGACCGTTTAACGCCTTCATTGGTTAAAAACTTGATGATAATACGTTTGCGCAACAGACGAAGGTATCTCTTGCTCGGCCATGGCTGTACTGACGACAAAGACGAGTTGGCGCGCGCACCCCATCTGGTTCCCCCACTCCTCACAAACCAAACATCTACCCCACACAACATCATCTAGCTAAGAACTGCATTCTAAGAAGAATAGCAAAATTACCGTTTATATTTGATTTACCCACGTATTTAAAGAACAGCTTAATCAAGCTTCACAAAAAGTATTTTTGTTTTCATTTGAAGAAAACTTCTGTTAAATCATACCGATTACTTAGAGAAGCTTATGGTGAACATGCTCCACCTCGCAAGATACCGTGTGAACGATGGTTTCGGCGTTTTCAAAAGTGGTGACTTCGATGTTTGCAGACAAGGAACGGGGAAAAACCGCCAAAAAAATACGAAGAATGTGGAATTGTAAGCATTGTTGGACGAAGATGATTCGCAAACACAAAAATAACTCGTCGAGCAATTTGGGCTTTTAGTCAACAAGCTGTTCCAATCGGCTACGAGAGATGGGAAAGATTCAGAAGACCAGTAGATGGGTACCACATGTGTTTGAACGACAGGCAAATGGGCAAAAAGCGCAAAAACACGTGTGACATTTTGCTTCGCTCGGTACAAAAGCAAGTCGTTTTTGCATCGTAGAGTTATAGGGGATGAAAAGTTGATTTATTTTTAAGAATTCCAAGCGCAAAAAATCATGGGTAGACCCAGGCGCACCATCCACATCGACCGCAAGACCGAATCGCTTTGGCAGAAAGACGATGCTCTGTGTTTGGTGGGACCAGAGGGGTAGTGGTCTATTATAAGCTGTTTAAAACTTGGGAAACGGTTTAATACTGAACGTTACCAACAACAATTGACCGATTTGAACCGTTCGCTGCTTGAAAAAGGCCAGAATACCGAAAGAGGCAACACAAAGTCATTTTTCGTCATGACAATTGCTCCATCACATACGGCAAAACATTTCTCGCGGACACGTTGGAAGCACTCAGCTGGGGAAGTTCTACCCCATGCGGCTTACTCACCAGAGTAGGCTCCTTCCGATTAACCACTTGTTTGCATCGATGGGTCACGCACTTGCTTTTGGTTCGTACGAAGATGTGAAAAAATGGCTCGATGAATGGTTTGCAGCAAAAGGGGCGATTTTTACTGGCGTGGTATTCACAAAATGCCCGAAAGATGGGAAAAAAAAATCTATAATAAGTGATGGAGCATACTTTGAATAAAGCACTTTTTTATCATTCTTCCGAATTTAAACATGTTTTTTTAGAAAAAAAAAAATCCGCATTTCATACTTGGACACCTGGTATTTCCCATCAAGTACAATTTACAGCGATTCAAGACCAAACGTGAATCGCTTTTTTCGCACAGCGAATTGCTTCTGTAGCTCTTTTAAGAATTTCCCTGCAGTACGGGTGCTAAACCCATAAAAAGAAAACTGCGTGTAGTCGAGGGAAATACTGGGCGAATGACTTTACCAAATGCAGAATAAGCCTTCAAAACTCATTTTTTGCTTTTCTTTGGGCGGATTTCCTGGTAAAATCATTGAAAATCATAAATTGAAGATGATAATTTCATTTTAACATCTTGAGAATTAATAAAAAAAATCTAGATATTACCTGTTGTCCGACTGGGAATTTTAAATCGTTTTTCTAAAGTTGTAATCGTCCCATTAAAATAGGCATATGCAGCTGAAGCTACGCAACCTAAACAGTCCATACAAAATCACATAGGCTTTTTTGTTGGCACATTTCTGTAAACAACTGCCTTTAATACACCACACTCCACATGTAGTTTCTTCTTTGTCTATATACAATTCTTCGATCACTATGTTGTTACCATTTTGTATGAACACACTTGACTCCTCACTATTGATATTATTTTCTTCGATTGCACTGTCTTCGTTATACAATTTTAACAGTCATTATTGGCAGATAGTTTCACTTCAGTTGTCAATATTTAAGAAATGTGTGTAGAAAAATTACTCGAAATTCATTTTTTTACTTAATTTAATGTCAGAGTGTGCTAAATCAATAAAAAGATGTATAGTTAAGTGAGATAAGGTAAAAACGTAAAAGAAGATTACTTATATTTACCTAACAACACAAAATTACTTATGTGGAAGGACTTTTAAAAATTATCCTAAATAAAATAGAAACGTGTGTACAACAAGCAGAAATGGAAGTTTTCTTATTCATTCTGACATCATTTTTATTGGTTTCTTTTTATTTCGCGGCACTTAAGGACTAAGGACTATTATCCAATTGAATTTAGTGTGTAAATTAGATACGCTGGGATCCTCTATGAGTAGCAAATTTTGTTTTTGCTCTATTACATAACCGCATGACAAGTCACCTACGATTTATACAGGGCTTATAATACGAGGGCTCCTTTTTAAATTTTTACAAAAACAATAAGAGAAAAAAAATTTGATACCAATCGTTTTAGTGTTTCTGAAAATATTCGCCTTTAAGATTATATACTTTTGCATTGCGTTCGAACCAATTCTCGAAACATTTTTTTTCCGCTTTGAAGTTGTTGCATATATCAAAAACATGGTTTTTGAAGGATTGTGGCGTTTTATCTTCGCCCGCACATTCAGCCATTTGTAGTGTTTTAAAAAAAAACCCTGTACGTTAAGGCGCTACTTGTGGCGTTCCCTTTCTATACTTTTTTATAATTTCTGAGAATGGATTGAGTGGATATTGAAATTAAAAGATCTAAAGAAATTAAACATTACACTAGCTCAGTTTTTCTTGGTAGAGTAATATGGCTAAGAGATAATTTTTGTACGTCTTTTGGAGATTTTAAAATAAAGAGATTATGTCTGCTATTAGAGAACTTTCAGTTATCTCATCGACTGTAACAAGGCGTGTTGAAGTCATGAGTCAGGACATGGCAGATAAAGTAAAAAACATGATATCATGGAATGTACATACTTTTCTTTACAGTTCGAACGAATCCAACGATATGACAGACACTGCCCAGCTGTGTATTTTTATTCGAATGGTATTCAATGACATGTGTCGGCTAAGAGTTTTTGACAATGATTCCTCTGAAAGGAGAAGACCCGTGGCGAAGTTATGTATGACGTTTTTTTCTTTCAATTTTGTAACGAAACTACGAGCTACCACTAAAAATTTAATATAAACTAGTATGCATTACAACCGATGGAGCACGCCAGCAATGACTGGGAAACGAAAACGGTTTTTGTGGCATTGTGTCGAGCTTAATGATGATTTCCCTTCATTTTTCTCCTTCCATTGCATTATACAACAACAGGGTTTTGTGTTCAAAAAGTTCTAAACATGGAGGAGATTATGGGCATTGCAATAAAAAATTGTGAATTTCTATCCGTGCACGTAGCTTGCATCGACGGCGGCTCTTTAAATTGCAGTTTGGAAGATAGTGAGTCAGGTGAACCACATGATTTAGTTCTTCACATGGTACGTCAGGTGGTTGAGTCGCGGAAAATTCCTAGAAAGGTTTCAAAGAATTATTGTCCGAAATAACAGCTTTTCTGGATGAAAGAGGTGATGACACTCAGGTGCTGGAAAAAAACGGAATTTGGCATTTTGACAGACATCACAATGCATTTAAACACCATTAATTTGGAGCTTCAAAGTAAAGGAAAAAAAACTATTATTGAGATGATTAGCGCAATAAACGCATTCAAAAGTAAAATTGCAACTTATGATAGATCAACTGAAAAGAAAGGACCTGAAAAATTTTCGGTCTTTGAAAGCAAGGATTCCTCAGTTGAATTATGATATTTATGAGGCAGAATTATCAAATGATATTTTGGGCCAATTCGAAATATGTTTTTTATGATTTCAGTAAATTGGCAAAATATCGCATCATTTATGAGTTATCTTTTTCGTTGTTAAAAACATTGAGGCATTAGCTACTGAAATAGCAAGTCAGTTTAACATGGACTCATGTTCTGTTGAAATGAGTTAGTCCAGATTATATCAGATATACAATCTCAAAGCCACAGCATCTGATACAAAATTCTGGTGTTTTATATCTGAAGATAAATCACAGCAACGTTTGTTGGCAATTTCTGAAATGAAGATAATTAAGTCAAAATATCGCAATCGACTAACTGACGAACATATGTCATCATGCTTGCGATTAGCACTCAGTAATTACATACCATCTTATGAAAAATATGCTGAGGACATGCAGTGCCCACGCTTCAACATCCAAAGACACTCTTTAGTTAAGTTTTAGACACTAGATAACTCGCTTGATTTGTAAGAACCAATAAAACTCGCAATTTTGAATAATTATGAGTTTTTTCATTGATATTTTAGAGCGACCTACACTTACCTTGACTAAAAGAATGCATATTGTGCGGAAAACTAATATCTATGCCACGATACCCTACCCAAAGACGACAATCCTGCATCAAACTTACTTGCAGCCTCTCAGAGTCGATTCAATCGTAGTCTAACAATATTGAGGGTGGTAGATCGCCAGGCATTTCTAGGTTGAGCACCCCCTGGTCAAGATCATTCCGTCTGTTTACCTTTGTTACCCACGGACGAAATAAGTGGTCTTAAAAGGACGCCCGGAAACGAAAATGTATGTCCTTAAATTATGCAAAAAGGGATTAAATAGGCCCCCCCCCCCCCCCCCCCAAAACTGTAATTTTACGGTATTCATATACTAAGATCAAATATTTTATTTATTTATTTATTTGAACCAGACTTATTACAAATTTCTATACTGAATATGCAATACCAATAAAGTTAACACAAGTTATCTGCACAATAGGACTAGTGGAACAAGAATCCTTAAGAACTATACAAACTTATACTAAACTATATTAAAATACACAAATTTTAAATTTAAAATAAAATAAAAAAAAATGAAAATTTATTGAGTGCTCAAACAGTTGCAGTAGGATACAGAAAAAAAACTTAAGAAAAACAAAAAGCAAAAACACCCCCCCCCCCGGTACTTTCCCATTTATTAATATTGTGGCCACATGTATATCCGATTATCCATTCCAACCTTTAAACTTTTTTTAGCGACTTATACCTCTTAATTCTAAATTTGTTGCTGTTCTCTGGGCAGTTTGTAAATAACGCCTTCATAGCAGTAGGTAATCTTACTGCTCTTAAATTTTATTCTTTTTATTTATCTTTTGGCAATAAAAGGTTTTTTGTTTCTAGTCTTACTCTGAGATTCTGCTTGTTTCCTTTCGCATATCTGCATAATAAAGCAACAATGTTCTCCAGTGTAAAAATTCTGTGGAGATATTTGGGACAAAGAGTAATTAGTTTGCTTTTTCAAGATTATCCCTTAAGATCCTATTTAGCCAAATTCTGCAACCGAATCCCAACAATATCATATGCTCCACCCCACGCAATCACTCCATAATGAGCAAATGCTATCTTGATAATTTAGCCAAATATAAATAGCAGATATATTCCCTTCTTTTCACTACATTTACAAACATGCTTAATTCCCATCTTAATATGGGCAATCAAACACAAATTGCCGAAATATTTACAGAATTCACCCTTTTTTTACTCTACTGTGATTTATATTAATAGTTAACATTATTCGGAATGCTATTCACGATATCACACCAAAAGTCATGAAGAACAGGTATTTGAAAATCCACCACTCTCAAAGATAACTGATTTAATGTTAAACCATGTGCTTACTGTTTCTATCTAAAAGATCATGCATTTTTATTTTGGGTTTTAATTCCCAGTGTACCTCCCCCCAGTGCTTATAATGGCCTGTATCGTCCGCATATGACATCACATACGGCTTTTTCAAAATTTCAAGCAATGTTCATTTAATGTAATAAAATAAATAGGTCCAAGGAGGTTCCGTTGGGACTTTCCACATGAATTTGTTTAGGGCACTGACAGTACTTGCTATTTGACATCGGTATCCTAGGGGGGGGTTATTGAAATAACTTCCTAATTAATGATGGTGGCACACCTCTAATACCGTAATGATATAGTTTTTTTTAAAAAGAATTTCATGGTTCACTGTGTCAAAAGCTTTAGGCTAAGTCCAAAATTGTTACAATTATTGGAATATTTAGGTCTAAATTTTATAAATTGTATTACTCAAGAAATTTAAAGCATTTTTAGTTCTTTACCCTTGACAAAACCATATTGGTGTTCTGATATTAATTTGTTTTTCTTAATAAAGTTGTATAAGCGAGAGTGTATGATTTTTTCGAAAATTTTAGCTATATTAGATATTAAAGAGATAGGTCTATAGTTTATTGGATCAGCTTTATAAATGGGTACTACCTCTGAAGTTTTTAATGCGTTTGGCCAAACAGATGTATTAATGCTTAAATTAAAAAATATGACTTAAAGGTTCAATAATCTTATCATAATTATATAATTTTTACATGTATACCATCGACTCCTTCAAATTTTTCTTTTAACTGATTTAAATTGCTCGGATTTCATGAGGGTCTGTTAATTTGATATAAATTGAGTTCTATTTCATTTTTTAGTGTTCCGTACGGAACACTTATAAGATCACTTCGGTTGTCTGTCTGTCTGTCTGTCTGTCTGTCTGTCTGTCTGTCACACCGATTTTCTCCGAAACTATTTGACATAGAAAGGTGAAATTGTAATAATATAGGAATTGATGGCCTCACAGAGCCATGTAGTTTTTGAGAATTAAATATATGAACTTAAGGGGTTAGTTTTTGGGGGTGAAGTCGGAAGTGAAAAAAAATTTTTTTTACTAGGTCATCGAGTGTGGTGTCAAATGAAAGCTTGTGAAAACACGAGTAAAAAATATATATATAATATTATACTTGCGCGCACTTTTTTTTATATTTTTAAAAATTCGCGAAAAATCGCTGTCCCGGGCCTTATCTCGAAAAGTACTTATCAAAAATTTCGAAAAAATTCTAGAATATTCCCACGGGTGTAGATTGAACGAAATTATCATGAGTGCAGTACCTTTAATAATTTATATGGTATAATAAAAAAAAACAAAAATTTCAAGGTCATCAGATTTCAGTAAAGATTGGAAACAAACTTTGTTGAAACACTCATTTGGGCTGTGTTTTGTGAAGTCTCTGATCCTTTTATACCACCGTAACATAAATTTTGACTTAAGGGGTTCGTTTTGTGGGGTGAAATCGGAAGGTTTATTATCAGAAAAACACGCCAGAGCAAGACTAGCTGGGCACACGAAATAAATATCATAACTGGAGAAATGGCATTTTTACGGCCAAATTTTCTTTTTGAACACGTTGTGTAGTGAAATCATGCTGGTACACTGCCACCAACAGCCTTATCCAAAGGACTGTTAAACACGCGGCAAAGGTACAAGTTGGGGATGCTTCTCAAGCAAGAATTTTGTCGCTATCATCTCTTTTCTCACAACTGAACATTGATAAATATTGAAATATATAAAAAAGTTTGAATTTCCGTTTGCACAAATGCTCATTTATCAGTAAAAAAAGACTGGATACTGCAGGGATTACGCTCTTATATAATCGAAGACTCTGGACATCCTGGAATTTTTTTTACTAGGTCATCGAGTGTGGTGTCAAATGAAAGCTTGTGAAAACACGAGTAACTATATATACACATATATAATATAATATATATAATATATATATATATATATATATATATATATA
>CM032450.1:54084962-54162462 GCA_019049505.1 Pachyrhynchus sulphureomaculatus
CGGTCATCCAAAACATTTTGTGGATTTTTTTTATGTTTTCCGTTGTAACCACCTTATTTGGGCGTTCCGGGGCGTTCAGCATCATTTGTGTCTTACGTACCGAGTTTAAATTCAGCATACCAGTAATGATGAGTGATTTTTTAGGGGCGGAGTCCCCGTAACACGTATCAAGCCATTGCTTTGCTTGAACTGTATTTTTTCTCATCAAAAAACAATACTGAATCAACACATGAAATTCGAATTTTTCCATTGTTTTGAAAATATCAAAAGTTTTTTTTTTATTTGGTCTAGCACACGTACTACAGGGAAGTCCTAAAGCGCTAGAGGAGCGACACGTGTGCGGAGAAAGCGCTTCACGTTGTTCTTAAATCGCTGTAAATTTGTACTCGGTGGAAAAAACACAGTCCTGGGCAAATTATCCCAAAGGGATGATGTTCTCCATATAAATGACTGCATGAAAAGCGTTGTACGAGGAGTAAATAAGCTGAACCTCATACGGATGTGAAGTATTAGCGTGACGTGTACTTCTAAACATGCACCGCTCTGGGAGGAATTAAACGAGCCACATCCTTCTCAACACTTTCCATGAAAATACTTGTAGAATAGGCTCAGAGTCGCCAACCGTTTCTTCGATGTTTCCAGCGAATCAAAACCACCTGTCAGTTCCGGGTTCCCCCGGGGTCTCAATCAGACGAACAGCTCTTCTCTGAATAGAATCCAACAAATGCAGTGTATGTTTGGGAGCGGAGCCCCAAACATGGGAGCAGTATTCTATTTTTACGAAAGCCATATTGTGTGATCGCTAATAATGTTGAATCCTTCAAGATATTTTAGAAGATGCTGATTGATAGCCTTTTCCATGACTTTCGATATTATTGTCGGTAGTTATTTGGCAAGGTCTTCTTGCCTTTTCTAGGTATTGGCTGAACATGTGGCACATTTTCAGCAGGAAGGAATATGCCCTTTCTGTAAGATAGGTTGAAAAGTCTACAAAAAACTGGTGTTAGTTCCCTCGCACAGTTCTTGAGAACTATGGCAGGTATTCCGTCAGCGCCAGAAGCCTTTTTGGTGCCTAGCTTCATCAAAATACGTTTTATGATTACGCTGCCTGAAGACAATATCGGGCATCCTTGACTGCACTATGGGAATATTAGGTGGTGTTTTTCCTTGGAATATCGACAGTAGAATGTGAAGCAAAGAGTTCAGCAACTCGATGTCGATAATAGTTTATGGTCGGAAAAACCCAATGGTGGATTTACGCTGACCGTGTAAATCTCCGGATTGGTAGTTAAAAACAGATCAAGAAGGATGGTGAACTCCCCGTCTCGATTAGGATCCGTGTTGGTTTCGTCAATAAGCTGTGTGAAGCCACAACTGATTGAAAATAAATTCGGCTTCACGACCTTGTTCATCGGTAGTATTTGAATATTTAAGCAGTTGATGTTGTGGACATTAAAGTCGCCCAGGATGGCAATTTCGGCATTTGGATAGTTAATTTGTAAATGATCGATGGTGTCTGCAAGAGAAGCGAAAAGTGCTCTAAAAGTTAGTATCGCTTGGTGGTCGATACAGGATACAGATGAACCTTGTGGTTGGTTGAGTCGTTATTTTTAACCACATAACATCAAAGTTTGGGGGGCTCCAGAGCCTCTTCTCAGATTCCGAAGTTACGCCTAAATCGGGAATAGAAGTCGTACCCAGGATAATGATAGTTAACTGTGCGATGAACTGACCTTGGTTTCACAGAGACCGAGTACATAAGGTTTATTTGATTGCAGGTGTTGGTGCACTGAATTTATGTTTGAGTTTAAACCTCGTATGTTATAAAAATCCATTTTAAAATTCTGATCTGGTAGCGTCAGTAAAACCACTGAAAACTTTGTCGAAATGTCATGAAATTTTAACACGTTTCGTTTGAAGGTTGGTACTTCCTAAAAATCATATGGATTTTTTCTGGAAAGAGCGACATCTATGTGTCAGACCAAAAACTTTTCAGCCTACGTGTTATTATTAAAATTTTCATATTTTTTAAGATTAAGATTTTATTTAGGATTATGGTCCTAATGTGTGCTGTTCCCATAAAAAAAATATTAATTATAATTAACATCTTTTTACGGGCATAGCACACGTGCTGGAGGTAAATCCCTAAGCGCTATAAGAGAGACGCTTGTGCGGAAAAAAGCGATTCACGTTGGTCTTGAATGGCTGTCCCGAGTAAATCATTTTAAAAGGATAACGTTCTCCATATGAAAGACTGCTTAAAAATGGTTGTACGAGTTCAAGCTGAACCTCATACGGATATTAAGTATTAACGCTACTCGTATTCCTAGCATGCACCGCTCTGGGAGAAATTAAGCGGGTTAGTTTAAGAAATTGAAATTATACTATATTTATAACGAGGTTTACACACACAAATATACCTACTCTCCACTAGGCAAAAGTGGCGCCCTGTTGTCATTATCACTACATCCCAGATAAACATAAGAGACAATTCCCATTACTGAAACGGCACCAACAATAACGTTCCAAGCTGCCAAATACCGCGCTCTTGTTTGCATTTGGTTATAACCAATACCAGACAGCAAAATTCCTATTGCAGAAATACTAGCCCCAAGCACTGCCGGTGATTAAAACTAGAAGCTGATGCTGATTGTTTGTACTGAGTCTCGATGTATTTTGGTAAAAATATCCAGTAAGGCATGTATCCTAAGAAGTAGAAAAACTGCTGCGAAATTATTTAGCATCAACGTACGATTTTTTGTCAGTCTTTGGAAGGTTTTTATCATATCTGAAAAAAAAGTAGTTTTGTAATATGATACAGAACATATTTCAATTTAATATTAATGCATATCAGCTCTCTATTAATAAAAATATTATTAATAAATATACATGGCTATTGATTACAAATGGACCACCCTTCTAAGACGCTTTTTTTTATTAGCATAGCACACAAGTTGGTCATCGCTGGATATTGTATTTGAATCGGTTCTTTGAGAAAGTCACATTTTTATCAAAATCGACTTTTTGTTAGAAATCGATATTAAGCTCAAGGCTCATGATTTAGTTGTGAAACAACATTAGTCCAGGCCACCCCCAGACAGCTGAAGAGGGTACAAATTGGCAGTGTATTTGGGAAACACCATAAGTCACTGCCCTATAGTGTTTCTCCTCTGCAGCGACTGCTGCGCTAGTGGAGCACTAGCGAAACATACTAGGGTGATACAATCTGTACGATGATTTCGTTATCAGAAATCACTATTATACTGCACTCTGTCGGTGACTTATTTAAAGTATTTCCTAGCAAAGCGGCCAGACCACAGCTAACACTTAATTGTAGAAGCACACCTTCTTAAGCTTCCCGCTTGAAGGCATAGATGGCGCATTAGTGAAGCAACCAAGGCGAATCGAATGGTGTTCTTTGTGCTTGCTGAACCTAACCCAGCTGATGAGCCGTAATACGGCGAAACGGTGTCTTGGGATGGTCTAGCAAATACAGAGAACACTTTTGGGGAAGATTCCAAAGCGCGGATTTTTCGATTCGTCTCGGTTGCTTCACCAAAGCGCCATCTATGCCTTCAAGCGGGAAGCTTAAGAAGGTGTGCTTCTGCAATTAAGTGTTAGCTGTGGTCTGGTCGCTTTGTTCGGAAAGACTTTAAATAAGTCACCGACAGAATGCAGTATAAGCATCTATTTTCTCATATATATATATATATATATATATATAATATATATATATATATATATATATATATATATACATATATATAAAACCAAGAATTAATAATAATGGGAGATCTGAATGGAAGAACAGGAAGGAAAACAAAGGACAATACCTTAGGACCATTCGGAGAAGACATTACTAACGACAACGGAGAGAGACTAATTTGGTTGTTGTGTGAACCAAACGGCCTCAAAATAACAAACGGATTCTACAAACACAAAGACATCCACAAATATACTTGGATGCAAGAAACACGAAACTTAAAATCAATAATAGACTACATCATAATTAAAAACGAGACCACTATCAAAATAAAAGACGTAAGAGTAAAGAGAGGGGCAGAATGTGGGAACAGACCATAGACTATTAATAGCAAATATAAAAGTACCGTGGTACAAGACAATAAAGCAAAAAGGAACAATAGATAAAGAAAACAGAAATACTAATGAGATAACAGAAAAAGCAGACAAAGAAATTAAATACAAAATACACTTACTGCAAGACGAAACGATAAGAGACCTACACAGACAACGATTAGATCAAAAATTAAATGAATTTTAACGACAACCTCCAACAGATGTATGACCACATAAAAGAATGCATCAAACAGGGCGGCATTAGAAGCATTAGGTAAAGAAGACAACGAGAATAAAAAACATAAAATTAGAATCTGTGAAAAAACCAAAGAATCTATAAAGGAGAAAAAAAGACTATACGAAAAATTGCTGAGTACAAAATCAGAAGAAGATCTACAGAAATATAAAGAGAAAAATGCAGAAACGAGGAGGATGATAAACAAAGAAAGGAACGAGAGATGGGAAAAAATCGTGCGAACATGTAGAACAGTATATAGGAGGAACTAGAAGCACTGAGTCATGGAGAATAATTAAAGCATTAAGGACCAAACAATAGAGAGAAGATGTATAAAGAGTATATCCCAGAAAAGCGAGTGGAAAGAATATTATAAGAAGACCGACAAGAATTCCAGGAAGAGAACCCTGAAGAAGAACAGAATAAGGAAAAAAAAGAGATAGAACTAAGCTATGAAGAAGTAAAAAAGACAATAAAAACACTCAAAAATAATAAATTTGCAGGGCCTGGGGTGTGGTAAATGAAATGATTAAGTACGGGTCTAATAAATTACATTGAATGCTGAGAAACATGTTCCACAGAGCGATAAATGGAGAAAAAATACCAGAGGAATGGTCAAAAGCCTATATAGTACCTATATTTAAAAAGGGAGACAGCAGAAAATGCACAAATTATAGAAGCCTAAGCATAATATCGAGTATGGGACGTTTGTATGGAAAAATTATTAAAAATATCATAGAGGAAAATATAAAAGGAAAAATTGGAGAACACCAAGCAGGCTTTACGGCCAGAAAATCATGTATAGACCACATATACACTATAAAACAAACAATGGAAAAAAAAACTGGCAAAGAATAGAGAAGTTCATCTAGCCTTCATAGACATAAGAAAGGCCTATGACTCAGTACCAAAGACAAAGATTATGGAACGCAATGAAAGAAATTAGGCATTGACAAAGAACTAATATACGCAGTAAAAGCTCTCTACGAAAACAACATAGTGAACATAAAAATAGAACATAAAATAGGGAAGAGACTCCAAACATCAAAAAGGCCTATTACAAGGATGCTCTACATCCCCACACAATTCAAAATATACCTCGAACAAACATTAAAAAAATGGAAGCAAAAATGTAGTGGAATGGGAGTCCCAATACGAGAAGATTACTTATATACTCTAAGTTTCGCAGACGACCAAGTAATCATAGCGCAAGATGAGGAAGACCTCAGTTATATGGTAAGAAAACTGAAAGAAGAATACACTAAAGCAGGATTAGCAATAAACTTTGATAAAACGGAATATCTAACAACAAAGGAGGGAAACGTGGAGAATCTAGAAATCGATAACGCAACAATAATCAAAGGAACCGATAGATTTAAATATTTAGGAACCATCATTTCAAAAAACGCAACATCAGAAGAAGAGATTAAAGCTAGATTAGGACAAACGCGGACATGCAAAAGACAATTAAATTCGATCCTGTGGGACAAGCACATTACAAAAAGAAACAAAACACGCATATACAAATCAATAATACAAAGCATAAGGACATACAGGTCAGAAACATGGACGATCAACAAAAGAAATAAATCTAAAATTAACGCGGTAGAGATGGAGTATTGGAGAAGATGTTGTAGAGTGACAAGTATGGAGAGAATAACAAATGAAGAAATAAGAAGCATAATAAAGATCAAAGAGAACCCAATAAACAACATTGAAGAAAAACGATTAAAATGGTATGGACACATAAGACGGGGCGAAGATAATAGGTGGATAAAGAAAATAACGAAGTGGAACCTTATAGGGAGAAGAAAAAGAGGAAGACCCAGATGATCGTGGAGAGACGATGTGGACGAGGCTGTGAAGGACAGGGGTCTAACAGATGGAGACTGGGGGGATAGAAACGGATGGAATCAAAGTCTGAGAGAAGGAGAAGACAGCGTCAGCTGTAGAAAATCCTTGATATATATATATATATATATATATATATATATATATATATATATATATATATATATATATATATATATATATATATATATATATATATATATATATATATATATATATACATATACACATATATATATATATATATATATATATATATATATATATATATATATATATATATATATATATATATACATATATATATATATATATATATATATATACATATATATACTATATATATATATATATATATATATATATATATATATATATATATATTATACACAGATATTAGAGGGTGCTAAAGTCGATTTTATTGGTAACATCAAGGTATTGTATATTTTATAAGATAAAAACATAATTGTACATTACTTTTTTTTTTGAGGTTTCAGTTGCATAAATATGTAGAACTGGCAATTACGTACACACTTAGACCACGTGCGACCACGAGATACCAAGCAAACTCAAGTTATAAAACAATTAAAAGACGTTCAAAATACACAAAGAGGCCAAATTTCGAACTCAATGGTAAGTTTTACGTTACACGCGTTATTTTTTTTTCAGCATAGATATTCTGGACGAACAATTATGAACAAAGTTAGACCGCGTGAAAACCAAGTAAAGTCAAGTTATGAGAAAGACGTATAAAATTCAAAAATAAACCAAATTTTGTATTTAATAGTTATTTTTTGTTGTGCACCTTTATTTTTTGACATATAAATTACATAGATATTCAAGAGTAACAATTTTGAACAATCTTAGACCATATAGGACTATGCTCAAACAAGTAAACTTTAGTTATGAGCGGTTTTTAAAGACGTATGAAATGCACAACTAGGCTAAATTTTATATTTAATGGTTACTTTACGTTGCGCACTTTATTTTTTTTTGAGATATAAATTATATAGATATCCAGGAAAAAAGACAATTTCGAAGATTCTTAGACTACGTGCAACCATGGGGCGACTAAGTAAAGTTATCAGCCACTGAAGACGTGTACAATGCCCAACCTTATTTTTTTATGTATAAATTGCATACATATTCAGGACTGACAATTTCGATTCGACACTTAGAATTAAAATTTAATTAAACTTAGATTAAAATTAAAACCAGGTGACACTATAGGCGACCAAGTAAACTCAAGTTGTGACCAATTAAAAAATGTATAAAATGCAAAAATATGCCAAATTTCGTATTTAACGGTTGCATGTTCCATAATTTTTGCGAATAGAATAATGAAATAATTATCCAATTTTAATGAATAGTTTAGAAAAAAAAACTAATACATTATTTTCGTAAATAAGTATTATAAATAAGTAGTTTAGTTATATACAGAAATCTATAAAATGTTTAAAATCACCTTATTGCTAAACGTCTTTTAATTGCTTATAACTTGAGTTGACTTGGTCGTCCATAGTTGCACGGGGGGCCTAACATTATTTGAAATTGTCAGTCCTGATTATCCATGCACATTATTCCTCAAAAAAATAATGTGTGTAACTCAAAGTAACCATTAAGTTTGAAAATTTGGCTTATTTGTCCATTTTAAACGTCTAAAACAAACTATTTGAGGGTTAGCATCTAAATTTGTCAGGCTTATATCCTTCCATGATTTAAAGAAACAAACAAACCTTCACTGTACGTTAATTTTATTAATAAACGTTTAATATATACTCTGGGTATTTAAAATACCACAGTTTTTCCAGAAGAGAAAGAGAAGAGAAAGAGAAAAGAGAAGAGAGAGAAGAGAAAGAGAAGAGAAAGAGAGAGAAAGAGAAGAGAAAGAAAAGAGAAGAGAAAGAGAAGAGAAAGAGAAGAGAAAGAGAAGAGAAAGAAAGAAGAAAGAGAAGAGAAAGAGAAAGAGAAAGAGAAGAGAAAGAGAAGAGAAAGAGAAGAGAAAGAGAAGAGAAAGAGAAAGAGAAAGAGAAGAGAGAAGAGAAAGAGAAGAGAAAGAGAAGAGAAAGAGAAGAGAAAGAAGAAGAGAAAGAGAAGAGAAAGAGAAGAGAAAGAGAGAGAAAGAGAGAGAAAGAGAAGAGAAAGAGAAGGAAGAGAAAGAGGAAGAGAAGAGAAAGAGAAAGAGAGAAAGAGAAGAGAAGAGAGAAAGAAGAGAAGAGAAAGACAAGAAAAAGAAGAAGAGAAAGAGAAGAGAAAGGGAAGAAAATTGCTCATAATTTGCGTTTACTTGGGCCACGGGTCTAAATTTGTACGTAATTGTCAGTTCTACATATCTATGCAATTGAAACCGTCAAAAAAGTAATGTTTTCAACGTACAATTATGTTCTTATCCTGTAAAATAAACAATACACTGATGTTACCAATAAAATCGACTTTAGCACCCTCTACAACTTAATATTTTTCAGAGACCTCTATTTACCAGGTGTACAAGTATGAAATGCTGATTTTTTTTTTCTAAAAAAACATGTTAAATTCGGAAGAATGACAAAAAGTGCTTTATTCAAAGTATGCTCCATCGCTTGTTATACATTTTTCCCATCTTTCGGGCAATTTGTGAATACCACGACAGTAAAAATCTTCCCCTTTTGCTGCGAACCATTCATCGAGCCAATTTTTTCACATCTTCGTACGAACCAAAGCGCTGTTCAGCAAGTGCTTCCAACGTGTCGCGAACTGGTTTTTACCGTATCATGATGGAGCATTGTCACGAAGAAAAATTACTTTGTGTTGCCTCTTTTGGTATTCTGGCCTTTTTTCAGGCAGCGAACGGTTCAAATCGGTCAATTTCTATATTAGTGCCAAATTTCAATTTCAATCAATTGTTGTTGGTAACATTTAGTATTAACCGTTTCCCCAGGTTTTTAACAGCTCATAATAGACTACGCCCCTCGGGTCCCACCAAACACAGAGCATTGTCTTTCTGCCAAAGCGATTCGGTCTTGCGGGCGATGTTGATGGTGCGCGTGGGTCTACCTATAATTTTTTACGCTTGGGATTCTCAAAATAAATCCACTTTTCATCCCCTGTAACTATACGATGCAAAAACGACTTCCTTTTGTACCGAGCGAGCAAAATGTCACATGTGTTTTTGCGTTTTTCCATTTACCTGTCGTTCAACTCATATGGTACCCATCTATCGGTCTTCTGAATCTTTCCCATTTCTCGTAGCCAACTGGAAACAGCTTATTGACTAACGCGCAATTGCTCGGCGAGTTGTTTTGTGTTTCCGAATCATCTTCGTCCAACAATGCTTGCAATTCACATTTTCGTATTTTTTTGACGGTTTTCTACGTTCCTTGTCTGCAACATCGAAGTCACCACTTTTGAAACGCCGCAACCATCCATCGTTCACATGTATCTTGCGATGGAGCATGTTCACCATAAGCTTCTCGAAGTAATCGGTATGATTCGACAGTAGTTTTCTTCAAATAAAAACAAAAAATTAATGCTGTCCGCGAATGCTCTTTGTTCGGTATAAATTTCGACATATTGAACACAACATTATGCACACACTTTTCCAATTTATCACTCGTGCGCGTCTGACACTTGTTGATGACACAACAAAATGGCACAGTGTCAAATCTTTGTAGCACAAACTGAATTGCTGCACCATCTGTACTTGTACACCCGGTACACATAACAGAAGGTTTTTCAGCTGGTAGCACCGCCAAATATAAAAACTCTTTTGTTCAGTCAGTCTAACATATAAATAAATAAATTTGTTATATATATATATATATATATATATATATATATATATATATATATATATATATATATATATAGAGAGAGGGAGAGAGAAGAGAGAGAGAGAGAGATTCTCTTAATTTACATTCGTTTCCTCTGCTGCCTCTCTCAATATAATTTTCAAATTGTTTGACTGAAGGAATATTGAAAATGATATATAAAGCGATTCGCTTAAAAATCCTGCGAGGTTGTGCGTGTACACGTGAGTACTTCGGTACGTATGTGAATGTGCACGACAGTAGCGTGCGCGTATGAAGCTTAACGAATGGAGAAATGCGTCCTTGTATTTCTGGGAGTACATTCAATAGCCAGTACTATTTTGATTGGAAAGTCGCAAAGGTTTCGTCAAACTCTCGTTTGGCTTTATCTATGCTTACCTTTGAATGATGCCGCCGGTTCTTGCTCGTTATCCATTGGCTTTGCCGATATCCTCGAAGCCTGTCTTTTTATTTCTTTCCGTACAGCAGCTCTTGGTAAAGTTTTCGGGAATAATGCCAGAAGTGAAGATAGTACCAAGAGAATAAAAGCCAATATAATCCATCCTAACCACCATGCACCCAACCACCGGGGGTCTTTATTATCTATAGTAGGACTTAAAGTGGGAGAGATATACAGTTTAAGGCATATTGATGCTAAGCCATGACCGAGTGCTGGACCCAGCATACGTAAAAAGTAGGAGAAACCTACGAAAAAAAAATTGAAATAAACAACTTTTTAGGTATGTATAGTCAAGTTAAAAAGTATTTGTACCAAAATTAATATACATCGATTACCCTCTCATTATCAACCGGCTGTTTTTCGTGAGTTGATAATGATTTAATTCGTACATAATGTGATTATGGTTTGATTTCCCTTTTAACCGGAAGTAAAATGTTGTAACTACGTTTATTGCCAAGAATTTTTTTACGGTTCTATCCAAATTATTTCTCCGAATACATCAATAATATTGATTTTAACCCCACCTGCATAGACAATGATCAAGAATTTCGCAAAAACAAAAAGCAAGAGCACCTGGACAGATATGTCGTTGAGAGATTTTTCGAACCTTGATAGCATGATTTTTAAATAAATTTTCAAGATTTCAGTTTTATATTGATATTAACTATATTTAAGAAAAAAAGTACAAATAAACCTTTATTTCTATACTTACTCTCGTGACATACTTACTAAACAATGCTGGGGTTTTTGACCTCTTAATGTTATCATCCATATAAGATATACCAAGAGTATAATACAAGGAACCTCCAATCCCGGAAATAAATTGAGCACCAAAAAGTATCATTTCAGGTAAAAAGTTACTAATTTCCAAATCACATTCCGGGGTCTCTTCTAGTTTTATTACTGCACATGAATTTCTTCTGTTCTTCTAAAAGAAAATCCGAGGAAGAGTTTTCATGGATTTGGTATTCTCCGGTTAGTGATAATGCATCCAATCCAGGACCGTATAAGAAGTGAGGTAATGCTGTGAGAAGGCAGAAGAGTACCACTGTATACATTCCTAAGGCCATCCATCGTGGTCTGTGCCCTCTTCCTGTGTAGTAGCTAAGTATTACAGACATAAGTAACTGACTTAAGTCATTTCCAACGATATAATACCTAAAGAAAAGTCAATAAAATGAAAACGTACAAAAAAAATTTACACATCTCAAAAAGTTGGTAAAGTTGTTAACCTTTCTCAAAAATATAAGTTATGCTTGAATAACTCATTTTTCAGTATGAAAACTGGCATAGTAATTTATCCAGTACTGCCCTGACAAGCAGAAGTTAAAAAAAGCATTTAATTCAATGCGATTTATTTATTCCCATGTATATATTTGTGTAATGTACTAGCTAGAAACTTAAAGGCCGGACTGATTTTAAATAAATGAAATCTTACAATTTAATAACAGTGAGGAAAGAAAAATATGATTTTCAGGTATCTCATGTCGAAAAACCCTAAGACATATATATATATATATATATATATATATATATATATATATATATATATATATATATATATATATATATGAACTCCAAAAAATCACTAAAAATGGTTCGCTATATCCGAAGTTCGTTACAAACAGTAAACAAAATCTAATATCTTTTTTAACTACTTTTTTATTTAGATTAGGCGCTAATGCTTAGAAAAATGAATAATAATAATTATTCAATTAAAAGAAAACATTCAAAGGAAAATAAAACAAGTCACACTAAAGTTATTATTATGTAACATTAAAATACGTAGTTTATACAATAAAATTCCAATTTTCGTTTGTATAAATTTTACCTGAAAAAGAAATGGTGTTTATATAATAGTCAAGGTCACACAAACCACTCCATATAAACACATGGGCTGAAAAAGTCCCGGGCCTAACAAAGAAAACACGTTTTTTTTGGTTCAAAATTAGCTTTATTCATCAACGTAATCTCCATCAAGAGCAAACGCAATCATTCCAGCGCCGCTCTAACATTTCAATACCACTTTTGTAGAACGATTTATCTTTTGCCTCAAAATAGGCCTCAGTTTCAGCGATAACCTCTTCATTCGTGCGAAAATTTCTTACCGGCGAGCATTTTTTTTCAGGTCTGCGAACAGCCAGTAGTCGCTGGGAGCCAATCTGGCGAATACGGTGGATGTGGGAGCAATTCGAAGTTCAATTCATGTAGTTTTGCCATTGTTTTGATTGACTTGTGACACGGTGCGTTGTCTTGATGAAAACAAAATTTTTTTTCTTTGCCATATGCGGTCGTTTCTTTGCAATTTCGGCCTTCAAACGCTCCAATAACGCTATGTAATATTCACCGTTGATGGTATTTCCTTTCTCAAGATAGTCGATGAATATTACACCACGCACATCCCAAAATACCGAGGCCATAACCTTTCCAGCCGATTGTTGTGCTTTCGGGCGCTTTGAACGAGGTTCACCAGTTACTGTCCACTCAGATGACGATCGTTTTTTGATTCCGGAGTGAAGTGATGGATCCATGTTTCATCCATTGTCACATATCGACGCAAAAATTCCGGTTTGTTACGTTTAAACATGGCCAAACACTGCTCAGAATCATCAACACGTTCTTGTTTTTGATCAACAGTGAGCAAACGCGGCACCCACTTTGAACAGAGCTTTCTCATAGTCAAATGCTCATGCAATATAAAGCCAACACGTTCTTTTGATATCTTTACGATGTCAGCTAACTCACGCAACTTCACTTTTCGATCATTCAAAACGATTTTATGGATTTTTTTGATGTTTTCTGGTGTTACCGCCTCATTTGGACGTCCACTGCGTTCTGCATCATCGGTGTCTCTACGACCACGTTTGAAGTCAGCAAACCAACGTTTTATTGTTGTTTCTGATGGGAGCGGAGTCCCCATAACACTTTTCAAGCCATTGCTTCGCTTGAACGGTATTTTTTCCCATTAAGAAGCAGTGTAAAATTAAAACACGAAATTGTTTTTGATCCATTGTTTTGAAAATAACAAAAGTAGCGTCACTCTTAGCACAATAACTCACAAACTAATGAATAGAATATCATGAAATTGTAACAGCTGTCTTTTGAAGGTTAGTATTAACTGAAAAAAAGGTGACTGCAATAAAACTAGGCGCCATCTATGTGTTAGGCCCGGGACTTTTCAGCCCATGTGTTATGTTCAGGAATTTCACGAGATTCCAAAAAATTGAGAGTTTCAGTGATTTTCTTAGTCATTTCTGAAATGGATGGAACATAAATATTATCTCATTCTCCAAGCTCGTCTTCGTCGTCATTATCGCTTAAAATCTTTCCAGAAGTCACTGACCCAGTGATACTAACTTTAGAACACTTTTCGCTTCTCTTGCAGACAGATCATTTACAAATTAACTACCCAAATCCTTGGTTAGACGTTTTCGTTTTCGATCCGACGACCGATCTGACTGCGCCAGGGAGGTTTCCGATGTTATTTGGCCGGTATGGAGGCTTACATCCCTTTTTCGAAGAAATGCCCTTCCAACGACAAGCCTTGGTTTGACCGAAAATGCAAAGAAGCTGTTGCTTCTAAACATCTTGCCTACCGACAATGGCGTGAAAATTCTAACACCATAAACCGTAAACACCTTTGTTCGTGCCAGGAACAGATGCAAAGAAAATTATCGATGAAACCAAGGAGGCACACAGTCAACGAACTAGAAACAAACTTCTCGCTTGTCCCAACAATTTCAGGTCCTTTTGGTCAGTGGCTAAGGCAGGCACCAAATCCACACCTATTGAAAAAGAGAACTTGTTGGCTGAACTCTTTGCATCACATTCTACTGTCGATTTCCAAGGAAAAACACCACCTAATATTCCCATAGTGCAGTCAAGGATGCCCGATATTATCTTCAGACAGCCTATCATAAAACGTATTTTAATGAAGCTAGACTCCAAAAAAGCTTCTGGCGCTGACGGAATACCTGCCATAGTTCTCAAAAACTGTGCGAGGGAACTAACACCAGTTTTCTGTAAACTTTTCAACATATTCTACAGAAAGGGGATATTTCCTTCCTGCTGGAAATGTGCCACAGCTCAGCCGATACCTAAAAAAGGCAGGAAGATCTTGCCAAATAACTACGGACCAAATCGCACTGCTTTCAATAATATCGAAAGTCATGGAAAGGACTATCAATCAGCATCTTGTAAAATATCTTGAAGGATTCAACATTATTAGCGATCATCAATATGGCTTTCGTAAAAACAGATCAACAGGAGATATTCTGACTTATGTAACACACGTTTGGAACAACGCAATTGAACACTTTGGAGAATCTCGAGCGGTTGCTCTTGACATATCCAAGGCATTCGACCGTGTTGGGCACGATGGGCTGTTTGTTAAGCTACGCTGTTATGGTATTTCTGAAAAGTTCTGATTGTGGCTCTTATGTTTCCTCAATCGACGGATTTCTTTCTAACACCTTCACTATCAACGCCGGTGTAGCTCAAGGCTCCATACTGTCTTCTACTCTTTTTCTCATTTACATTAATGATCTGCTGGAAGAGAGCGAGCATCGAATCTACAGCTTTGCAGATGACAGTACGCTTATCTCTTCATTCACTTTGAACGCTCGGACATCGGCTACTCAGACGAATATCCGCCGACAGCAGGAAGTCATTCAACTTAACAAAGAAGAAATTTTATCTTGGGGTGACAGTAACAAAGTGGAATTTAACGCTACAAAAACCCAGGCGGCAGTTTTTCCTAAAAAAGTTAACGTTGCTGAACCGACATAGTTATGTCGGGGCACTCCATTCCTCTAACATCGTCACTCAATTTGTTGGGAGTTAATTTGGGAGCAACTATGTCCTGGCATGAACATGTTGCAGGCATAGCAAGGAGAGCTTCTCGAAAGTTGGGAATATTATTTCGAACCAGAAAGCTTTACACTCCACGACAACTGTTAATTCTTTACAAAGCTTATATTCGACCAACTGGAATACTGCTCCCATGTTTGGAGCTCCGCTCCGAAAACATACACTGCATTTGTTGGATTCTATTCAGAGAAGAGCTGTTCGTCTAATTGGAGACCGGAACTGACCGGCGGCCTTGATTCGCTGGAACACCGAGGAACGGTTGGCGACTTGAGCCTATTCTACAAGTATTTTCATCGAAAGTGTTCGAAGAATGTGGCCCGCTTAATTCCTCCCAGAGCGGTGCATGTTAGAAGTACACGTCGAGCTAATACTTCACATCCGTATGAGGTTCAGCTTGTTACTCCTCGTACAACGCTTTTCAAGCAGTCTTTTATATGGAGAACATCATCCCTTTGGAATAATTTGCTCAGGACTGTGTTTCCCACCGAGTACAATTTACAGAACAACGTGAATCGCTTTTTCCGCACACGTGTCGCTCCTGTAGCGCTTTAGGGACTTCTTCCCTACAGCACGTGTGCTAGATCCACAAAAAAAAAAGATATCACAATTTAATCAGTTAATATTTCTCTCGTCATTAATTCATTATCAGCACATACATATTCTTCAAAATTATAGTGATTAAACATCTTTTTAATCTCGATTTCCACTGTACTTTGTTGAATGTCAGCATCGTAAACAAATGCTAGACAATCTGTAGGATCTTCTCGATGTTTTTCAATCCACTGAGTTAACGATAGCTCATCATCAGAGACAGACTCTTTGCCAAAGACATATGGATAAAGTTTATAGCGTCCAAGAGAGTTACAGAAAAGAATGTTTCCTTTATCGATCGTCTCTAACACTTTCATAAATAAAATCTTTCTATAATGGGATTTTACCTTGGAGGCATAAAAAACAATTTTATTTGCTGTAGATCAACCTCAGGGTGCGGCGCTGGACAGTTGTCAATCAAAAGTAATATTTTTCTGTTTGTGAATTTTAATTCTTCGTCCTATTCCATCGCTTCGTTTTTAAAATTCCTGATGTCATCCAGGCTTTACTGTTTGATTTATACTTTACTGGTAAAATGTTGTTTTTAAAAAACACCTGGGATTATCGGACTTTCCGATCACTAACAATTTTCTTTTCTCTGTTTTAGAGATATTTACAGTTACCAACACAGTAATCTTTACTTTTAATAATTTTCCACCAGCACAATTCTCTCCGACAAAATTTCATGTCTTATCAGGCGTCATCGTGTAAAATAAACCCGTCCCCTCCGCATTAAAAATGTCCACATATTCATAACTTTCTCGAATTTCCGGCCATATATTGGCCAACCACTGATCAACAACAGTCGTATCCACTCCTGCAGTTTCTCCTACTATCTTACCCCCACTAATATTATGTCGCTTTTTAAATCATTCAATCCAACTTCTAGAACAGTTAAACTCAATGTTCTCTATTTTCTGTCCCAATTCACTAACTTTTTCTTGTAATGTGTAGCCGGTAATAGGAACATGTTCAAATCGCTTTTGACTAAACCATTTAAGGAATCCTTTATCGACTTAGTCATGTGTAGATATTCTTACTTTTTTACAACTAAAGTTTCTTTTATAAGATAAGTTGATAAGATTTCTTGCCTCTTCCATAGGGAGAAACCGTAGATTTAGTTAAATTCTGTCAAAAACTGTTTTTTTTAGTGTTCCGTACGGAACACTTATAAGATCACTTCGGTGTCTGTCCGTCTGTCTGTCCGTCTGTACGTCTGTCCGTCTGTCCGTCTATCACACTCGATTTTCTCCGAAACTACTTGTCATAGAAAGTTGAAATTTGGTAGCAATATAGGAATTGATGGCCCCATCAGAGCCATGTAGTTTTGAAAATTAAATTTTGACTTAAGGGGTTAGTTTTGGGGGGTGAAATCGGAAATGAAAAAAAAATTTTTTTACTAGATAATCGAGTGTGGTGTCAAATGAAAGCTTGTGAAAACACGAGTAAAAAATATATATATAATGTAATACTTGCGCTCACTTTTCTTTGTATTATTTTTAAAAAAAATCGCGAAAAATCACTGTCCACCCGCCTTATCTCGGAAAGTACTTATCAAAAAATTTTGAAAAAATTCTGGAATATTCTCCACGGGGTGTAGATTGAACGAAAATTATCACGAGTGCATTACCTGTAATAATTTATCTGTTATATAAAAAAAACAGAAATTTCAAGGTCATCAATTTTTAGTAAAGATTAGAATAAACTTTGTTGAAAAAACTTATTTGGGGTGTGTTTTGTGAAATCACTGATCATTTTATATCACCGTAACATAAATTTTGACTTAAGGGATTCGTTTTGAGGGGTGAAATCGGAAGTGAAAAAAATTTTTTTTACTAGGTCATCGAGTGTGGTGTCAAATGAAAGCTTGTGAAAACACGAGTAAAAAAATATATTATATAATGTAATATTTGCGCACACTTTTCTTCGTATTACTTTTAAAAAATCGTGAAAAATCGCTGTCCCCTACCTTATCTCGAAAAAGTACTGATCAAAAAATTTTGAAAAAAATCCTGGAATATTCTCCAATATAGATTGAACGAAAATTATCATTACCTTTAATAATTTATCTGGTATAGAAAAAAACCAATATTTCAAGGTCACCAGTTTTCAGTAAAGATTGGAAACAAACTTTGTTGAAAAACTCATTTGGGGTGTGTTTTGTGAAGTCACTGATCATTTTATACCACCCTAACAAAACTTTTTATTTCAAAAACAATCAACGTACGGAACACTAATTGTGCAAGTTCAACTTGCACTTGACCGGTTTTTTTTTCTTTTTCGCTTATAATATCGTGCTTGTTGCTTGCTATTCACAGATGATATAGTATTGAGCAGCGAAGATCTAGAAGAACTAAAAATTATTTAAAGAACGGCTTAATCAAGCTTCACAAAAAGTAGTGTTAGTCTTTTAAAGTAAACGCTTAACGTTTTGGTGTGCTCATTTTAAAATAAAAACTTGAACATTCACTTTACTACTTTGATCAAATATACATTAGAACCGTGTAACACAAGTGAAATGAAAATAATATTGTTCGAACTAACGACGCTGCGGAAACAAGTAGCATAGGGGTTACCAGCGAGTTTCGGTGAATTCCCCTATATCAAATCGCGCGACATCGAGCACAGGGAGTGGCAAGTTTCGTTATAAACGGACACAAAACATCTAAATTTGGTTCGCTTTATCCGGAAGTTCGTTATATAACCGGGTTTGTTATAACCGATAAAAATTTGCATTGGTCTTATGGAAGTGTTTTCATGCATTATAAAAATAGTTCGTTTTAACTGGAAATTCGCTATAAACGAGTTCGTTATAAGCAGACTTCATTGTATATATATATATATATATATATATATATATATATATATATATATATATATATATATATATATATATATATATATATGAGACATTATTTGCCAAGCGGGACACCCTTCTTTAAGATGGGAGGATCTGTAGGGGCTCAAAATCTTCGTCAAGACGTGTATTTTAAAATTCCGTTTGGCGATTTTTGAAATTCAATATGGCGTCGCAACATGGCGGCCATAATCAACCAAAAGGTGACTTTTAACAAAAAAAAGTTGCTTAAATTTATGAAAAACATTTAGTTTAATCTGTAAAATGGAAAACAAGTTGTTTTTTCATATTTTGGGTGTGCCGATTATAAATTCAATTACAAAAATGCAATTTGACATCTGTCAACTGCCAAACCCACTGTCGAAAGACCTAAAATAACATCAGACCCGAGTTTTACTTTAAATACTGAGTTTACCGAGAATTATTATATTTTTGGGTTACTGATTACAAATATGATCTGAGAATTACAAAATTGACAGCCACCAACTGCCAAATCCACTGTCAAAACTGACATAATAACTTGAAAACCGGGTTTTATGTTTAATACCGATTTTATTCACAATTATCATGTTTTTGAGGTCATTTATTATAAATTGATCGCAATTTGGCAAAATAGAAAAAAATTGACAGCTACCAACTGCCAAATCAACTGTCAAAACTGACATAATAACTTAAAACCCGGGTTTTACGACTATTTTCGAGGATGCTCTTTCAGATTTGGTCACTTAGAGAGGATGAAAAATTGATTTTCCCAAAAAATTTTCGAATTTAAAACAAAATTCTGAAAAAATCCAGGGTAGTTTTTTGGAAAAAGTAATTTTATCAAATCCTCATACCACTCAAAACGACCTGTTTTCAACACAAGTCGTGCAATTTTTATATGTACTTTAAATCCCTGTTTTTTGGAAAAATAAATTTTCATCAGTATTTTCAAAATGGCGGCTGGAAAAGTGTAAGATTATGCGTATCATTAAAAAAACGGACTGTGAAGGTTTTATTGGATTTAAATATTGCGTGGATGAGGGTTCAAGTAAAATGTTTTTTTTATTTGAAATGTTAGGAAACTTCTCATTCTAATCAGTGGGGTGTAAGAATCAGAAAATAATTTTTTATAGCTCGCACGTCTAAAGACTATCTTACCGACATCGAAAATCGTTACCGAAATTCCGTATTCCCGAGATGTATTTAAAAGTGTTTTAGGAATGATGGAAAAGGAACAGTTAGGAAATGAACTCATTTTGCGAACATAACCTCTGTTTTAGATATTACTCAGATATTCTGATGTTCCTCCCCAAACAATGTGCCAAGAATCTAACAATATCATCCATATTAGTATTACCCACTTAATGGTCAACTGTCCTTTTTGGAACATTTAAAAGAGTTTAAGTTGAATTATTTAGTCTGGCATATATAAAATACTTAGATAGGAAACTTTACATCAAAATTAGTAGTATTTAAGCTTCATTTTCCAATGGTTAGTTTGGACGTGATTTTAGCAAGTTTATCCTGTATTTCGAAATCAGCCTCCTTGCAAAAAAAAATTAATTGACAGTGAAATTCGTAATGAATGAAAACGTCAGCTTTTATGTTATTGTGGCAGTTTTGACAGTACATTTAGCAGTTGGCTGCTGTCAGTTTTGTAATTTCTATGTCATACTCACAATATTGACTTTACCACGTTATAGATAAAGATAACCAAATAACTTACAGTAAAGTCCATATTTAACTCGTTGCCAATTGTGATTTTGTTAGTATTCACCATTGATTTGGCAATTGTTAGCCGTCAAGTTTGTAATTTTGACATCATATTCGTAAACAGTGGCCCCGAAAACATGATATTTGAGAGTAAAATTTCGTATTTAACTTAGACCCCGCTTCTTTTATTACTTTGGCAGTTTCGGCAGTTGACTTGGCAGTAGGTAGCTGTCAATTTTTTATTTTGTGAAATTACAATCAATTTAAAATAAATGACCTCAAAAACATGACAATTGTGAATAAAATCGGTATTAAACGTAAAACCCGGTTTTCAAGTTATTATGTCAGTTTTGACAGTGGATTTGGCAGTTGGTAGCTGTCAATTTTGTAATTCTCAGATCATATTTGTAATCAGTAACCCAAAAATATAATAATTCTCGGTAAAAACTCTGTATTTAACGTAAAACTCGGGTTTGATGTTATTTTAGGTGTTTGTGGGTTTGGCAGTTGACAGATGTCAAATTGCATTTTTGTAATTGAATTTATAATCGGCACACCCAAAATATGAAAAAACAACTGGTTTTCCATTTTACAGATTAAACTAAATGTTTTTCATAAATTTAAGCAACTTTTTTTGTTAAAAGTCACCTTTGGTTGATTATGGCCGCTATGTTGCTACGCCATATTGAATTTCAAAAATCGCCAAACGGAATTTTAAAATACACGTCTTGACGAAAATTTTGAGCCCCTACAGATCCTCCCATCTTAAAATCTGTAATGGAGAGAAGGGTGTCCCGCTTGACAAATAATGCCTCATATATATAGTATATATATATATATATATATATATATATATATATATATATATATAGTCAAACTGTAACCCTTTCATCCCTTGCCATTGATCAATATCTCTGAAAAATACCAGTTCCTTTTTATGGAAATAGGAAACTTAGCCCTATAATTTTAAGTAGAATCGTGTCACTTATAAACCATTATGTTCAGTCTTTCGGGTGACTCTGTATACATAAATACGCTTTTAAGTTATCTGTCTCTATAAATCCTACAAGTTGCTTGTCCAATTTTAATAAAACTTTAGATACTTTTCATCCACATACTAAGGAGCCACCCTGTATAAATCCACTCTGAACACACTATATATTTTATACTTTTGCAAAATTTCCATGATTAAACACAGATTTACGTCAGTTTGTATACAAGCATACTTCATAAATATTTATAAAAATGTAGTAGAGGGGAAATGGAAATAACGAATAAACCATAACTGTGATTCTTTAGTCAACTTGGTACTTAACATTGCATTCTCAGGAAACACCTACTGTTCGAATATACTGTCATTTCCCCTGCTGCAAATCGTGAGAAAGTAGAATGTATATATAGATAATATTACAATAGAACGAATTGTCATTCATATTAAATGTTAAATAAAGAAACAATAAAAAGTTACAAATATATTCTTGCTCTAATTTGTCTTGGACCATCTACGTCATAATAAAATAGATGTATCAGAATATTTATTAGGGAATAATAAACACAAAACTACTATAAATTTCATATAAAATGGTCACATAATTACTAGCTCCCACAACTAACTGACTGAAATATATGTATACCAAAAGCGTAGACTAAATAAATTGTACCTTCTTCGCTTAAGCTAAAAGCTACTTTGAATTGTGTTTATAACACATGGGCTGAAAAGTCCCGGGCCTAACACATAGATGGCGCTAGTTTTATTGCAGTCACCTTTTTTCAGTTAATGCTAACCTTCAAAAGACAGCTGTTAAAATTTCATGATATTCTATTCATTAGTTTGTGAGTTATTGTGCTAAGAGTGATGCTACTTTTGTTATTTTCAAAACAATGGATCAAAAACAATTTCGTGTTTTAATTTTTACACTGCTTCTTGATGGGAAAAAAATACCGTTCAAGCGAAGCAATGGCTTGAAAAGTGTTATGGGGACTCCGCTCCATCAGAAACAACAATAAAACGTTGGTTTGCTGACTTCAAACGTGGTCGTAGAGACACCGATGATGCAGAACTCAGTGGACGTCCAAATGAGGCGGTAACACCAGAAAACATCAAAAAAATCCATAAAATCGTTTTGAATGATCGAAAAGTGAAGTTGCGTGAGTTAGCTGACATCGTAAAGATATCAAAAGAACGTGTTGGCTTTATATTGCATGAGCATTTGACTATGAGAAAGCTCTGTTCAAAGTGGGTGCCGCGTTTGCTCACTGTTGATCAAAACAAGAACGTGTTTGATGATTCTGAGCAGTGTTTGGCCATGTTTAAACGTAACAAACCGGAATTTTTGCGTCGATATGTGACAATGGATGAAACATGGATCCATCACTTCACTCCGGAATCAAAAACGATCGTCATCTGAGTGGACAGCAACTGGTGAACCTCGTCCAAAGCGCCCGAAAGCACAACAATCGGCTGGAAAGGTTATGGCCTCGGTATTTTGGGATGTGCGTGGTGTAATATTCATCGACTATCTTGAGAAAGGAAATACCATCAACAGTGAATATTATATAGCGTTATTGGAGCGTTTGAAGGCCGAAATTGCAAAGAAAGAAGAAACGACCGCATATGGCAAAGAAAAAAAATTTGTTTCATCAAGACAACGCACCGTGTCACAAGTCAATCAAAACAATGGCAAAACTACATGAATTGAACTTCGAATTGCTCCCACATGCACCGTATTCGCCAGATTTGGCTCCCAGCGACTACTGGCTGTTCGCAGACCTGAAAAAAATGCTCGCCGGTAAGAAATTTCGCACGAATAAAAGAGGTTATCGCTGAAACTGAGGGCCTATTTTGAGGCAAAAGATAAATCGTTCTACAAAAGTGGTATTGAAATGTTAGAGCGGCGCTGGAATGATTGCGTTGCTCTTGATGGAGATTACGTTGATGAATAAAGCTAATTTTGAACCAAAAAAACCGTGTTTTCTTTGTTAGGCCCGGGACTTTTTAGCCCATGTGTTAAAGTATGTTGAAAAATAAACACATTAGCAAAATACTGACTAAAAATTTTTGTGAATATTCTAGCGTAGTGTTTACGAAATATAATAATATTACGGGTAGAACAGTAACAGACGCTGCTGCGTCTTTTACTCGGAAAAGCGACCGAGTATAATATTAAGGTCCACCTAGCTTTCGTCCATTGTAAGAAGGCTTTTGACTCCTTGGAATGCTGCGCAATTATGCAGGCCTCGTTCATGCCAGAATAAGCTCAAAATATACCGAACTTCTCAAACTCATATATCAAAATGCGACATTAACAGTTAAACTCGATGCAGATCAAAAAGCAGAACCTATAAAGATCAAGAAATGCTTTCGGAAGGGCACACAGTTTCACCCAAACTATTTAGACTGGCTGTAGAGGGTGTGTTTAAAAGTCTTGAGTGGGAGGAGAAAAGAATGCTTGCTGCTTGCTATTCGCAGATGATGTGGTACTGAGCAGCGAAGATCTAGAAGAACTAAAAAATTACGTGGGTAAATCAAATATAAACGGTAATTATCATTGATTTAACATTTTTCATTATAGTCTCCTGCGTGATCTACACACTTTTGCCACCGATTTGGAAGTTTCCGTATTCCCTGGTCATAAAAGGTTTGAGGGCGGGTTGTAAGCCAATTGCGCACGTGTTCCTCGACTTCTTCATTGGTTCCAAATCGCTGTCCTCCCAGTGATTCTTTCATAGGCGCAAACAAAAAATAGTCACAGGGAGATAAGTCAGGGCTATAAGGAGGGTGCTCGAGGGTTTCCCAGCCCATTTCTTCCAGTGTAGCCCTTGTCAAAGCCGCAGTGTGAGGCCTGGCGTTGTCCTGGAGGAGAATGACATCTCTGATGGGCATGTCCTGTCTTTTCTTTCGATAGGCGGCTTTTGCCAACCGTAACAACTGGCAGTAGTAAGCCGCATTCACCGTACGTTGATCGTGCAGGAAATCGATCAGTAAATTCCCCTAGAGTCAAAAAAAAATCGTTGCAAGGACTTCCATAGCTGATACCCACTTCTGAGGAAATTTCTTCAACGGTTAATCGGCGATCACCTTCGATAAGGTGTCTAATGTCACGGATGTTGTCATCTGTAAGGCTTGACCTAGGGCGTCAATCATGACTTTCGTTTTCAACCCGTTCTCGTCCGCCCTTAAATTCTCTCGCCCACATATACACATGATTCTGAGACAGTGTACTGTCCCCAAACAGTGCGTTCAAAGGGGTTAAAATTTCTGACCGTTTAACGCCTTCATTGGTTAAAAACTTGATGATAATACGTTGCGCAACAGACGAAGGTATCTCTTGCTCGGCCATGGCTGTACTGACGACAAAGACGAGTTGGCGCGCGCACCCATCTGGTTCCCCACTCCTCACAAACCAAACATCTACCCCACACAACATCATCTAGCTAAGAACTGCATTCTAAGAAGAATAGCAAAATTACCGTTTATATTTGATTTACCCACGTATTTAAAGAACAGCTTAATCAAGCTTCACAAAAAGTATTTTTGTTTTCATTTGAAGAAAACTTCTGTTAAATCATACCGATTACTTAGAGAAGCTTATGGTGAACATGCTCCATCGCAAGATACGTGTGAACGATGGTTTCGGCGTTTCAAAAGTGGTGACTTCGATGTTGCAGACAAGGAACGGGGAAAACCGCCAAAAAAATACGAAGATGTGGAATTGTAAGCATTGTTGGACGAAGATGATTCGCAAACACAAAAATAACTCGTCGAGCAATTGGGCTTTAGTCAACAAGCTGTTTCCAATCGGCTACGAGAGATGGGAAAGATTCAGAAGACCGGTAGATGGGTACCACATGAGTTGAACGACAGGCAAATGGAAAAGCGCAAAAACACGTGTGACATTTTGCTCGCTCGGTACAAAAGCAAGTCGTTTTTGCATCGTAGAGTTATAGGGGATGAAAAGTTGATTTATTTTTAAGAATTCCAAGCGCAAAAAATCATGGGTAGACCCAGGCGCACCATCCACATCGACCGCAAGACCGAATCGCTTTGGCAGAAAGACGATGCTCTGTGTTTGGTGGGACCAGAGGGGTGTGGTCTATTATAAGCTGTTAAAAACTTGGGGAAACGGTTAATACTGAACGTTACCAACAACAATTGACCGATTTGAACCGTTCGCTGCTTGAAAAAAGGCCAGAATACCGAAAGAGGCAACACAAAGGCATTTTTCTTCATGACAATGCTCCATCACATACGGCAAAACCAGTTCGCGACACGTTGGAAGCACTCAGCTGGGAAGTTCTACCCCATGCGGCTTACTCACCAGAGTAGGCTCCTTCCGATTACCACTTGTTTGCATCGATGGGTCACGCACTTGCTTTGGTTCGTACGAAGATGTGAAAAAAAATGGCTCGATGAATGGTTTGCAGCAAAAGGGGGCGATTTTTACTGGCGTGGTATTCACAAATTGCCCGAAAGATGGGAAAAATCTATAATAAGTGATGGAGCATACTTTGAATAAAGCACTTTTTATCATTCTTCCGAATTTAACATGTTTTTTTAGAAAAAAAAAAATCCGCATTTCATACTTGGACACCTGGTATTTCCCATCAAGTACAATTTACAGCGATTCAAGACCAACGTGAATCGCTTTTTTCGCACACGAATTGCTTCTGTAGCTCTTTAAGAATTTCCCTGCAGTACGGGTGCTAAACCCATAAAAAGAAAACTGCGTGTAGTCGAGGGAAATACTGGGCGAATGACTTTACCAAATGCAGAATAAGCCTTCAAAACTCATTTTTTGCTTTTCTTTGGGCGGATTTCCTGGTAAAATCATTGAAATAAATTGAAGATCATAATTTCATTTTAACATCTTGAGAATTAATAAAAAAATCTAGATATTACCTGTTGTCCGACTGGGAATTTTAAATCGTTTTTCTAAAGTTGTAATCGTCCCATTAAAATAGGCATATGCAGCTGAAGCTACGCAACCTAACAGTCCATACAAAATCACATAGGCTTTTTTGTTGGCACATTTCTGTAAACAACTGCCTTTAATACACCACACTCCACATGTAGTTTCTTCTTTGTCTATATACAATTCTTCGATCACTATGTTGTTACCATTTTGTATGAACACACTTGACTCCTCACTATTGATATTATTTTCTTCGATTGCACTGTCTTCGTTATACAATTTAACAGTCATTATTGGCAGATAGTTTCACTTCAGTTGTCAATATTTAAGAAATGTGTGTAGAAAAATTACTCGAAATTCATTTTTACTTAATTTTAATGTCAGAGTGTGCTAAATCAATAAAAAGATGTATAGTTAAGTGAGATAAGGTAAAAACGTAAAAGAAGATTACTTATATTTACCTAACAACACAAAATTACTTATGTGGAAGGGACTTTTAAAAAATTATCCTAAATAAAATAGAAACGTGTGTACAACAAGCAGAAATGGAAGTTTTCTTATTCATTCTGACATCATTTTATTGGTTTCTTTTTATTTCGCGGCACTTAAGGACTAAGGACTATTATCCAATTGAATTTAGTGTGTAAAATTAGATACGCTGGGATCCTCTATGAGTAGCAAATTTTGTTTTTGCTCTATTACATAACCGCATGACAAGTCACCTACGATTTATACAGGGCTTATAATACGAGGGCTCCTTTTTAAATTTTTACAAAAACAATAAGAGAAAAAAATTTGATACCAATCGTTTTAGTGTTTCTGAAAATATTCGCCTTTAAGATTTATATACTTTTGCATGCGTTCGAACCAATTCTCGAAACATTTTTTCCGCTTTGAAGTTGTTGCATCAAAAACATGGTTTTTGAAGGATTGTGGCGTTTTATCTTCGCCCGCACATTCAGCCATTTGTAGTGTTTAAAAAAAAAACCCTGTACGTTAAGGCGCTACTTGTGGCGTTCCCTTTCTATACTTTTTTATAATTTCTGAGAATGGATTGAGTGGATATTGAAATTAAAAGATCTAAAGAAATTAAACATACACTAGCTCAGTTTTTCTTGGTAGAGTAATATGGCTAAGAGATAATTTTTGTACGTCTTTTGGAGATTTTAAAAATAAAGAGATTATGTCTGCTATTAGAGAACTTCAGTTATCTCATCCGACTGTCACAAGGCGTGTTGAAGTCATGAGTCAGGACATGGCAGATAAAGTAAAACATGATATCATGGAATGTACATACTTTTCTTTACAGTTCGACGAATCCACCGATATGACAGACACTGCCCAGCTGTGTATTTTTATTCGAATGGTATTCAATGACATGTCGGCTAAGAGTTTTTGACAATGATTCCTCTGAAAGGAAAGACCCGTGGCGAAGTTATGTATGACGTTTTCTTCAATTTTGTAACGAACTACGAGCTACCAATATATAAACTAGTATGCATTACAACCGATGGAGCACCAGCAATGACTGGAAACGAAAACGGTTTTTGTGGCATTGTGTCGAGCTAATGATGATTTCCCTTCATTTTTCTCCTTCCATTGCATTATACAACAACAGGTTTTGTGTTCAAAAGTTCTAAACATGGAGGAGATTATGGGCATTGCAATAAAAATTGTGAATTCTATCCGTGCACGTAGCTTGCAACGACGGCTCTTTAAATTGCAGTTGGAAGATAGTGAGTCAGGTGAACACACTGATTTAGTTCTTCACATGGACGTCAGGTGGTTGAGTCGCGGAAAATTCCTAGAAAGGTTTCAAGAATTATTGTCCGAAATAACAGCTTTTCTGGATGAAAGAGGTGATGACACTCAGGTGCTGAAAAACGGAATTTGGCATTTTTGACAGACATCACAATGCATTTAAACACCATTAATTTGGAGCTTCAAAGTAAAGGAAAAACTATTATTGAGATGATTAGCGCAATAAACGCATTCAAAAGTAAATTGCAACTTATGATAGATCAACTGAAAAGAAAGGACCTGAAAAATTTTCGGTCTTTGAAAGCAAGGATTCCTCAGTTGAATTATGATATTTATGAGGCAGAATTATCAAATATTTTGGGCCAATTCGAAATATGTTTTTATGATTTCAGTAAATTGGCAAATATCGCATCATTTATGAGTTATCCTTTTTCGTGTAAAAACATTGAGGCATTAGCTACTGAAATAGCAAGTCAGTTTAACATGGACTCATGTTCTGTTGAAAATGAGTTAGTCCAGATTATATCAGATATACATCTCAAAGCCACAGCATCTGATACAAAATTCTGGTGTTTTATATCTGAAGATAAATCACAGCAATGTTTGCAATTTCTGAAATGAAGATAATTAAGTCAAAATATCGCAATCGACTAACTGACGAACATATGTCATCATGCTTGCGATTAGCACTCAGTAATTACATACCATCTTATGAAAAATATGCTGAGGACATGCAGTGCCACGCTTCAACATCCAAAGACACTCTTTAGTTAAGTTTAGACACTAGAACTCGCTTGTTTTGTAAGAACCAATAAACTCGCAATTTTGAATAATTATGAGTTTTTTCATTGATATTTTAGAGCAGACCTACACTTACCTTGACTAAAAGAATGCATATTGTGCGGAAAACTAATATCTATGCCACGATACCCTACCTAGACGACAATCCTGCATCAAACTTACTTGCAGCCTCTCAGAGTCGATCAATCGTAGTCTAACAATATTGAGGTAGATCGCCAGCAGTTCAAGTTTGAGCACCCCTGGTCAAGATCATCCGTCTGTATACCTTTGTTACCCTCGGACGAAATAAGTTGTCTTAAAGACGCCGGACGAAAATGTATGTCTTAATTTATGCAAAAAGGGATTACGGACAAAACTGTAATTTCCGGTATCATATACTAGATCAAATATTTTATTTATTTATTTATTTGAACCAGACTTATTACAATTCAATACAGAATATGCAATACCTATAAAGATAACACAAGTTATCTGCACAATAGGACTAGTGGACAAGAATCCTTAAGAGCTATACAAAATTATACTAAACTATATTAAAATACACAAATTTAAATTTAAAAAAAAATAAAAAATGAAAATTTATTGATTGCTCAACAGTGGCAGTAGATACAGAAAAACTTAGAAAACAAAAAGCAAAAACAACAAAAAAAAAGGTACTTTCCATTAATTATATTATATCCGATTATCCAATCCAACCTTTAAACTTTTTTTAGCGTCTTACCTCTTAATTCTAAATTTTTCAGTTCTCTGGGCAGTTTGTTAAACGCCTTCATAGCAGTAATCTTACTGCTCTTAAATTTTATTCTTTTATTTATCTTTGGCAATAAAAGGTTTTTGTTTCTAGTCTTACTATGAGATTCTGCGTGTTCCTTTCGCATATCTGCATAATAAAGCAACAATGTCTCCAGTGTAAACATCTGTGAGATATTTGGGACAGAGTAATTAGTTTGCTTTTTCAAGATTATCCTTAAGATCCTATTTTGCAAATTCTGCAACCGAATCCCAACATTATCATATGCTCCACCCCACGCAATCACTCCATAAGAGCAAATGCTATTCTTGATAATTTAGCAAATATAAATAGCAGATATTTCCTTCTTTTCACTACATTTTCAACATGCTTATCCCATCTCATATGGCAATCAAACACAATGCCGAAATATTTACAGAATTCAACCTTTTTTACTCTACTGTGATTTATATTAATAGTTACATTATTCGGAATGCTATCACGATACACACCAAAAGTCATGAAGACTGTTTTTGAAATATTCAAAGATAACTGATTTAATGTTAACCATGTGCTTACTGTTTCTAAAAGATCATTCATTTTATTTTGGGTTTTATCCCAAGTTTCATCAGTGCTTATAATGGCTGTATCGTCCGCATATGACATCACAGACTGCTTTTTCAAAATTTCAAGCATGTCATTTATGTATAAAATAAATAAGGTCCAAGGATGGTTCCTTGTGGGACTCCACATGAGATTTGTTTAGGGGCACTGACAGTACTTGCTATTTTGACAGTCTGTATCCTATTATTGAAATAACTTCTAATTAAGTGATGTGGCACACCTCTAATACCGTAATGATATAGTTTTTTTAAAAGAATTTCATGGTTCACTGTGTCAAAAGCTTTAGCTAAGTCCAAAAATGTTACAATTATTGGAATATTTAGGTCTAAATTTTTATAAATTGTATTACTCAAGAAATTTAAAGCATTTTTAGTTCCTTTACCCTTGACAAAACCATATTGGTGTTCTGATATTAATTTGTTTTTCTTAATAAAGTTGTATAAGCGAGAGTGTATGATTTTTTCGAAAATTTTAGCTATATTAGATATTAAAGAGATAGGTCTATAGTTTATTGGATCAGCTTTATAAATGGGTACTACCTCTGAAGTTTTTAATGCGTTTGGCCAAACAGATGTATTAATGCTTAAATTAAAAATATGACTTAAAGGTTCAATAATCTTATCATAATTATAATTTTTACATGTATACCATCGACTCCTTCAAATTTTTCTTTTAACTGATTTATAATTGCTCGGATTTCATGAGGGTCTGTTAATTTGATATAAATTGAGTTTCTATTCATTTTTAGTGTTCCGTACGGAACACTTATAAGATCACTTCGGTGTCTGTCTGTCTGTCTGTCTGTCTGTCTGTCTGTCTGTCACACCCGATTTTCTCCGAAACTATTTGACATAGAAAGGTGAAATTTGGTAATAATATAGGAATTGATGGCCTCATCAGAGCCATGTAGTTTTGAGAATTAAATATTGACTTAAGGGGTTAGTTTTGGGGGGTGAAGTCGGAAGTGAAAAAAAATTTTTTTTACTAGGTCATCGAGTGTGGTGTCAAATGAAAGCTTGTGAAAACACGAGTAAAAAATATATATATAATATTATACTTGCGCGCACTTTTCTTTGTATTATTTTTAAAAATTCGCGAAAAATCGCTGTCCCGGGCCTTATCTCGAAAAGTACTTATCAAAAAATTTCGAAAAAATTCTAGAATATTCTCCACGGGGTGTAGATTGAACGAAAATTATCATGAGTGCAGTACCTTTAATAATTTATATGGTATATAATAAAAAAACAAAAATTTCAAGGTCATCAGATTTCAGTAAAGATTGGAAACAAACTTTGTTGAAAACTCATTTGGGCTGTGTTTTGTGAAGTCTCTGATCCTTTTATACCACCGTAACATAAATTTTGACTTAAGGGGTTCGTTTTGAGGGGTGAAATCGGAAGGTTTATTATCAGAAAAACACGCCAGAGCAAGACTAGCTCGGGCACACGAAAATAAATATCATAACTGGAGTAATGGCATTTTTACGGCCAAATTTTCTTTTTGAACACGTTGTGTAGTGAAATCATGCTGGTACACTGCCACCAACAGCCTTATCCAAAGGACTGTTAAACACGCGGCAAAGGTACAAGTTGGGGACTGCTTCTCAAAGCAAGAATTTTGTCGCTTTCATCTCTTTTCTCACAACCTGAACATTGATAAATATTGAAAATATATAAAAAAGTTTGAATTCCGTTTGCACAATGCTCATTTATCAGTAAAAAAAAGACTGGATACTGCAGGAGGATTACGCTCTTAAATATCGAAGACTCTGGACATCCTGGAATTTTTTTACTAGGTCATCGAGTGTGGTGTCAAATGAAAGCTTGTGAAAACACGAGTAAAATATATATATATATATATATATATATATATATATATATATATATATATACATATATACATATATATATATATATATATATATATATATATATATATATATATATATATATATATATAATGTAATACTTGCGCACACTTTTCTTCGTATTACTTTTAAAAAATCGCTGTCCTCTACCTTATCTCCAAAAGTACTGATCAAAAAATTTAGAAAAAATTCTGGAATATTCTCCACGGGGTATAGATTGAACGAAAACTATCACGAGTGCTACCTTTAACAATTTATTTGGTATATAAAAAAAAATAAAAAAATTCAAGGTCACCAGTTTTTAGTAAAGATTGGAAACAAACTTTGGGGTGTGTTTTGTGAACTCACTGATCATTTTATACCACCCTAACAAAATTTTCTATTTTAAATACAATCGTACGGAACACTAATTGTGCAAGTTCAACTTGCACTTGACCGGTTTTTGGTAAATTAAGTGACGCTCCCTGCGGTTTTTTCAATATTTTTAGCTAAATTGCTGCCTACATATTTCAGTAAATATTTTTTGTATTAATTTTGATACAACATTATTATTAGCACACATATTTTTAAATTAGTTATATAAAAAAAAGCCTGTTTAAATTGTTTTATAGAGTGATGTGAATTGTACCAATTTTTAATTTTTAAAATTATAACCTTTTAAAATTTTTAAATACTTTGAAAATACCCAAAAAAAATGGCTGAAACGTCAGTAAAGACTACATAAAATAAAATAAGTTGTTTTAATAAGTAGAACCAAAATCTTAAGAAACAAATATATATATATATATATATATATATATATATATATATATATATATATATATATATATATATATATATATAAAGGGTGTTTTTTGTAGAGGTATAGAACTTTGAAATGGAATAAAACAAAGATGAATTTTTTAAATTGACATGAAATTTACTTTATTCGAAAGATAATCTTCTGGCATTATAATTTAAATATGACTTCTGGCATATGACCGCCACGGCTGGCTCGGACGTAGTCTAATCTGGAGGTCCAATTTTCGATGACTTTTTCCAACATTTGTGGCCGTATATCCCCACAGAAAATAGTCTGGCGGCGTTAAACCGCACGATCTAGGAGGCCAATTCACGGGTCCGAAACGTGAAACTATGCGGTTACCAAACGTTTCCTTCAATAAATCAATTGTGGCACGAGCTGTGTGACATGTTGCGCCGTCTTGTTGAAACCACAGCTCTTGCACATCATGGTTGTTCAATTGATGAACGAAAAAGTCAGTAATCATGGCTCTATAGCGGTCACCATTGACTGTAACGTTCTGACCAGTTTTTAAAGAAGTATGGACCAATGATTCCACCAGCCCATAAAGCACACCAAACAGTCAGTTTTTCTGGATGTAACGGTGTTTCAACATACACTTGAGGATTATCATCACTCCAAATACTGCAGTTTTGTTTATTGACGTATCCATTCAAACAAAAGTGAGCTTCATCGCTAAACAAAATTCGCTTATGAAAATCGGGATCAACGGCAATCTTGTTTTGGGCCCATTCACCGAATCTACGCCTTGCTAGGTGATCGTGTGGCTTCAATTGTTGCACGAGTTGGATTTTGTAAGCACGCAAACCAAGATCTTTCCGCAAAATCTTCCATAAAGTGGATGGACACATATCCAATTCCTGTGCACGATGGCGGATAGACTGATTCGGGTCTTCCTCTACGCTACGCTCTACAGCAGCAATGACTTCTTCTGTACGCACTGTACGACGTCTCTGTGGATGCGTATTATCATTTAGAGTAAACGTGGTGCGAAAACGTTCCATAGTTAATCGAATTAATTGCTCTGATGGACGATTATGTTGACCGTAAAATGGACGTAGTGCGCGATACGTATTTCGAACAGAACCATGATTTTCAAAATAAATTTGCACAATTTGGAAGCGTTGTTCAGGCGTCAGTCTATTCATGTTGAAATGCCAAACCAAACTAAACGTAAATCACTTGACAGCTGACAAAATGGCCGCCAGTTAAAAAAGTGTTGCCAACTTAAAGTTTTATACCTCTATAAAAAACACCCTTTATATATATATATATATATATATATATATATATATATATATATATATATATATATATATATATATATAATAAAACCTCAGGTGTTTCTACTGAAATATAGTATTCTCAGATTAATTAACTTATAAACATTTATGGCATGTATTCATTAATTTTCGAAAAAGCACATCCAAATATTTACTTTTTTCGTAATGGTTAAGTGGAAATGAAATAAGTTAAATCCTTTTATCCGCCTAATCATTGAGATAGACATTCCATTTTCCCCCTAGTTAAATAAATAAGGGTTGGTGACTCTATTCAGGCACTTATATTTCAGGATAATCAGATATAATCAGAAAGAAAATATTGATTTAAAAGTTTGTTTTTTATTCTTTATTTTGCTACTTTTTTGGGGTGATTTGGTTTTTTTATATAACATATATTCCTCTATATGTTATATAGTATAGTTGTAACAATAGAAATAAGTACAAGGTTATTGATTATAGATAGAGCACTGCTCTAACTCGCTAAAATGTTACAAGCAGAAGTTGTAGCCGTTTAAAAAAAAATATTAAATTAAAACAGCAGCACAGCGTTTTTGTTATACAGTCCCTGGCCAAATTATTAGACGCACTGTATTTTTTTTAGTAATTTTATATTTCTTAAGAGTTTTTATGCAATAATGGTATATTTAAACTACAATATTATTGATTTTTATTTAAAAGAATTGTTGTAGACTACATATTTGTATTTATTTTTAACATATGGCAACACTGTGTTGACAAAGTGATACATGAACGTAAACAAGTACAAATCTGTATCAGTCGCGATCGGAATCGAGTCAGGTACGGACGTGTTTCTGTGGCTTTATGGACTGTGATTGTTTGTTTAACAGTTTTATACTACTCAGTTATTAATTTATTTTGTATGCAGTGTTTTTAAAAAAGTAATTGGACTATTTTCATTATGGGTAGAAAAGGCGATCTTTCACCACGTAAAAAAGCTGAAGTGAAGGCCCTTGTGATTGCGAAAACATTTACAAACCGAGAAATATCACGAAGATTGGAGGTTTCTGAAGCTAGTGTACGACGCATAAAAAAGAAAATTGAGTCAGGGAAGGAATTAAGCCCGAAAAGAAAGAAAAGATGCGGTAGAAAACCAATTTTCACTCCACGGTCAGAGAGATGTTTGAAGAAAATTTGTGTAGAAAACAGATTTGCTACCACAAAGGTAATAAAATCACAACTCCAGGATGCTAGCGTAAATGCTTCTGAGCGCACTGTTCGAAGAAAATTGAAAGAATTAGATTTTAAGGCCTGTCGCCCCGCCAGGAAGCCCAAGTTAACAGCTGCAATGAAAGCAAAGCGCCTGAAGTGGGCCAAACAATGGCAAGACAAAGATGTGGACTTCTGGAGATCGGTAAGAAACAGCAATTTAATCAATAATTGATACATTATTATCATTTTCAGTTAAATAAAGCAAATAAACATGGAAGTTTATATATTTTTCCTATTTTTGACAGGTCTGCTTCAGTGACGAAAGCACATTCGAAATTTTGCAGAATAAAGCTCAGTATGTGCGTCGTCGTCATGGAGAAAAGTTTCATCCTGATTGTGTTGTCCCGACGGTTAAACATCCCACCAAAGTGATGATTTGGTCAGTCATCAGCGACAAGGGCACTGGACGTCTGTACGTCGTCAAAGGAATAATGAGGCAAGATCAGTACAAAGAAGTATTACAAAATCGGTTGATTCCGCAGCTCAGAGAATGGTTTCCAAATGGGGAACCATTCACTTTCATGCAAGATGGAAATCCCTGCCACACTGCTCGGTCTGTTAAAGCTTTTTTGGCAGAAAAAAATATCCCTCTGTTGGATTGGCCGGGTAATAGCCCTGATATGAACCCCATTGAAAATGTGTGGGAGCTGATGAAAAGAATAGTGGCCAAAGATGTGATTACCAACAAAACCCAGCTCCTAGAAAAGATTATTCATGTGTGGAATCATCATCCTCAAATGCAGGAGACAGTACAATATTGCATTGATAGCATGCCGCGCAGAATTAAAGCTTTGATAGCGGCTAAAGGTGGCTGAACTAAATATTGACTTTTACTAACATTAATTTCACTTTTCTTTAAAACTTAATAAACTTATGCTTTTCTAAATTAATGCTGTTTTATTTATGTCAAATAAATAGGTAATTGATTGGATAATATAAAAATAAAAAACAAATCAATTTAAAATAATAAAACGGTACAATATCACTCGGTAATTAATATTTTACATGAAATCTTGCAGTGCGTCTAATAATTTGGCCAGGGACTGTATACACTCGTTGTATTTTCAGAATAGAACTCTCTGTATATTATTTGTATTTCAGTTTTATAGAGCCCTTACTGCAGAGAGGCCACGACATATTTTTAAGGTATTATAGTTTAAAATAAGAAAGAAAAACCGCTAATAATGATAATAATCAATTAGTTGTAGAAAAAAAATATTTGACGTCTAAAATTTGATCTTTTAATGCACTATTTTCTCAAGTATTATATTTTTAAAAAATAAATAACGGGTCAAGTGCAAGTTGAACTTGCGCAGTTAGTGTTCAGTAGGTTAATTGCTTCTAAAATAAAAATTTTTGTTACGGAGGTATAAATTGATCAATGACTTCACAAAACACACCCCAAATGAGTTTTCAACAAAGTTTTTCTCCGATCTTTACTGAATATATTTTTGAGCTCATGTTCTAACAAGCTGTCATTTGACACCCCACTCAATGAACGGGTAAAAAATTTTTTTTCACTTCTGATGTCACCCCCCAAAACTAACCCCGTAGTCAAAATTTAACTTTCAAAACTACACAACTCTGATGAGGCCATTAATTCCTATATTAGTACCAAATTTCAACTTTCTACGTCAAATAGTTTCGGAGAAAATCGAGTGTGACAGACGGACAGACAAACATCGAAGCGATCTTATGTGTTCCGTACGGAACACTAAAAATAAAAATGTGCCCTCGTATCGAGCTGATCTTTCCAAATATATTTTGTACTTTTATCTCTACAAACTTATATGAGTTCTACGTAAACCTGATTTCATATCTGACGAATAAATTTTTAGAATAATTTCGGTTTTATTTTGTATGCATGGTTATTACAATTTTATGACCTCTGTGGATAAATTTACCGTGTATTACGCAAAAACCGTTTTAAAGAAAAATTCTTAAATTTTGTTACAGAAAACACCTCGAGTTAAGACAGATTTAACTCTCAAATATACTATTAGCCAACAGATGGCACTAACAACTCCAAATGAAACTTGAAAATTTCAGAATTGATTAGGCAATGGAATAAAATAACAGCCTGTAGCGTTAGCCATAGTAAGTTTTGATATTTTGCTGTAAGATGGCCTAAACTATTGCAAAGTTTCTTAATTTTATGAGTTTTCTAATTGCAAAAATCGGCATTTTAATCCGCGTCATCACCTCATTATAATGGCTTATTGGAAGTAAGTTGCTCATCGTTTATTTTTATTTCCAAAACAGCTTTTTTACTTCCTACACAACGAAAATATAGTATTCGTAAAAAATGACTCTGTAATTACTTCCGAACGAAATTTAATATCGCACATGAAGTACCTGGAGTGGAAAAAAATCATAATTTTTGTGCGTAATTGCTATACCGGATTTTACTTAAATTTGGAAAAATAGGAGATACTTGTTATTTTTGATCAAGATAATAAGCATGATGTTTCACTCAGAATTATTTATAGACAATCATACAAGGATGTCGAAATAGTGAGCGGTTTTGGAGTGGGTACACACGAACTGCTGGGTAAAATTAATAAAAGCTATGATTTTTTGTCTCTTTTGTGTATTCCTTACTCTTCATTTATTTCTCGCTGAAATGAAATTTTACAGCGATTGATCCCGACTCGAAACGGTCCTTTTGAACTTCTGCGTCGCACATAGGGGTATTTTAGCGTTTTAGGCGGCCATAAATCGATTTCCTAAAATTCGTACCAGGAAAAAAAAATTTGTTACCTAACAATGTTGAATAGGCATGGAACAACAGGCGACCCCTCCCGTTACCTACTTGACAGCGCGCGCACCGTTGTCTCAGTCGGAATTTGTTCGTCGCTCTGAATATTCGTTATTCTTCTCATCATTCGTTACAAAATAGCTATTTAAGAGAGTGATTTTTCTTTTTTAAAGTTTCTCTTGAAGAAAACTGTAATGGATTTGAGTATTACAGGTAACGGAGCATACTGTAATGTTACTCGACATTATTGTACGAAAACTCGTTTTTAGATATATAAAAAGGTATTTGTTATACTTCAGGGTGCTTCTCAGTGATTTTATTGGTTTTAACAGAAAAAATATGGTAGTGTTTGCACTAATTAATATATCAATATTAGCCGTGACTTCCCGTGAAATCAAGGTTTCCATGGTCTTTAAATTAAACGGTGAAAACCACGTGGTATTTTGTATTTATTTATTTTCAGTATTCCGTACGGAACACTTATAAGATCACTTCGGTGTCTGTCCGTCTGTCTGTGTGTCTTTCCGTCTGTCACACCCGATTTTCTCCGAAACTATTTGTCATAGAAAGTTGAAATTTGGTATTAATATAGGAATTGATGGCCTCATCAGAGCCGTGTATTTTTGAAAGTTAAATTTCGACTTAAGGGGTTAGTTTTGGGGGGTGAAATCAAAAGTGAAAAAAAAGTTTTTTTACTAGGTCATCGAGTGGGGTATCAAATCAAAGCTTGTAAAAATACGAGTTCAAATGTGTTACATGCGCACACTTTTCTTTGTATTATTCTGAAAAAATCGCGAAAAATCGCTGTCCCACCTCTATCTCGAAAAGTATTGATCGAAAAATTTTGAAAAAATTTTTGAATGTTCTCCACGGGGTGTAGATTGAACGAAAATTATCCCTTTAATAATTTATGTGGTATATAAAAAAAATCAAGGTCATCAGTTTTCAGTAAAGATCAGATAAAAACTTTGTTGAAAACTCATTTGGGGTGTGTTTTTGTGAAGTCGCTGATCATTTTATACCTCCGTAACAAAAATTTTTATTTCAGGAGCAATCAAGGTACGGAACACTAGTCGCGCAAGTTCAACTTACACTTGACCAGTTATTTTAATGTAAACAGTTTTTATTTTGTTCTAGGATCCGAGGGTACGTCAGGTGCTCGAGTAGTAGCGCGTAGACGACTTTTTGACAAAATACAGGAACATAAATTTAAAAGAAAAATTGATGTATCTTGAGAATTATATTTTATAGCAAGAAGAATATTGTGATGAGCAAAGGAAGGGAGTGCAGCTCCTATTTGAAGTCACAATTCAAGAAAAAGCGCATTAAAAAGCAGAAGTTTTTCTTAAAAAGAATGACGAATGGTTACAAGAAACATTTGAAATACCTAGAGTAAAACGCCGTTCTTCTTTTCGACCAACGAAGTCATTTGAAGAATCAAGTGAGAGGAAGAATCGTAGAAAAACAGAAGAAGTACGCAGTGTTGTAGGTAAAGAAAAATAATAATGCATGCTGCTCAAACATCCCTTCAACGTTCTGGAGAGAGAAACTGCATCCTGTATTCTAAAAGACATAACTGACTCTCTCCAGACAACCCAAGCATACCAGAAAGCATTTTTTTTTTTTTATGGATCTAGCACACGTGCTACAGGGAAGTCCCTAAAGCGCTACAGGAGCGACACGTGTGCGGAGAAAGCGATTCACGTTGTTCTTGAATCCCTGTAAATTGTACTCGGTATGAAACACAGTCCTGGGCAAATTATTCCAAAGGGATGATGTTCTCCATATAAAAGACTGCTTGAAAAGCGTTGTACGAGGAGTAACAAGCTGAACCTCATACGGATGTGAAGAATTAGCGCAACGTGTACTTCTAACATGCACCGCTCTGGAAGGAATTAAGCGGGCCACATCCTTCGAACACTTTCCATGAAAGTACTTGTAGAATAGGCTCAAGTCGCCAACCGTTCTTCGATGTTCCAGCGAATCAAGGCCGACGGTCAGTTCCGGGTATCCAATCAGACGAACAGCTCTTCTCTGAATAGAATCCAACAAATGCAGTGTATGTTTGGGAGCGGAGCTCCAAACATGGGAGCAGTATTCCATAGTTGGTCGAATTTGAGCTTTGTAAAGAATTAACAGTTGTTGTGGAGTGTAAAGCTCGGTTCGAAATAATATTCCCAACTTTTGAGAAGCTCTCCTTGCTATGCCTGCAACATGTTCATGCCAGGACATATTTGCTCCCAAATTAACGCCCAACAAATTGAGTGACGATGTTAGAGGAATGGAGTGCCCCGACATAACTATGTCGGGTTCAGCAACGTTAACTTTTTTAGAAAAAATTGCCGCCTGGGTTTTTGTAGCGTTAAATTCCACTTGGTTACTGTCACCCCAAGATAGAATTTCTTCCCGGTCTTTGTTAAGTTGAATGACTTCCTGCTGCTTGCGGATATTCGTCTGAGTAGCCGATGTCCGAGCGTTCAAAGTGAATGAAGAGATAAGTGTACTGTCATCTGCGAAGCTGTAGATTGGATTCTCGGTCTTTTCCAGCAGATCGTTAATGTAAATGAGAAAGAGAGTAGGAGCTAGTATGGAGCCTTGAGGTACACCGGCGTTGATAGTGAAGGTGTTAGAAAGAAATCCGTCGACTGCCACTCATAAAGAACGCTCTCTGAGGAAACATGAGAGCCACAAACAGAACTTTTCCGACATACCATAAGAACGTAGCTTAGCCAACAGCCCATCGTGCCAAACACGATCGAATACCTTGGATATGTCAAGAGCAACCGCTCGAGATTCTCCAAAGTGTTTAATTGCATTGTTCCAAACATGCAAAATATTAAAGCAGCATATAAAATATTAAAGCAGCATTAAAAAACAGTCAACTTGATCTACTAGCCGCTCTCTCAATCTTTATAGAAACTGACCTCTCAAGGAGACGCTATGAAATAATAAGGAATAGAAACAAGAAGTATTATCCCAGTTACACTGTTCTACAGCAAACAAAAAGGACTTGTTATCCGGCGACAGAGGCTGATCGGGTAATTAAAACATCTGCTGAAATTAACTTACAACATTTATTGGATCACACGGCTAAACATTTGGCCACATATTTGGGGGATGTACTAAAAGAATTAAATCTAGAACACGCTTCGACGCTCATTTCGAAAAGGGGATGTGGCGGATCCCAACAAGCACAATTTAAGCAAAAAATGCAAGAAGAAGATGCAATTGATAGCAACATTTTTCAAAGTTGCTTTATTCTACTACAATTCATTTGTGGGACAAACAAGAAAGTTATTTGGAAGAATCCAACTCTCTCTTCGCCACGATACTGTCGGTCAGTGAGGATTGGATTTGTTAAAGGAACAGTGGATATTACAAATTCTGAAATTACTTATATAGAAAGCTTTGGTAAACAGTGAATTCGCACAAGGAGACATCGCTTTTCCATGAAACATATATCAGGTCTAGGAAAAAGTTCGTGGCGTTTTTTTTAGTAAAATTCAACTGGTTTTCTTATAGTGTGAAAATGAATTTATTTAAACCAAATATGCTCCATTATTATCGACAATGTTTCGCCATTTTTCGGATAGAACCATGATGCCATCGGTGAAGAACTTCTGTGGTTTCTGAATCAAGTGGTTTCCACAGGCTTCTTTTGAAAGCAGCTTAATTCCATTGAGAGAGTTCTGCAGAGATCGAAACAAGTGATAGTCAGAGGGTGCTATGGCTAGAAGTCTAGACTATACGGTGGATGCATCAAAACCTCCCAACCAAGCTCTCGCAATTTTTGACGGGTCGTCAAAGAAGTGTGTGGTCGGGCGTTGTCATGATGGAAGACAACACCTTTCCTATTAATCAATTCGGGCCGTTTTCTTTCATTTGCCTGACGTAATCTCTCTAGTTGTCCACAATAGAGTTGAGAATCAATCGTCTGATCAACTGGAAGTAGTTCACGGTGGACGATTCCCTTCCAGTCCCCCCACACACACAGCGTCACCTTTTTCGGCGTCAATCCTGACTTCGCGAACGCTTGTGACGGCTCACCATCCTTTGTCCACGATCTTTTACGCTTCGATTGTCGTACGTGATCCATTTTTCATCACCGATTATGACACGTTTCAGAAATGGCTCGATTTCATTGCATTTCAGCAGCGCATCGCAGATGTTAATTCGGTCTATCATGTTTTTCGCGCTCATGAGGAACCCATACATCGAGCTTCTTTTTGTAGCCAGCTTTATGTAAATGGTTCAAAACCGTTCTGTGGTCAATGCCTAGCTCCATACCAATATCGACACTGCTGATATGCTTATCTTGCTGGACTTTTTTAAGAATTTCATCAGCTTTTTCAGTGATTGGACGACCAGAGCGTGACTCATCTTTCACATCAAAATTACCAGAACGAAAGCGAGCGAACTATTTCCGCTCAGCAGATTTTGATCAAGTACCTTCACCGTACATAGCGTAAATTTTTTCACAAGCTTGAGCAGCGTTCTTCCCTTCATCGTAATAACATTGCAAAATATAGCGCAATTTTTCATTATTTTTCTCCATTTTCAAATGCAAACAACTTTCCAACCACTGCACCAATTTCGATGTTTATACACTTAAAGTAACGCTCGAAGTGTCACCTTTCCAACGAGCGTTTAGTGGTATCGCTGCGATCTGTGTTTCTTGAGTTATTTGCAATTGACGCCATCTACCGGGAAACACGCCACGAACTTTTTCCCAGACCTGAGAATAAGGCTAACTATGGTCGAGGCAAAAGTGTGTAATGCTGCTACTTCAACTACTTCAACAATGAGATGCTACATTGTGGTTGTTTAAATAATTATTTTAATAATTTTTGTTTAATTCAACATATTTTTTTCTCAATATACTGTTTTTTTATATATTAAAATGTATTTTTCTTCAAAATATACACTCCAAAATGCTTTCGCTGCTATATTTAAAAATAAAACTAGATTTAAAATATCTAAAAACAAAATAATAATAATTTTGGCCTCATAAAACTCTGAAATACCCCTATGTGCGCAGTACGATATTTCTGAATCAAAACTCGAAGTACTTATTGTAGTACTCACGTAACATCGCAGTAAGAGACAAGAAATTGTATCTTTGACTAATGAAAGCCTTAAATTTAAAATAATACCTCCCCTTCGTCGGGGGAAGTATAAGTCTACAGAGGAGTTGGTATTAATTACCGCTAGGCAGCTTAATCGTTAGTGTTCTAACCCAGTAATAAAAATCTATATTTATACACAACTAGCCGTGCCTGCCGCTGCGCTCTCGGGAGTTGATTCACTATTATCGTCACTGCTTATTCCTTATGTTACCTAACGTAATAAAATATATCCTATAACCTGACCTGAGAACCTATGTATCATTTAAAAAAAAAAACACGTAAAATCGGATAAGTGGTTCTCGAATGATAAGCGCAGTAACGGGCAGACAGACAGAGAGGTCACGCTTTATATGTGTTATACATATTATTATTTTTTTGTTATATAACCTTGCCAAAGAACATATGTATGAATTTAAAAAAACCACGTTAATCGGATAAGTGGTTGGCGCGTGATAAGCGCACTAACGGACAGAGAGACAGACAGACAGACAGAAAGACGTTGCATTTTATAAATATTATATTCCTTGCTACATGATATTGTTCCATATTTAACGGTTAGGCAAAGTATTGCAAGAGAGCGCGCTAGCGACAAACTCTTTTCCGACTTGATTCACTATTATCGTCACTACTTATTTCTTATGTTACCTAATGTAATAAAATATATATCTATAACCTGGTCAGAGAACATATGTATGAATTAAAAAAAGTCACGTAAATCGAGTAAGTGGTTCTCGCGAGATAAGCGCACTAATGGACACATAGACAGACAAAGAGACGTTGCATTTTATATACATTATAGATATAGACTATTATTTTCGTTACTACCAGGTGTACAAGTATGAAATGCGGATTTCAGACAACAGATGGTGCATCAATGCAGTTTGTGCTATAAAGATTTGACACTGCGCCATTTTGTTGTGTCATCAATAAGTTTCAGACGCGCATGAGTGATAAATTGGAAAAGTGTGTGCATAGTGTTGTGTTGTTGTGTTCAATATGTCGAAATTTATACCGAACAAAGAGCATTCGCGGACAGCATTAATTTTTTGTTTTCATTTGAAGAAGACTACTGTTGAATCATACCGATTACTTCGAGAAGCTTATGGTGAACATGCTCCATCGCAAGATACGTGTGAACGATGGTTTCGACGTTTCAAAAGTGGTGACTTCGATGTTGCAGACAAGGAACGTGGAACACCGCCAAAAAAATACGAAGATGTGGAATTGCAAGCATTGTTGGACGAAGATGATTTGCAAACACAAAAACAACTCGCCAAGCAATTGGGCGTAAGTCAACAAGCTGTTTCCAATCGGCTACGAGAGATGGGAAAGATTCAGAAGACCGGTAGATGGGTACCGCATGAGTTGAACGACAGGCAAATGGAAAAGCGCAAAAACACGTGTGACATTTTGCTCGCTCGGTACAAAAGCAAGTCGTTTTTGCATCGTATAGTTACAGGGGATGAAAAATGGATTTATTTTGAGAATCCCAAGCGCAAAAAATCATGGGTAGACCAAGGCGCACCATCCACATCGACTGCAGAAAGATGATGCTATGTGTTTGGTGGGACCAGAGGGACGTGGTCTATTATGAGCTGTTAAAACCTGGGGAAACGATTAATACTAAACGTTACCGACAACAAATGACCGATTTGAACCGTTTCGCTGCTTGAAAAAAGGCCAGAATACCGAAAGAAGAAACACAAAGTCATTTTTCTTCATGACAATGCTCCATCACATACGGCAAAGCCAGTTCACGACACGTTGGAAGCACTCAGTTGGGAAGTTCTACCCCATGCGGCTTACTCACCAGACTTGGCTCCTTCCGATTACCACTTGTTTGCATCGTTGGGTCACGCACTTGCTGAGCAGCGCTTTGATTCGTACGAAGATGTGAAAAAAATGACTTGATGAATGGTTCGCAGCAAAAGGGGAAGATTTTTACTGGCCTCGTATTCACAAATTGCCCGAAATATGGGAAAAAAAATGTATAACAAGCGATGGAGCATAGTTTGAATAAAGCACTTATTATCATTCTTCCGAATTTAACATGTTTTTTTAGAAAAAAAATCCGCACATCATACTTGTACACCTGGTATATAACCTGGTCAAAGAACATATGTATGAATTTAAAAAAGACACGTAAATCGGATAAGTGGTTCTCGCGTGCTAAGCGCACTAACGGACAGACAGACAGAGAGACGTTACATTTTATATATATTATATTCTTTGTTACATAATATTATTTCATATTTAACAGTTTAGTCAGTGTATTGCAAGAGATCGCGCTAGCGGCAAACTTTTTTCCGACTTGATTCGCTATTATCGTCACTACCACGACTTGATTTACTATTATCGTCACTAGCTATTCCTTATGTTACCTAACATATCGTATAACCTGACCAAAGAACATATGTAAAAATGAAAAAAAAAATCGGGAAAATCGGATAAATGGTTCTCGAATAAAAAGCGCACTAACGGACAAACAAACAGACAGACAGACAGGCAAAGGGACGTTGCATTTTATATATATTATAGATATTCTCTGATACATAACATTGTTCCATGTTTAATGGTTTAGGTTGTGTAATGCCAGAGAACGTGCTAGCGGCAAACTTTTTCCGACTTGATTCACTATTATCGTCACTGCTCATTCCTTATGCTACCTAACGTAATAAAATATAGCCTACAACCTAGCCAGAGAACATATGTATGTTTAAAAAAAAAGTAGGTAAATCGGATAAGTGGTTCTCGACTGATAACCGCACTAACGGACAGACAGAGAGAGAGAAAGAGACGTTGCATTTTATATATATTATAGATAAGTACTCCTAGTTTTGTTCTCTTGTTTGTCGATTTTAGATTGGCTGATGAGCCGTAATACGAAGCGGCGTGTCACGAGAAGAATTGTCAGATGAGAAAATAGTAATTACTGGTAAAGTAACTTTGTTTTTACAGTATCGTTTATGAGATCGACAATAAGGTTATAATTTTAAACACAAGTCTATTTTCTCTAATGGTCCAAATATTTTTCAAATATTATTAAAGATCGTTATAAATTTTTATCACAAAGTTACTACAGATCAAAATGGTTTATATTGCTTGATTAACACACAATTTGTAAACTGAAAAGTAACAATAAATAAACTATTTATTTCATCCAGACCATGAAAAAGTATTCAGTTTGTAAAGTTTTGTGTTAATTTACTGTTGACTGATGCAATATAAATCTTTTTTATTCTTAATGTTTGAAGTATTTCATTATATTTCTCTGGTGATTGAAGTGTTTCAGGAAACGTCAATGTTCAGCTGTGTTGAAAATTTGTTATTGAATCTCGACTTCTTTTAGATATCATTCCCGTGCGTTGATAGATTTGATATTGTTGCTACCACCATAGTTGAAAGAATTACTCCTATCCGTCATGAGTGTGGTAAGATCACACACTGGACATATTTCCAACCCTGCCTTATGAAAAAAAATTCCGTTTCACCTAACCGAAATGATTGTGTTATGTCATCATGTCCTGCTAGTAAAAACAGCTGTGGATACGTACCGGTGTTGTCACTTATCTGTTGATTTTAATAGCAGGTTATTTGTGGTTATATATAATTTATTAAAATACCAATTTAGAAAATATTCAGCTGTTTCTCATAAATATAACGATATTTACTTTTTTCTATTAATTAAAGTTATGTACGATAATTTTACTTCGTTAGACTTCTATAATATATATAAAATGCAACGTCTCTCTGTCTGTCTGTCCGTTAGTGCGCTTATCACTGGAGAACCACTTATCCGATTTACGTGCTTTTTTTTTTAAACGCACATATCTTCTCCGGTCAGGTTATAGGCTACATTTTATTAAGTTAGGTAAGTTAAGGAATAAGCAGTGACGATAATAGTGAATCAAATCGGAAAGAAGTTTGCCGCTAGCGCGTTCTCTTGCAATACACTGCCTAAACCATTAAATATGGAACAATATCATGTAGCAAAGAATATCGATATTATATATAAAAATTAAAATGTCTGCCTGCCCGTTAGTGCGCTTATCATTGGAGAACCACTTATCCGATTTACGTGCTTTTTTTTTTAAAACATACATATGTTCTCTGGTCAAGTTATAGGCTATATTTTATTAAGTTAGGTAACATAAGGAATAAGAAATGACAATATTAGCGAATCCAGTAGGAAAAAGTTTGCCGCTAGCGCGTTCTTTTGCAATGCACTGCCTAAACCATTAAATATGGAACAATACTATGTAGTAAAGAATATTTATATCTATAATACATATAAAATGCAACGTCTCTCTGTCTGTCTGTCGGTCTGTCAGTCCGTTAGTGCGCTTATCACTGGAGAAACATTTATCCGATGTACGTACTTTTTTTTTTAAATATACGAGTACATATGTTCTCCAAATCTACACCTGTTGGAGAAGATCAAAAATCCGATTTATAACTTCGCTGATGACAAACATGCTTATTTTTTTTATTTGTCATGGACGCCGCGGCAAATAGCTACAGACAGCAAGAACTTGACCAAGGCATGAAAGAAATTGAGTCTTTAAGTGCCTAGTGTTTCAAAAACTCGGGAAATAAAACTTGCCATAATGATATTCGCCTCAGTAAGGACCTGTAACTCACCACGAACCTTAATTTTTGAGAATGTTGAGTAAAGGTTGTCTTGAATAATAATAATCTATATCTATAATATATATAAAATGCCACATCTCTCTGTCTGTCTGTCTGTCCGTTAGTGCGTTTACCCCTCGAGGACCACTATACGATTTACGTGATTTTTTAAATTCATACATATGTTCTCTGACTAGGTTATAGATATATATTTTATTACATCTATAATATATATAAAAATGCATCATATCTCTGTCTGTTTGTCTGTCCGTTAGTGCGCTTATCACTGGAGAACCACTTATCCGATTTACGTACCTTTTTTTTTAAACATACGTATGTTCTCTGGCCAGGTTATAGGCTATATTTTATTACGATAGGTAGCATAAGGAATGAGAAGTGACGATAATAGCGAATGAAGTCGGAAAAAAGTTTGCCGCTGGCGCGTTTTCTTGCAATACACAGCCTAAACCATTAAATATGGAACAATATTATGTAGCAGAGAATATATATAATCTATAATATATATAAAATGCAATGTATCTTTGTCTGTCTGTTCATTAGTGCGTTTATCACGCGAGAACCACTTATCCGATTTACATGTCTTTTTTTTTAAATTCATACATATATTCTTTGGCCAGGTTATATAAGAATAGTAATATATATATATATATATATATATATATATATATATATATATATATATATATATATATATATATATATATATATCTATAATATATAAAATACAACGTCTCTCTGTCTGTCCGTTAGTGCGCTTATCACTGGAGAACCACTCATCCGATTTACGTGCTTTTTTTTTTAAAACATACAAATGTTCTCTGGCCAGGTTATAGGCTATATTTTATTACGAAAGGTAACATAAGGAATAAGCAGTGACGATAATAGTGAATCAAGTTCACGCGAGCGGAGCCGCGGGCACGGCTAGTTTATTAATATAGCGCAAGCCGGTGAACCATTCTTCTTCTTCTTGAAGTGTGAAGTCCATTCAATGGATGTTGGCGACAATTCTGACGTACTCATGTCTATCACGAGCGGCTCTGAAGAGTGCGTCGGCGTCGAGACCAGGCGAGCCCCTACGTTTTTAAGCCATTGTCACGCTTCCGCTCGATTTTTCCCTCCATAATATGTTTTACGAACTTATACTTAATGTTTCTGACTATGTAACCAAGATAAGCGGTTTTTCTGCTTTTGACTATTTATAATAGTTATTTTTCTACCCGTATTCGTTTCAAAACCTCACTATTTGTTATCTGGTCGACCCATGGAATAGTGTAAGCCATCTTCTGAAAACCCACATCTTAAAGGCCTCCAGTCGCCTCATGGTGTCTACCTTTAGAGTCCAAAGTATACACTGTAGAGTAGTTCCGAGTATATATAGCATTTAAGTAAGCGGTATCGTGGCTCTTGTTTGAGACATTGATTACTTGGTAATGTTCTCATATTTATAAAAATTGTCCTGGCTGGTTCTATTTTGCCGCTTATATCTGATTTTAAATCGCTAGTTATCCAAAAACCTGGAGACATATTTAATGCGTTTACCGTACACGATGATGTTTAGTTGCATAATGGGTGTTCTGCTAACCACCATTACTAATATTTTGTCTATTTGGATTTTTACCTCAAATGCTTTTCCTTCTACGGATGTTCTGTCGATCATGTGTTGAAAGTTCACTTGACTATTAGCTATAATAATGGTATCGTCGGCGTATCGAAGATTGTTAATAAGTTTTACATTTATCTTGAAACCATCGGCTGATTCACTTAAGGTTCAGTTGAAAACCTCCTCTGAATCAACACTGAATAGTCGGAGAGATTGAGCACAACCATGTCCTACACCTTTCTCTATTAGAAAGGTATGGGTGGTCTGATTCTCTATTTTTATCGATGCTATTTGATTACTATATAGATTACTTATTAAAGTAAGATCATTTTTGTTTACCATATTCTCTACTAGTAGTCTAATTAGATGTAAAAAATATATAAAAATTAGAGTTACAACATACAAATCTACAGGTTTTGTCCTAACTTCCATTATGTACTACTAGAATTAAACTTATTTTTTTATTTCCGACCAATACAATGATTGGCATAATGCGAAAAAAGATTATTTTCAACCGTATTGTTTGTTATTTCTACTTACATAATTTTTTACAATAATTCAATGTCAACTTAAAATAAATAAGATTGGCATATTTTTTATATGATGTCGATGCGTTGATAGATTTGATTTTGCTGCGTAATCCAGATACATTCATTTGCTCATAGTTAAAATTTACAATTCAAGAGAATGCGCAAATCTTGACTAAAACAAAGGATCTTTATAGATAATACAAGTCTACAAAAAAAATATATTATTTTGGTGCAGCTCTGTTTTTATCTATAGTTGATAAGGAAGGTAATATAGTATACATCGACAAAATGTATTTTACCCTGTCAGCTCTAGTTCACTACCTAACTTCATTTTTTATTTTTAGCTGTCTTATTCGAAAACAGCAAGTTTTACAATACACTGATAAAATTAATCTTATTATGTCATAATGGCTAGTAAGTTGGTAACAGATACTGTGACCAGTTTGTATTTTGGTCACTTCGGTATAGAAATTCGCGATCAAGCTAAAGCCTGGGTGCCTCATAGTGTATGTAAAATGTACATTGAACATCTGCGACAATGAAAGAAAGGTACACGTAAATCTCTGAAATTTGGAGTACCCATGATTTGGAAATCATCACAATGACTGTTACTTCTGTATGACAAATATAGTGGGCATCAATAAAACCAATCGTCATAAATGGAAATATCCCAATATTTCTTCAGCAAGAAGACCAATACCCCATTCAGAAAACGTTCCAGTACCAGTTTTTCATCAGCTACCACAATTTCAGGATGAAGAAATTGAAGAACCCAGTGCTTCTCAAGGAAGTGAATATTGTGCAGAAAACATCGAATCCTAATTTATTTTCACAAAAAGAGCTTAATGATCTCATCAGAGCGTGCCGAATTGCAAGCATCAAGTTTAAAAGAAAAATTGCCTATCTTCTGATGTAAAAATTTCTTCATATCGCACGAGAGAACAAAACTTATTACAATTTTTTCTTCTGATGAAAATTTAGTATATTGTAGTGACTTTCATGGGCTTGGAGACCTATCAGGCAAGTGATTGGCGTCTCTTTATTGACAGCAGTAAACGAAGTCTAAAAGCTGTACTTTTACATAATGGCAATAAACATGCTTGTATTCCGATTGAAGAGCCTATCTCGACTACATGACTGTTGAAGTTCGCTACTACTGAGATTCCAAATTCCTTCTAGGACATCAATATTTTTGTCTAGCCACTAAGAATGACGTTTACTAGATAATTTTTACAGCGGTGGAAGTCTTTCCATTTTCGGCCTATTGCTATACAATTATCGTGGGAAATTTTAACGATTTTTTGTTCCACGGCTTCAAAACCCTCCTGATCTGTTATTTTTAAAATGGCCTTCAATTGCTACGTGACTGACGATAATTTGTTGTCCTTGTCGTTGGCAATCCAAATTTCCAACAAATCAGGATTTTCAATGCGGCGATCTTAGGAAAAAAAAATTAATGTTAACAGTTAGTTGCAGATATTTTTTTTTTATAAAAAACCATCTACAACAAGTAGAGAACTGGAATAAATTGAAAGTATAGGATGTTTTGTGCCTAAACTGAGATAATGCGATTTGGAGCCATTTTTTTCGGAAATAAATCCACTCACGCAATTAAAAATCACTGATTAGAAGCTCTCTATTTTTAGTGTGCCGCACGGAACACTTATAGGAGCACATCGGGGCCTGTCAGTCTGCCCGTCTGTCCGTCTGTCCGTCCGTCTGTACGGCCGTCTGTCTGTCTGTGTTTGGCATAAATATACAAATTAATGGCCCAATCAGAGCCGTGTATTTTTAAAAGTTAAATTTTGAGGGGTAAAATCGGAAGTGAAAAAAAAAAAATTTACTAGATCATCGAGTGGGGTATCAAATGAAAGCTTGTGAAAATACGAGTCCAAAAATATATATGATGTAATAGTTTCGCGTACTTTTCTTTGCGTTATTTTAAAAAAGTCGCCAAAAAGCGATGTCCCTCCTCCTTATGACAAAAAGTACTCATCGAAAAATTTTGAAAAAATTCTATATTCTCCATAAAGTGTAGAGTGAGCGAAAATTATCACGGGTCCATTACGCTTGATAATTTGTCTGGTATAAAAAAAACTATGTTGCTTGACGTATGGCGGGGGTAATTGTAAGCGAATGGCGAGTCGGTCTTGTTCCGAGATACACTTTTTGTTTTATTTTAAAAGCAATCACCGTACGGAACACTAATTGCGCAAATCCGACTTGCACTTGGTCGGTTTTTTTTACTAACACGTAAACATCGCTCCTGATGAAGCTAACATAGTTGGCGAAACGCGCGTCAAGTACAAAAATAAAATGTTTGGTGTAGTGGTGATATAATACTAATAATAATAATAATAATAATACCACCACACCCATTTCCCACTTTCCTCACACAAGGAATAACATACGTTAAACCCAAAAGCTCAGACACCACAAATCCGTCAAACTACCGACCTATCACCTGTCTTCCAACCCTATACAAGATCATCACAGCCACAATTTCGAAGAAAATAGAACAACACCTAACAGACAACAATATCCTCACAGAAGAGCAGAAGGGATGCAGGAAAAATAGTCGAGGATGCAAAGAGCAGCTGATTATAGATAGCGTGATTATGGGACAAACCAGAAAAGAACACAGAAACCTTCACATCGGTTACATAGACTATAAAAAAGCCTTCGACTCCATACCCCACAGCTGGTTAATTAGGGCCCTAGAAATCTATAAAATCAACCAACACCTCAGGCAGTTTCTCGCGCAAATTATGAAAACATGGAAAACCAAAATACGCCTAGAAACACAAACCGAACGGATCCAAACAGAAGAGCTGTACATCAGACGGGGTATATTTCAGGGAGACTCGCTCAGTGCTCTATGGTTTTGCCTCTGTCTCAATCCACTCTCAAATATACTAAGCAGAACAGAGCATGGCTTCAATATCAGACACCAAAAAGTGAATCAACATAAAATAAACCACCTCCTATATATGGACGACATAAAACTCTACGCTGCCACACAAACACAGCTGAAAGAACTCCTCAAAATCACAGAAATATTCACCTTAGATGTCAATATGGAATTTGGTATAAGTAAATGCAAAGTGCTCCACATCAACAAAGGCCAATGGAAGTGCCACCATGAGACAGAAACCATCAACAATGAAACGCGCGATAACATGTTCGACAAAGAAACATACAAATATCTAGGCTTCCAACAAAGCACCAAACTCAACCACACTCACATCAAAACAGAGCTCAGAACTGAATTCAAAAACAGACTGACGAAACTTTTGCAAACAAAACTCAACTCTAAGAATCTCACTAAAGCCATTAACACGTTCGCTATACCTATACTCACATATTCATTTGGTATCATCAAATGGTCACAAACAGACATAGAAAATATTCACATCCTTATACGATCTCAGTTCACACACACACAATACAGGAAATTACACCCCAACGCATGCAAAGAAAGACTTACCATCGAGAGGAAGGCAGGAGGAAGAGGAATTATAGATATCAGATCATTACACACAAAACAAATACAAACACTTAGGAAATTCTTTCACAGCAAGCAAACCAGCCTCCACACAGCGACAGTGAAAGCAGATAAAAAACTACACACCTCTCGACTTAGCCCGGGCAGATCACTCAGCAGACACACACAGTCACACCCAATTACAACAGGAAAAGATGAAAACGTGGTCAGAGAAAACACTCCACGGAAAACACAGATACCACATAAAACAAGACCACGTAAATAAAAAACAATCATACACCTGGTTACAGGATGGGCAGCTATTCCCTGAGACTGAAGGCTTCTTACTTGCCATCCAGGATAAAGTCATATTAACCAGAAACTACCAAAAGCATATCATCAAAGACCCGATTATTGCAGAGGACAGATGTAGGAAATGTCACCAGCAGAAAGAAACGATCGAGCACATAACGAGCGGATGTAAAATATTGGCCGGAACAGAGTACACAGCCAGGCATGATTCAGCTGCCAAAGTAGTTCACCAAGCACTAGCCACAACATACAAACTCATAGAAAACACAGATCCCTACTACAAATACACGCCAACATCCATACTTGAAAATGAAGATTACAAGCTCTACTGGGACATCGGTATCCATACAGATAAAACAGTGTCCGCCAATAGACCCGATATTACTTTTCAGTGCAAAAAAGGAAAAGTCACCTATCTAATTGACATAGCTGTCCCCAACGACACAAACATCCAAACGAAATACACAGAAAAAATTTCCAAATACACAGACCTTGCAACGGAAATAGAAAGGCTATGGAGACAAGAAAAAGTCATCATTGTCCCCCTCATTATATCAGCCACAGGCCTTACACCAATAACATTCACACCACATTTAGTGCAATTAGGACTCAACACAGACATACACAGAAACATTCAGAAGTCAGTGATTTTGAAAACATGTAACATTGTCAGGTCATTCCTTAATACGGAATGGTAATAGCGTTTGTGCTGACTTGGTTTTGGCCCGTCAGCCCAACATGGAACCACATTGATCAAATGTGAGAAAGAAGAACTTTTTGTAGTAATAATAATAAAAGGTCTTTATTTTTAACTCGGCGAAGTCCAGTTAAGAACTGCTCATCTCAACCGAGCCAGTAGCTAAGCATACAAGATACAAAAAAATAAAAAAACAAATGTAAAAATACAAATACAATAATGCAACATTCAAGTAATGCCTAAATACTAAATAAAAATACATACAATAATATTACATCATTATAGAGAAAAGAAAATAATAATAATAATAATCATATAAAATAGTAACATAGTACTGGAAGAAAAAAAGAAGAAAACATACAACATACAACAATCAATCAGCAAAACAGCAAACATAACGTAATGTACAGAAGTGAAGGAGAAGACAACGGCAATCCATCGCCAAAAGATAGGACTAATAGAAATAAGAATAAAAAAAAAGTCAAGCTGCATCCCCGAGGAGAAATTTCTTATAAATCAGTTTAAAATTATTAACTGACCTGCTCTGAATAGCGTGCGGTACCGAATTGTAAACACTCACTGCAGCACAGCTTAAACATCTTTCAAGGATCGTCTTTCTGTGCTTTGGTATTTCTAAAAGGTGAATATTTCTAGTATTTAAACGGTGCACATCTACCCCGATGCCTCAATTTCTGTCTAAAATAGAGAGGACAACCCGTTGCCAAGACTCTATGAACAAACACCGCCATGTGCAATTTTCGCCTGCTAAACATATTGAGCCAGCCCAGCCCCACCAACTGAGAAGAAACATGATCTCTCTTCCGCAACCCACAAATAAACCTAACACAAGAGTTCTGAATCTTTTGTATTCTGGAACTGGAACGAACATCGAGACATGGCCCAAAAACCACATCCGCATAATTAACATGACTCAAGACTAATGCTTCGCAGAGCCTCTTCCTTACGTCTGTGGTCAAAATAGTTCTATTCCGATATAAGTTATGCTGTGTATGCCTTCTGCATTATAAGCTTAACATGACCTCTAAAGCGCAGGTCCTTGTAAATCACAAGCCCATGACTTTTTACAGTTTCCCTCAATTGGACAGGAACACCATCCACAACAACACCCAAGTCAAGTCCCGCCAGCACATTATCAAAATTAATTGCCACTGATTTAGATGGATTCAACTTAAGACTCTGCCTCTCCGAATATGACTGAATATTCTTGAGTGTGGCATTCGAGCGATGGAACACTTGCTCAGCATTATCCCTATTGTAACTAGCATACACCTGTGTATCATCAGCAAACTGATGGATTAAGCAATTGTCATTAACTGATTCAACCAGATCCATGGTATGTATCATAAAAAGTAATGGTCCCAGAATAGAGCCCTGTGGTACGCCACTGTTCTTGACCCCAGGCTGCGAAGTCTTGTCATCTATTTTAACAACTTGTCTCTTATTCACCAAATAGCTCCGGAGAAGCTCCATTGCCTCGTCAGAGAAGCAGTAATAATGAAGCTTTGCACAGAGGAGACTATATTCTACACTATCAAATGCCTTACTGTAATCCAAAAGGAGTAAAGTTGACGATTCACCACGATCAGCAGCCCAAAGTATATCATCCATTATGGCTGCGAGAGCGGTGGTTGCGCTGTGCCCTCTACGAAACCCTGACTGAAACTTAGTGAGGGGATTGTTGATGGACAAGAACTGGACCACTCTATCATATATTATTTTCTCAAAAATCTTTGATAACACTGGCAGTAGACTAATAGGGCGGAGATCTGATAGCTTGGTAGGGCTTATTACTTTCGGCAAGGGTCTAACCACAGAACTCTTCCAAAGTCAGGTACGATATAATCACCACACAGCTGCAACATTTGCAAACTAATTCCATCGGAGCCAGCAGCATTAGATGTTTGCGAACTAATGGCGCCGCGCACATCATCCAACCGAACAACTTCAATCCCAAACAAGTCAATGTTCTCAGCAACTCTGCTATTCAGATAGTACTGCACAGCATCGGGATCCACATGACAAACCAAAGACTCCACAGACTCCAGAAAATAAGTATTAACCTCATCCGGCCTGCACAGAAAGTCGGGAACAAGATATGCCTTTGCTGAACAAACATTTAGATTCCTTAAGACTCTCCACGTCTCTTTAGTGTTTCTAGTTGCCTGAACTTGGCATAAATAAGCCTTCTTCGCGGTATTTACCGCTGTACTGAGTAGTACTAATACTTGTTTATATAATAACTAGCCGTGCCCGCGGCTCCGCTCGCGTGGACTTGATTCACTACTATCGCCACTGCTCATTCCTTATGTTACCTAACGTAATAAAATATTCTGCCCTTATTTCCCCTTATCTCCTATTATTTCTCCTTATCTCCCATTATCTCTACATAATTTCCATTATCTAAGCTTATCTCTGCTCATCTCCCATTATTTCTCCTTATCTCCCATTATCTCACCTTATCTCCCATTATCTAGGTTTATCTCGACTTATCTCGCAATATTTCTCCTTATCTCCCATTTTTTTCCTTATCTCCCATTATTTCTCCTTATCACCCATTATCTCACCATAACTCCCATTACCTAGACTTATCTCTGCTTGTTTCCCATTATTTCTCCTTATCTCCCATTATTTATACTTATCCCCAATTATCTCACCTTATCTCCCATTATCTAGGCTTATCTCGACTTATCTCGCAATATTTTTCCTTATCTCCCATTATTTCTCCTTATCTCCCATTATCTCACCATAACTCCCATTACTTAGACTTATCTCTGCTTATCTCTCATTATTTCTCCTTATCTCCCATTATCTCTACATAATTTCCTTTATCTAGGCTTATCTCTGCTCATCTCCCATTATTTCTCCTTATCTCCCATTATCTCACCATAACTTACATTACCTAGACTTATCTCTGCTTATCTCCCATTATTTATATTTATCTCCCATTATCTCACCTTATCTCCCATTATCTAGGCTTATATCGAATTATATAGAACATATGTATAAATTTATAAAAACACGTAAATCGAATAAGTGGTTCTCAAGTGATAAGCGCACTAACGGACAGACAGACAGAGAGATGTTACATTTTATATATATATATATTGTATTCTTTGCAACATGATATTGTTCCATATTTAATGGTTTAGGCAGTATATTGTAAGAGAACACGCTAACGGTAGCCTTTCTTCCGACTTGATTCACTATTATCGTCACTGCTTATTCTTTATGTTATCTAACGCAATAAAATATATCCTATAACCTGGCCAGAGAACATATGTATGTTTTAAAAAAAAAGTACGTAACGCACTAACGGACAGACAGACAGAGAGACGTTGCATTTCATATATATTATATATAGATAACCTGGCCAGAGAACATATGAATGTTTTAAAAAAAAAGCACGTAAATCAGATAAGCAGTTCTCCAATGATAAGCGCACTAACGGACAGACAGACAGACAGAGAGACGCTGCATTTTTATATATATTATAGATATAGATTATTATTATTATTATATAACCTGGCCAAAGAATATATGTATGAATTTAAAAAATACACATAAATTGGATAAGTGGTTCTCGCGTGATAAACGCACTAATGAACAGACAGACAGACAGAGAGACATTGCATTTTATATATATTATAGATTGTAGATTAAAGATATTCTCTGCTACATAATATTGTTCCATATTTAATGGTTTAGGCTGTATATTGCAAGGGAACGTGCTAGCAGCAAACTTTTTTCCGACTCACTATTATTGTCACTGCTCATTCCTTATGCTACCTATCGTAATAAAATAGAGCCTATAACCTGGCCAGGGAACATAAGTATGTTTTAAAAAAAAAAAAAGTACGTAAATCAGATAAGTGGTTCTCCAGTGATAAGGTCACTAACGGACAGACAGACAGAGAGACGTTGCATTTTATATATATTATAGATACGCATCTCTAAAATAAAGCATGTGGTTTAAAATTGACAACAAAATATTTGAATTTTTTATTTTTGTGCATTAAAGGCCGCACTGTGTTGGATCAGTGATTTAAAAAGTTTATTGGAATTTATCTTAATTTTATTTAAATACACCCATGGTTCTAGGGCCTTTGGGTTCCTTTACTCGTTCAGGTAGAGAACCTAAAATTATTTTAACTTAATTAACATAGTTATTATACAAATCTATTATTTTTTACCAAATGCCACTGTCAAACAAAAGCTCATTAACAATACTTAAAAATGAACATGTTTGTAATCAGATATCTCTAATGACAACTATATGTTCTACTATAAATTAAAGCAACATTTTCCTGCTATAAAATTTATTTAGGCCAGGCGACATAAGACGCAGTAAAATTAGAGAAAAGTTCCAAAATAAGATTGCTTGACAACATCAACTTCAACATCAACAGTATTTTTCTCTTTGCTATCGAAATCATACCTTTTGATAAACGCCCAACAGCTGAGTTGAATGGAATTTATCCAGAGGCGTAGTTATGTCGAGATACAATTTAAAATTGAAAAAAAAATATAAATATATGAGTTTGTAATAAATAAAATATTAGTTTAACGTAGATGAAGATTTAAAAGAAGTTGGTAAAGTTATTTACCTGATAGTTCCTCCTCGACTCCAAAAATACTAAATACGACGGCCGCACTTTAAGTTTTTACGAACGACCACTAGATGACGCTATTGACATGTGACATTACCATTGTTGTAAAATTTATCATTTGTTATTGTTAAAACAGTGGCAGCTCCGAAATTGGCCGAGTATTTGTTTACAGTGAGCGTTCAAAAAAAAGGTTTTGTAAACAAATTGAAATTTCACGTGAATGTTTTCGTTGGATTATTTTTTACGATTTTAGTAAAGACCTAATCATCAGAAAAGACTATTTACAATTGGTTTGCAGAATTTCGTCATGGTCGTACTTCCTTCCGGCAGCGATGAATTTCGTGAAGGTCGTTGTTACAAAAAACATTGATGCTGTGCCCAATACGACTGAAGAGAATAGGCATGCGATTTACCGTGAGATAAAGGCATCCTTAGGCATATCGAGGATTGTAGTACATTTGATTTTGCATGAATATTTAGCTGTGAAAAAGATCTGTTCCCGTTGGAATACGCATAATTTGGCCGAAACTCAAAAACATACAAAATCCATATACAGTATCGTAGCAGGAAATGAAACTTGGATATATTCGTACGAGCCGGAAACTAAGCGACCGAATCCAATAAAAGTGGTTCGTTCCCAAAGCACTTCCAAGAAAATGATCGCTTGTTTCTTTGATTATACTGCATATATACATGGCTTTAGATGATTGAAGAACAGTTAATGCTAAATAATATATGACAATGGCAAAATAGATGCTTATACTGCACTCTGTCGGTGACTTATTTAAAGTCTTTCCAAACAAAGCAGAGAGCAAGACTGACACTTAATTGCAGAAGCGCACCTTCCCGAGCTTGCCGCCTGAAGGCATAGATGGTGTTAGTGAAGCAACTAAAGGCGAATCGAAAGATCCACACTTCAGAAGTTCCCAAAGTATTCTTTGTATTTGCCGGACCATCCCAAGACGCGTTTCAGAACACATTTTCAGTTCTTATCCAGGTACTAACGGAAAAGAATGACAAAATAGATTCTTATACTGCACTCTATCAATGACTTATTTAAATCACGCTCTTTCTAATAACTCGTCGAACACCATTAACATCAGCATTGTCTAGAACAAATACGAGCTCTAGTGGTGGTAAAGAAACGTCTTGCAAAGCGAATAAAATCTGTTTTTCCTCACACAACCATCTCGTTTACTCGAGGAAGAGACACTCAAAGTTGAAAGATCGCCATCCATAAACCAGTAACCACATTCTGGAAGGACATTTATGAGACAAAGAAACCATGAAACGCAGACGCTCCTACCCTTGACTGCTTCGGGACTTACTGTTTACAGTTTCAATAAAACAACGAAGCTAATCATGCGGCCACAAAGTAAAAAGTTTAAAATGCCATTAAAGAGACGAAGAGCTTTGCCGCCCAAGACCATCAACAATTTTTGATGGAAAAAATTCTCTAGCGCCCACGAACATCTTGCTCGAGTATTTGAAACCAAGTTAAATGAGGGACAACCAGTTGTTAAGTGGTTGGTAGAGGGGAGAACGGTACTTATTCCAAGAAAGGGCGACTTGACCGACCCCAAAAAGTATAGACCGATCAAGTGCTTAAACTCTTGTTACAAAATATTCATTCGCATTATCTACAACAGATTACTTAGCACAATTGAATTGGTTCTTCATAATATTAGGGAGCAGCGTGAAGGAAAAAAAGGAAGTTGCAAGGAGGTCCTTCCGACTGATAGATGTATAACTCAGGACTCCGTGCAATACAAAAGAAATTTGTCTATAGGAAAGCGTTAGGAACACCATCTCATGAACTGATCCTTCACCTGTTGTGAAGGCTAATAGTGGCGCCTGCTTTGAGTAAGTGCATAAAAGGTCTAATGCCGCTCTGGGAAGCTAAATTTACCATAACATCGGGTGACCAAAAGGTAGAAACTGAGCCGGTGACTTTTAGAAAAGGAGTTTTTTAAGATGACTCATTAAGTCCACTTTTATTCTGTATTTCGCTGCTTTCTCTCTCAGTTGCTCTACGCCAAACCAGTGGGTCCACTAGGAAATCGCAGGCGTAAGGTCACTCATCTATTGTATATGGATGATCTTAAACGTTATGCTGCTTCAGAACGGTACTTAAGACAATCACTTAGAGTAGTTGAAGAATATACCGGGATATTAGAATTTGATTTAGATAAATGTGCGTTGTTAAGCTCGACAGAGGACGCTATCATAAACATCCAGAGAACATGTAGTTATCTGATACGAGCATACAGATTTAGATGCTGAGGAAACGTACAACTATCTAGGCATTGCACAAGATGCTGCTGGAATAGTCAAGTGGACCAAAGAAGAACTTTATAGGCAACACACAGAAAAACCCCAACATGGAAAGTTTTATAGACTAACATATAGTTTTCTACAGTCAGCAAGACCGAAATTTGTACTAGCTTGTCAGTATAGCATGATTAATACCCTCTTGTATGGTAGTCGACATTAAATGTAGGGCATACAACAAAGAACCAGAATTGTATTACCAGCTTAGAAATTCGTGCGGTATTGATGTCGTTCCCAGACTGCGGTATCTTCCGGGAGATATCGGGTCAGTTGTAAAAAATGACAGGTACTTCATCTACTGGAATTTTGCCTTTTCGACCACAAGGCTTTTACAAGCTAACAAACCTGATGTAATACTTCCCAATAAAACAAAAAAGTAAGTTAATCTAATTGAGTTTTCAGCACCTGTAGAAACAAATATAATAATTGAAGAGGAAGGAAAACACTTACACGTAAAATGATTCAAATTACCAACTTTGCGCTTTATTCCCTCGAACAATGGTGGTTCTAGTCATCGGAGTTTTAGGAGGATTTAAGAACACATTTCTATTGAATCTTAAGAAGATACCGGCTTGCTGTATCTTCGCTAATTCACTAGCAATCAAGATGCAGAAAGCTGTTATCGTTGGTTCTCTCAGATTGCTCATGCAGATGAATTTAGTCGACGGCCACAAACCGAACGGACGTGAGATGTGATCATCATTTTCGGACCACAACACATGGGGGTCGGAGCCATAGGATTTGTCACGTCGGATTCTTATGCGTTTTTATTTACTTTTGTAGATCTCTGAAGAAGATTTTATATAAATTGAAACATCAGCAACAAAAACATATTTTTCTTTAATGCAACTCGCCCAAATAGTTAAGCTTTTCACAAACATGATTGAAATTTTTCGAACATTTTTAAGTTTTATGTTTTTGAAAATAACACACCATCCATTTTGAAATTAACAAAAAAACCAAAATTAAAACCAACGAGTTTTAACGCCTCTTTAATCTGAGCATCTTGTTGGCTAAAAATGTGACCTTCTGAAAATAGAACTTGGTGAAGCTTTGTCTCTCTTTTTTGGCTGCTGTATCTATTTTGTGATGCCAAACTATTCCACCAACGATATTATAAATAAAATAGCTTATTTTAAAGCTTAAGTACTTCGCAAACAAAGTATGTGTTCTGAAATTGCATACAGGCATTTCTTAGGCAGGACCTTAAATTTAATCTGATCACAACCTTCACTATTCCTTAAAATACTACTATTTTGTAAACCCACTTTAAAAGCGATCACGTCAAGCAGGGGAAGGATAATTACCAACTTTCTTACTTACTTAATCCTCAGCCATGATACCTCTCGGTGTAGGCTGGTGTGAGTGGGTTGAGTTAGGTTGGAGTCTTCCATATTTCTCTCCATCTTTCTCTATTTCGGGCTAGCCTTGTTGCCTCCTCCCACCTCATTCCCCTCTTCTCCATTGCTCCCCTTACTTCCTCCCTCCATGTTCTTCGTGGTCTTCCTCGACTTCGTTTTCTATTCTCTCTTGCTTCATATACTCTTCTTACTAGTCTTTCCTGTCCCATTCTTTGTATATGTCCAAACCACCTCAACTGACTTTCTTCTATTTGCTCCTGTATCGGCTTCATTCCCAGTGTTTCTCGTATACCAACGTTTCTTATCCTATCCAGTCTTGTCCTTCCTTCAATCTTTCTGAGGAATCTCATTTCGATGCTTTGGATCTTACTTCTGTGACTTTGTGTTGTTGTCCACACTTCAGATCCGTACGTAATTATTGGTGTCGCCACTCTTTTGAAGATTTGTAGTTTTGTTGATTTTGGTATTTCTTTTTTGCCTAGGAATGTGTTCTTGACACTATTAAAGAGTTTCCCCGCTGCCTCTGTCCGCGCCCTAATCTCCCCATCCAGCCTTCCACCCCTTGTCACCATTGCACCTAAATATTTGAAACTCTCCACCTGCTCTATTTTTTCTTCTTTTAGATATAATTCATGCGTTTTGTTCTCCTTGCTTATGATCACTGTCTTCGTTTTTTTCACATTTATGCTCATATTCATGCGTTCCAAGCTTTCGTTGTACACTTTCAGACTCTCGTTCAAGTTTTTCTCGTTTTTTGCCATCAGTACCATATCGTTAGCGTATTATCCCAACTCTCTTTATGTTCCGGAACCCTACCCAGTATTTCTTTGTTTGCTTTTTTGCAGTTTTTATAGCCTCGTCCATTACTACCGAAAACAGCAGTGGACTCAGTATATACCCTGTCTGGCGCCTTTAGATGTTTCGAAACTCTCTGACTTTTCATGTCTTACTCTAACGTAATTTGTCGTTTGTTTATATAGATATTTTATTCCATTTATTGTTTTTTCATCAATTCCTCTATCCTTCAAGGTCCTCCAGATGTATTCTCTATCTATTCTATCAAAAGCCTTTTCCAGGTCTATGAAACGTAGGTGTACTTATCCTGCTTCTCTTAGAACTTTTCGCTCACTTGCCTGAGTATGAAGTTGGCATCTGTCACCCCTCTGTTTGGTCTGAAACCAAATTTTGTGTCTTCTAGTGTTTCCTCCAATCTTTCGCTCAGCCTTTTCTCCATCACTCGTGCGTATAGTTTTCCTACTGCGCTAAGTAATGTGATTCCTCGGAAGTTATTACAGTCTCTTGTGTCTCCCTTTTTGTGTATGGGTACTATGATTCCCACTTGCCATTCTTTTGGCGCAGTTCCTTCCGTGTCTATCTTGTTCATCAATATTTGCAATATTCTTACCATTTCTTCGTTGCCGGCTTTTATCATTTCCACTGTTATGTTGTCCTGTCCTGGCGCTTTGCCTACCTTCATTTTTCTTATTGCCGCTTTGATTTCTTCTTTGGTTATCTCTTCTTCATGTTCATCTCTCTCTCCCCCTTGTCTGCTTCAAGTTGTTTGCTCTGTTTATTTGTTGTGCAATATCTCTCCCTTCTAAAAAGTTCTTGAAGTACTGCCTCCATCTTTCCATGATTTCTTGTTCTTCTGTTAATATTGTCCCTTGTCCATCCTTTATATTTAAATCAGAATCAACCAGGAGAAGGTATAGAGCATTATCTTCCCAAGAGAACGCGACCACATGAGTATCTAACCCAATTAAAAACCAGGCCCCAATGAGAGGAATGACTCAAATGCCGAGGACTTAAATGCAGCAAAAGGTTCATTTGGAAGGACTAACTCTCAACAGTCATTACCAACACTTAGGGCCTATTTGCGGAACTGTAGCCACTATGAAACGAAACCAATAAGCTCAAGAACGAACAATCTGACAATCTACAAGACTACCATCGGATCAGAAATGAAGATCTCCTACCAGACATTGTTCCATGTCTATAAAAGTCGTAGTTTATACAGCGCAGCACAAAGCTTTGAGAATGATAACCAACATGTCATGTTTCGCTAGGAACTACGACATGTACCGTGAGGGAAATCCCTCTACGTTAATAGCTACTTCCGCAAGCGCACTTACTTTCTAAAAAAAGGTTTCGTCGTAGTACCTATAAAAATAAAACCGTGGTGCAAATTGCTGACACGCCCTGGTGGACATTTTTTTCTGTCTTCTGAATGATTGTAAATGTCATATCATCTTTGAACTAATTTGGCACAGACACAAAATATTTTTAAAACTGTAGAAGCCACCAAAAACGCTTTTGTTATAAAAATAGCATTATAATGTTTTGAATTAAAAATAAAGTAATGCAGTACGTATCACTAATTATCAGGTGAAAAATATTGGACAAGGTTTCCAAAAATTTTGCAAATCGTTTATTTCTAACCGCACACATATATTTATACTTTAACCTCCAGAAACCTTCAAAAATCATTGATGAATTTTAATTCTTGACCGTCTTTATATATTAAACTTTATTTAGAATGTTTAGAGCATAACCCTGGTAATTGTAAATTTAGTTGCACTGAAGACTTTCGCCGAAACACAGCATAACACGTAGGCGTTTTGGCTAGTTAAAACACATTTTTCTTGCAAAATTCGACTTTATTCATCAATACAGTTTCCTTCAAGAGCGATACAATCAGTCCAATGCTTTCCAAACATTTCTATACCTTTCTTGTAGAAGGATTTGACTTTGCCTTCAAAATAAGCCTCAGTTTCGGCGATAACTTCTTCATTAAAGCCAAATTTCTTTCCCGTGAGCATTTTTTGAGGTCTGCGAATAGATAATAGTCGCTGGGGACTAAATCTGCAGAATACGGTGGATGAGGAAGCAATTCAAATTTCAATTCATACAATTTTGCCGTCGTAACCATTGACTTGTGACACGGCATTGTCTTGATGAAAGAGCACATTTTTCTTGTTCATATGGGGCCATTTCTTTCCGATTTCTGCCTCCAAACGCACCAATAACTTTATATTATATTCGCAGCATAGTCGATGAAAATTATTCCATGCACATCCCAAAATACAGAGGCCAAAACCTACCCAGCCGACTGTTGTGTCTTTGGCCGCTTTGGGCGGCTTTCACCGACTACTGTCCACTCAGCTGACTGCCGATTTGATTCCTGTGTTGTGGTGGATCCATGTTTCCTCCATCGTCACATATCGCATGAAAAAGTCCTTTTTATTGGGCATAAACAGGTCCAAACAGCGCTCAGAATCACCACCAGGTTGTTATTTTTGGTCCACTGTGAGCAAACGGGGTACCCATTTCGAACAGAGCTTTCTTATGCCCAAATGTTCATGCAAAGTATGACGAACACGTTCTTTTGATATATTTAGGATGTCAGCTATCTCACGCAATTTCACTTTACGGTCATCCAGAACAGTTTTGTGGATTTTTTTGAAGTTGTCCGGGCGTACAGAGCGTTCAGCATCATTTGTATCTGTACGACCACGTTTAAATTCAGCATACCAGTAAATGACACATTACTTTGCTTGAACGGTATTTTTCCCATCAAAAAACAGTGTTTAATCAACACACGAAATTCTATTTCTTCCATTGTTTTGAAAATACCAAAAGTAGCGTCACTAAAACCACTGTAACTTGCAAACTAATCGTCGAAGTGTCATGAAATTTTGACACGTATCGTTTGAAGGTTGGTACTTCCTAAAAATTATATGGATTTTTTAGAAAGGGAGACATCTATGTGTCAGACCAAAAACTTTTCAGCCTACGTGTTACTTTCTGGGATAGTGTGTGATTATCATGCGAAGCAAATTTTGTGTTGAATATTATTTACACAGCGTAAATGAAGCTTCGAGTGTTCCGCTAAAAAAGATTCGTTAAGTTGTTTTTGCAAATACAAATTGTAAAATAAATGGGAAATTTGAGTCTCTCATACTAAAAAATAATCATTACTGTTTAAAAAAGAAAGTAATATCTTTGATTGTGTTAGCCGATACTTGTTGGAAATTCATAATAAAATTATATGTTTTAATTTCCAATATATTTAAAGTCACTTGACAATTGTTTCACCATACAATGGCTTCTTCAAAAATAAATAAGAAAGAAAAATATTTGGTAGTAATCCTGGTTATATAGTGCTTAAAACTATCCTTAATTACCTAAGATTATGCTAATCATTTTATTATATTATTTACAGACAGAATTAGTTTAAGAATGCAAATCTGTGCTACTATTTCCGAGAATTAATAAAGATTAAGTAAGGGTGAATGGTTTAAGTCTACCTGTTCGTTTAATAATTGATTGGAGTTTTTCCGTTTGTTAATTTCAAGACATTCAAGCAAATTTAATTTTTTAGATTTATTTTCTACATGTAGGATTTTTAGCGTATCATCAAAATTATGGGATTCGTTTATTATATGGGTTGCGTAATGTGAATTGTTCTCATTTTTTAAATAACTATGTTTATGTTCTTTAATGCGAGTTTAAAAAGATCTACCAGTTTGTCCAACGTAGGTTTTAGTACAAGATCCACAATTTAATACATAAACTCTTGATTTTAAGGATTTCTTAGATTTGGTTTTGTTATTCAAAATTATACTCCCTAAGGAATTACTGGTTCTGAATGCTATTTTATTGTTCTTTTTTATTAAATGTTTGGAAATTGTTCTAGTTATTTTCTCTGTGTATGTGAGTGTACTAAATTTTCCTTTTTTGTCATTAATTGTGAAATAAATTAGAGAGATTGCTTGTTTAAAGGATTTTTTATTCAAGATATTATCTATAATGTTGGGGTCATATCCATTATTAATTGCTATTTGTTTGATTATGTTGTATTCTCTGTTAAAATTAGTTTTAGTCATAAGGATATGTAACAATCTATGTATGAATGAGTTAAAAGCTGCCATTTTGTGAGGATAAGGATGGGATGAACTATTGTGTATGACTGTGTCAGCATGTGAAGGTTTGTGGAAAATCGAGAAATCGTGTTTATTGTTCACTTTTGATATAGATATGTCTAAGAAATTTATAGAGTTATTGGTTTCTAATTCTATGGTAAATTTAATATTCGGATGCAAATTATTTAGGAAGTTAAGGAGGATTGTTAGTTGTCTATCTGTTCCCGTGAAACAGGAAATGATATCGTCAACATATATATACCAGTAAACAATATTTTTGCTTACCACGTTTTGATGAATTTTTAGTTCTAAATGATCCATGAAAATTAGTAAAGGGCTTAAAGGATTACCCATTATTAGACCTTCTTTAGATGTATAAAAGTTATCGTTGAATTCAAAATAGTTTTGATCCAAGCACGTCGTAAGTAAATCTAAAATATCCCGTTTAATAATTTCGTTTACTACCGGAAAATTCTAGAAATATCTCATTTGATGTACAAAACTTATTTCCTAGTATCCCACTTTATGAAGTCATAGAATTAGTAGATAAGCTCTTAATCAAGAATAAAGTAAACGAAATTATTAAACGGGATATTTTAGATTTACTTACGACGTGCTTGGATCAAAACCATTTTGAATTCAACGATAACTTTTATACATCTAAAGAAGGTCTAATAATGGGTAATCCTTTAAGCCCTTTACTAGCGGAAATTTTCATGGATCATTTAGAACTAAAAATTCATGAAAACGCGGTAAGCAAAAATATTGTTTACTGGTATAGATATGTTGACGATATCATTTCCTATTTCACGGGAACAGATAGACAGCTAACAATTCTTAACTTCCTAAATAATTTGCATCCTAATATTAAATTTACCATAGAATTAGAAACCAATAACTCTATAAATTTGTTAGACATATCTATATCAAAAGTGAACAGTAAACACGATTTCTCGATTTTTCACAAACCTTCACATACTGACACAATAACACACATAAACAATAGTTTATCACCCTTATACTCACAAAATGGCAGCTTTTAACTCTTTCATACATAGATTCTTACGTATCCCGATGACTAAAACTAATCTTAATAAAGAATTCAACATAATCAAACAAATAGCAATTAATAATGGATATGCCCCAACATTATAGATAATATCTTGAATAAAAAATCCTTTAAACAAGCAATCTCTCTAATTTATCCACAATTAATGATAAAAAAGGAAAATTTAGTACACTCACATACACAGAGAAAATAACTAGAACAATTTCCAAACATTTAATAAAAAAGAACAATAAAATAGCATTCAAAACCAGTAATAGTATAGTAGAGTATAATTTTGAATAACAAAACCAAATCTAAGAAATCCTTAAAATCAGGAGTTTATGTATTAAATTGTGGATCTTGTACTAAAACCTACGTTGGACAAACTGGTAGATCTTTTTAAACTCGCATTAAAGAACATAAACATAGTTATTTAAAAAATAAGAACAATTCACATTACGCAACCCATATAATAAACGAATCCCATAATTTTGATGATACGCTAAAAATCCTAAGTGTAGAAAATAAATCTAAAAAATTAAATTTGCTTGTATATCTTGAAATTAACAAACGGAAAAACTCCAATCAATTATTAAACGAACAGGCAGACCTAAACCATACACCCTTACTTAATCTTTATTAGTTCTCGGAAATAGTACCACAGATTTGCATTCTTAAACTAATTCTGTCTGTAAATAATATAATAAAATGATTGGCATAAGCTTACGTAATTAAGGATAGTTTTAAGCACTACATAACCAGGATTACTACCAAATATTTTTCTTTCTTATTTACTTCTGAAGAAGCCATTGTATGGTGAAACAATTGTGAAGTGACTTTAAATATATTGAAAATTAAAACATAGTGTTGTTTTTTATATAATTTTAAGAAAGTAATACTTAATTGTTAAACATCAATCACAAGATATTGGAATATACCACCACGTTCTAGTCACTCGTAATTATATATTAGTCTTCTCTACATATTATTTCAATAAGCGTGTTCACGCGAAAATATACGTCTTGCTCCCAAGTTAACCTTACGCAAGTGATGATAGTAAAGCAATGCACTGATCCAACATGATTATGTCGGGTTCCGCAACTGTAACTTTTTAGAAAAAACTGCTGTTTGGGGTTTCGCAGGGTTAAATTCTACTTGATTACTGCAACCCCAGGTAGAATTTCTTCCAGGTCTTTGTTAAATTAAACAATTTTCTACTGTCTACGCATATTTGCATGAGTAAGTGCTACTCAAGCATTCAAAGCAAATGAAGAAACAAGCATACTGTCATCGGTTAAGCTGTAGATTGGACTCCTGGATCTTTCCAGCAGATCCCTAATGTAAATGAAAAAGAGCCTTGGGATATACCTTTCATAAATAGCTTAGTCAACAATTTCACATGTCAAGTACGGCGTAAGTACAATCGAGATTCTCCAAAATATTCAGTTGCATTGTTCCAAACATGTGTCACATAAGTCAGAAGTACTTCGAAAGCCGTATTGACGATCGGTAATCATATTGAATTCTCCCAAATATTTTAAAAGATGCTGATTGATAGCCTTTACCATAACGTTCAATGTTACTAAATGCAAAAACGACTGGTCGGTAGTTATTTGGCAAGATCTTCATGCGTTTCTTGAGTGCCGGCTGAACTGTAGCGTATTTCCCTCAGGAAGCAATTATTTCTTTTCTATTGGATAGGTTGAAAAGTCTACAAAAAACTGGTGGTGGTTCCCACACCCTTTTTTTTCAATAAGAAGGTAATATTTAACTAAAATAGTATATTACAAAAAACAGTTGCACAGTTGGTGTTCCGTACCATGATTGCTGAAGTATTCTATGAAATTCACTCACACATTCATCTTCAATATACGGAGGGTTGTATGATAAGTACCTAGCCTCTGCCAGAGATGGCGCTACTACTATATAAAAAATTATATTTTTCGTAAATATAACCTTTTATAAAAATATTGTCAAATTTTCAAATCGCTGGGTGATTTAGTTTGTGAGCGGCAGCCATTTAAATAGAGCAACTTTTGTGATTTTACAATGGAAAAAATTGAATATAGAGTAGTGATAAAATATTTGTTTTTGAAAAAGAAAACGCATGATGAGATAAAAGCGGAACTCAGCAAAGTTAGTGGGGGCTCAGCACCTTCGTTATCGACCAGAAAATATTGGACAGCTGTATTCAAACGTGGCCGTACAAGCATTTTTGATGAAGAACGTCCAGGTCGTCCAAATGAGAAATGATTAAAAAAAATCACGATATAGTGATAAATGATCGGAGAGAGAAAGTGCGTGAGATTGCTGAGACTGTTGGCATCTCAACTGAACGGGCGCAGAACATTTTAACAACTCATTTGGATATGAGAAACCTTTCCGCAAGATGGGTGCCGCGATTGCTCATAACTGACAATAAACACGCACGTATATCAGCTTTAAACGAATGTTTGGGGATGTTAAAATGCAATCGAAATGATTTTTGGCGTCGATTCATAACTGTTGACGAAATATTGGTTCATCACAGCACACCAGATACCAAAGAAAATCCAAACAGCGGGTTTTCCGTGGCAAACCGGCGCACAGTGGGACGAAGCCGCATTGTACCACTCAAATTACCCTACAGGTCTTAATTTTAAAGTAATCGGAAAAATATAATTTTATAATTAGTGGATTTTTCATGAGCTAGATTTTAAGTTTTTTTTTACAATTTTCCTGAACCTTCAGAAGAAGTATTAGTTTTTATGAAAGAGCGGCGTTTTTCGCCGGAAAATCACCCTATAGATCGTAATTTTCATTTAATCATGACACATTTTTTTTAAATGTTCGTTTTTTGTTACCAATCGATCGGTCGAGTCAACTTTATTGGTCAACAAAGTTATGGCTACAGTATTTCAGGATGCACGCGGCATAATCCACGTCGATTACCTTAAAATAGGCAAAACAATTAATTGTTTGTTGTATTATGTGTATTTTTTTTATGGGTCTAGCACACGTGCTGCAACGAAGTCCCTAAAGCGCTCCAGGAGCGGCATGTGTGCGGGAAAAGCGATTTACGTTGTTCTTAAATCGCTGTAAGTTGTACTCGGTGGGAAACACAGCGCTGGGCAAATTATTCCAAAGGGATGATGTTCTCCATATAAAAGACTGCTTGAAAAGCGTTGTACGAGGAGTAACAAGCTGAACCTCATACGGATGTGAAGCATCAGCGCGACGTGTATTTTTAACATGCACCGCTTTGGGAGGAATTAAGCGGGCTACATCCTTCGAGTACTTTCCATGAAAATACTTGTAGAACAGACTCAAGTCGTCAACCGTTCTTCGATGTTCCAGCGAATCAAGGCCGCCGGTCAGTTCCGGGTCTGCAATCAGACGAACAGCTCTTCTCTGAACAGAATCCAACAAATGCAGTGTATGTTTGGGAGCGGAGCCCCAAACATGGGAGCAGTATTCCATAGTTAGTCGAATTTGAGCTTTGTAAAGAAGTAACAGTTGTTGTGGAGTGTAAAGCTTTCTGGTTCGAAATAATATTCTCAACTTTTGAGAAGCTCTCCTTGCTATGCCTGCAACATGTTCATGCCAGGACATATTTACTCTCAAACTAACGCCCAACAAATTGATGCTAGGGGAGTGCCCCGACATAACTATGTCGGGTTCAGCAACGTTAACTTTTTTAGAAAAAACTGCCGCCTGGGTTTTTGTAGCGTTAAATTCCACTTGGTTACTGTCACCCCAAGATAGAATTCCTTCCAGGTCTTTATTAAGTTGAACGACCTCGTGTTGTCTGCGGATATTCGCCTGAGCATCCGATGTCCGAGCATTCAAAGTGAATGAAGAGACAAGCGTACTGTCATCTGCAAAGCTGTAGATTGGATTTCCGGTCTTTTCCAGCAGATCATCATCAACTCATTGGATCGTTTCAATATGGTGTGAAAGAAAAAAAACGTCCTCATTTGCACGCGTGCACACTTGTGTCATCGCCAGGGCAAAATTCAATGCTACCGCATTCACCATATTCACCAGATTTAACCTACAGCAATTATTTCATATTTCCGAATATAAAAAAATGACTCAGCGGAAAAACATGAGGTGACTGCTGAAACAAACGCCCATTATGAAGGGTTGGAGAAATCTTATTTTAGACTATATCAAGCTAAAAGGAGAGCATGTTGAAAAATAAAATAAATTTTAGGTATAAAAGTTTTTTTTCTGGTCAAGACCAGACCGGTTACTTATCATATAACCCTAGCAAAATTACCAAGAACATATAAAAAGCAAGACATCTTTGCAGTAAAAAATTAAAACAAATATTTACTTCCTAAATATTTGTTTATAGTATTAATAAACAAATAAAATTATTTTGATCAGTACTTTTCAGGAGAGGGGGGGGGCAGCGATTTATGGCTATTTTTTAAAAATAATATGAAGACAATTTTGCACATCATAATAAATATTTTTGAACTTATACTTTCACAAGCTTTTATTTGGCACCCCACTCGATGACCTTAGAAAAAAATGTTTTTTCACTTCCCTCTATAAGCTAAGTCCAGAATTAACTGTCAAAACTAGACAGGTCTGAGTGGGCCATCCATTCCTAAATTAATGCCTAATTTCAACTTTCAGTGTCGAATAGTTTCGGGGAAAATCGGGTGTGACAGACAGACACCAGAGTGACCCATAAGTGTTCCGTACGAAACGTCAAAAAAGCCGCTCTTGTTTCTGAATTATACAGGCATTTACTAAAAATGTTCAGCTGCATAATAATTCAAATGCATAACTAAAGGAAAAAAATAAATGACTGTTCCACTCGTTAAAACAAATATTAGGTTAAATACCCTCAGCTTGATGAATGTCAGCTGTTGACTTCTGGTTAAAAAGGTGTTACATTTTACGAATGGTACGAGTGAAAGAGAAACAGAATCGTGCTATATTATTATACAACTCTGATTTAAAATTAGTAACGTTATTTACCCAGTAGTTCCCTCGCAAATGTACTGTGTAAAGAAAATTATTAATTTAAAATTTTCACACTAAAAATGAGCGATTCTTCTCGAAGCATTACCTAATGAGAAAATATTATTAAGAAAGATGAGCAAATCTAAAACCTCAGACCTATTCAAAATTGAACTGATATTTTTACAAGCAGCATCTAAAACGGGCTTCGTGGGACAAAACGGATTAATAAGGTTTAATTTTAGTTTTTAAAACTAAACTGTAAAGTCCTAATTTTCTGTATAACCGAGAATGCTTGATCAGTGATAGAAAGTGACTGGAAGTCGGAAAATAAATTTTTCCAGTTAAATTAAAATTTACGTTTTCAGGTAAAAATAAAAATTGAAGCAGGAACATATTCACCTCGTATAGTTAAAAATAATATGTCGGGAAATTTTGATACGTGTCGTTTGAAGGTCGGTACTTCCTAAAAACCAAATGGATTTTTTTGAAAAGGGCGACATCTATGTGTCAGATCAAACACTTTTCAGTCTACGTAAGGTTTATATCTGTGTATATATAAATATATAAATATATATATATATATATATATATATATATATATATATATATATATATATATATATATATTTATATATATATATATATATATATATATATATATATATATATACGAGGCTGGTTTGAAAAGTCCGTGCAAAAATAAAAGCTACTTATGTGTTTGGGGTAAACCTTTTTTATTTTTCGACATAGTCTCCTTTTAGACTTATACACTTCGTCCAACGATGTTCTAGTTTGTTGATCCCTTCCGAATAATAGGATTTGTCCAAGTCTGCAAAATATCCATTAGTGTCTGCAATCACCTCCTCGTTTGAATAAAATCTTTGTCCCGCCAGCCATTTCTTCAAATTGGGGAACAAATAGTAGTCCGAGGGAGCCAAGTCTGGAGAATAGGGGGGATGTGAAACGAGTTGGAATCCTATTTCCATTAATTTTGCGACCACAACTGCTGAGGTGTGTGCTGGTGCGTTGTCGTGATGGAAAAGGACTTTCTTGTGGGCCAATCGCGGGCGTTTTTTCTTGCAGCTCGGTTTTCAAACGGTCCAATAACGATGAATAATATTCACCTGTAATAGTTTTAGCCTTTTCCAGATAGTCGATGAGGATTATCCCTTGCGAATCCCAAAAGACAGTCGCCATAACCTTTCCGGCCGAAGGAACGGTCTTCTCCTTTTTTGGTGCAGATTCCCCCTTGGTAACCCATTGTTTAGATTGTTGTTTGGTCTCAGGAGTATAGTAATGTATCCATGTTTCATCCACAGTGACGAAACGACGCTTAAAGTCCTCCGGATTCATCTGGAACAGCTGCAAACCATCCTTGCAACACTTCACACGATTCCGTTTTTGGTCAAGCGTGAGCAATCGCGGCACCCATCTTGCGGATAGCTTTCTCATGTCCAAATGTTTATGCAAAATATTATGTACCCTTTCAGTCGAGATGCCCACAGCACTAGCAATCTCACGCACCTTAACTCTTCTGTCATTCATCACCATATCATGGATTTGATCAATGATTTCTGGAGTCGTAACCTCCACAGGCCGTCCAGAACGTTCAGCGTCACTTGTGCCCATATGGCCAGTCCGAAAATTTTGAAACCACTTATAAACTGTTCTAATCGAATAATGTTTATCAAGCTTCTCTTTAGTCTCCTGAGGCGTTTTGCCTATCATAAAGTAATGTTTAATCACCACACGAAATTCTTTTTCGTCCATTTCTTGAAAATCACTCGACTTCCTTGATTCACACGAATGCCAAACACAAAGAAATAGACCGATATGGCTGAAATTTGGTGTGCGTTCATTCAAGAGATGCTACTAACTAAACATGACCTCGATACGCGCCGGTGGTGCCATCTCTCGGGCTTTGCACGGACTTTTCAAACCAGCCTCGTATATATATATATATATATATATATATATATATATATATATATATATATATATATATATATATATATATATATATATATATATATATATATATATATATATATATATATATATATGTATATAGGATCATCCCAAATTAGAGGCGAGAGAAAAAAGGATGTAGAGTTCTCCGTTATCTTACTGTATTTTTATTCTCAAAATCTAGCTTTCGTCTATTGTTATAGACTTCATCAGGAGATCTACAAATCAAAAAGAACAAAAACTAGGATCAGTTAGTATTAACGTTCAAATATTCAACAATATACTTACAGGATAGTTAGGGTATGTAGCAAACCTCGAGAATTGTCGGCTTTTTTATGCTTCCCATCAATCACAAACTTGAATTCACAACTGTCTTTTTTTGTATTATACAGGAAACTAATGAGAATCAATTAAACAATATTGAAGTAATATCCCTAATAAATTTGAATTTAAAACTTTCAAAACTAAAATTATCTTATTATTATTCTTATTAAAAAAAAGAAAAAAAAACAAGAAAAAGAATAATAACGTAATTTTATTTTTGAAAGTTTTTAATTCATTTTCAATTTATTAGGGACATACTTCAATGTTGTCTAATTGATTCTCATTAGTTTCCTGTATAATACAAAAAAAGATAGTTGTTGTTGTGAATTTAAGATTATGATTGATGGGAGGAATAAAAAAGCCCACAATTCTTCTCGAGGTTTAGTAGATCTCCCGATAAAGTCTATAACAAAAGACGAGAGCCAGATTTTGAGAATAAAAGTACAGTAAGATAACAGAGAACTCTACGTCTTTTTTTTCTCACGCCTCTAATTTTGAGGTGATCCTATACGTATTACACATTATTTGATATATGTATATACATTATGATGTTACAATCTGGTCCAGATTAAAGCTTATGATATGTAGTTTTGAATTTTAAGTGACATATTAAAAAATAGTGCTGATTTGGACTCAATACCTACTCAAATCTGAAAATGGATTTCAAAAAAGTAAAAAGAGAAATTCCTAATATAACCAAAAGTTTTCTCTGATGATCATGTTCTGCCCCAAAAAAGCTACAACTTTTGTAGGAAAAGTTTTTTTATGGCCTAAATTTTCGGAGATATTTATCATAGCGTATTTACCATATTTTGGATATTCAATAATTTGTTACTCGAAAACTAAAACTTTTAGGGAAATTATGTAAAAGACAAAAATTCTTGCTTTTATTCGTGGAATGATTTTGACACTTCGATATTTTGACCTGTGTGCACCGACGAATAGTTTTAGAACGAAAAATTGTAAAAAAGTAATAAATTGTGAAAAAAAAGCTTCAAAAATTCTAAAAAAATTCACGGTGATTTAAAAAAAAAAGAAACTTTTCCGACAAAAGTTCTTTTTTATAATTTTTTGGGATAGAAAAAGATTACCAGAGAAAACTTTTGGTTGTATTAGAAAATTACATGTTTACTTTAGTTTTTCTGAAATTTTTTGAAATCCATTTTCTGATTTAAATCGCTATTGAGCCCCAATCATGAAAATTTCTTAATATTTCACTCAAAATTCAAAACTACGTAACATAAACTTTAATCTGGACCAGCTTGTGTCCTCATAAATTGCGTCAATTTATGGACTAATGGAGGGGTTCGATTGACGAAAAATGACCCGTATATATATATATATATATATATATTATATATATATATATATA
>CM032450.1:54167462-54186388 GCA_019049505.1 Pachyrhynchus sulphureomaculatus
TCGAAGCTGTTGGTCTTACACTTTTGAAGCAAGATAAATATGATTTTCAGACATAGACGTAGTGTCGATGTCGGTGGGAAATGGGAGACAAATGTATCAAAGTAACTCAATATATTGCAAAAAAAAACATATTTTTTTAATACAAGAATCAATCCAGTTCTAAAATAACCGGTCAAGTGCAAGTTGAACTTGTACAATTAGTGTTCCGTACACTTTTAAAATAAAAAAAATGTTGTAACGGAAGTATAAAATGATCAGTGACTTCATGAAACACACCCCAAATGAGTTTTCAACAAAGTTTATTTCCAATCTTTACTGAAAATTGATGTTTTTAGTGTTCCGTACGGAACACTTATAAGATCACTTCGGTATCTGTCTGTCTGTCGGTTACATCCAATTTTCTCCGAAACTATTTGACATAGAAAGGTGAAATTTGGTAATAATATAGGAATTGATGGCCTCATCAGAGCCATGTAGTTTTGAGAATTAAATTTTGACTTAAGGGGTTAGTTTTGGGGGGTGAAGTCGGAAGTGAAAAAAAATTTTTTTTACTAGGTCATCGAGTGTGGTGTCAAATGAAAGCTTGTGAAAACACGAGTAAAAAATATATATATAATATTATACTTGCGCGCACTTTCTTTGTATTATTTTTAAAAATTCGCGAAAAAATCGCTGTCCCGGGCCTTATCTCGAAAAGTACTTATCAAAAAATTTCGAAAAAAATTCTGAAATATTCTCCACGGGGTGTAGATTGAACGAAAATTATCACGAGTGCATTACCTTTAATAATTTATATGGTATATAAAAAAAACAAAAATTTGAAGGTCATCAGATTCAGTAAAGATTGGAAACAAACTTTGTTGAAAACTCATTTGGGGTGTGTTTTGTGAAGTCACTGATCATTTTGTACCACCGTAACATAAATTTGAGGGGTGAAATCGGAAGTGAAAAAATTTTTTTTTACTAGGTCATCGAGTGTGATGCCCAATGAAAGCTTGTGAAAACACGAGTAAAAATATATATATATATATATATATATATATATATATATATATATATATATATATATATATATATATATATATATAATATATATGTATATATATATATATATATATGTATATATATATATATATATAAATATATATATATATATATATATATATATATATATATGTATATATATATATATATATATATATATATATATATATATATATATATATATACATATATATATACATATATATATATATATATATATATATATATATATATATATATATATATATATACTCGTATATAATGTAATACTTGCGCACACTTTTCTTCGTATTACTTTTAAAAAATCGCTGTCCCCTACCTTATCTCGAAAAGTACTAATCAAAAAATTTTGAAAAAATTATGGAATATTCTCCACGGGGTATAGATTGAACGAAAATTATCACGAGTGCATTACCTTTAATAATTTATTTGGTATATAAAAAAAAACAAAAATTTCAAGGTCACCAGTTTTCAGTAAAGATTGGAAACAACCTTTGTTGAAAACTCCTTTGAGGTGTGTTTTGTGAAGTCACTGATCATTTTATACCACCCTAACAAAAATTTTTATTTTAAAAACAATCAACGTACGGAACACTAATTGTGCAAGTTCAACTTGCACTTGACCGGTTTTTTTTTATATACCAGATAAATTATTACAGGTAATGCACTCGTGATAATTTTCGTTCAATCTACACCCCGTGGAGAATATTCCAGGATTTTTTCAAAAGTAGTTTTCGAGATAAGGCGGGTGGACAGCGATTTTTCGCGATTTTTTGAAAATAATGCAAAGAGAAGTTCGCGCAAGTATTACATTATATATATATATTTTTTAACTTTTAAAACTACACGGCTCTGATGAGGCCATCAATTCCTATATTATTACCAAATTTCAACTTTCTATGCCAAACAGTTTCGGAGAAAATCGGGTGTGACAGACGGACAGACAGACAGACGGACAGACAGACACCGAAGTGATCTTATAAGAGTTCCGTACGGAACACTAAAAATAGTTACTGCATTTACCTTTTTAGCGTTCCGTACGGAACACCTATGGGATTCCCTTCGTATCCGTCTGTCTGGCGCTCTGTCACACCCGATTTTCTCCGACACTACTTGACATCGACAGTTGAAATTTCACACAAATGTGGAACTGATGGTCCAATCAGAACCGTATAGTTTTGAAAGTTAAATTTTGACTTAAGGGATTAGTTCTGGGTCATCGAGTAAGGTGTCAAATGAAAGCTTGTGAAAACACGAGTTCAAAAATATATATGATGTAATACTCGCGTAAACTTTTCTTTATATTATTTTTAAAAAATGATCAAAAATCTCTGTTCCCTCGCCATATCTCTAAGAGTACTCATCTAAAAATTTCGAAAAAATTCTAGAGTATTCTCCATAAAGTGTAGATTGAGCGAAAAGTGTCGAGAGTGCATTACGTTTGATCATTTATCTATAATATATATAAAATGCAACGTCTCTCTGTCTATCGGTTTGTCTGTCCGTTAGTGCGCTTATCACTGAAGAACCACTTATCCGATTTACGTACTTTTTTTTTTTAAAACATACATATGTTCTCTGGCCAGGTTATAGGCTATATTTTATTACGATAGGTAGCATAAGGAATGAGCAGTGACGATAATAGTGAATGAAGTCGGAAAAAAATAAAAAAAGCTTGCCGCTAGCGCGTTCCCTTGCAATACACAGCTTAAACCATTAAATATGGAACAACATGATGTAGCAGAGAATATCTATAATCTATAGCCTATAATATATATAAAATGCAATGTCTCTCTGTCTGTCTGCCTGTCCATTAGTGCGTTTATCACACGAGAACCTTTTATCCGATTTACGTGTTTTTTTTTAATTCTTAATTAAATATATATCAAAAAAAATCTATAATATATATAAAACGTAACGTCTCTCTGTCTCTCTGTCTGGCCATTAATGCGCTTAGCACTCAAGAACCACTTATCCGATTTACATGTTTTTTTTTTTATAAAATACAAAGGGAATAAACAGAGACAAAATGCTAATATGTAGGAAAAAAGATGGAAGTTTAGCAGTAAGCTTGGCAGAAAGACTGAATAGATGGGTGGAATACTTTAAAGAAATATTAAATGGAGATAAAAATGAGGAGTTGAATGAGAAATAGGAAGCAAAATTAACTGAAGGGCAGGAGGGAAAAAATAAGAGAAATACTCAGAACCCAAAAAAAATAAGGCCCCGGGTGGAAATTGTATAACAGTAGAAATGATAAAAGCTGGAGAAGTAGATCTGGAAAATGAAATATGCCGGTTGGTGCAAGAAATATGGGAAACAGAAAAGATGCCAGTGAGCTGGAGAGAGTCGCTCATTTGTCCAATATACAAAAAAGGAGAAAAAAACTATATGTGCTAATTATATACTAATAGCCTTACTGGATGTCGTGTACAAGATAGTAGTGATGACTATCAAAAACAGACTAGAAGAGAAAGCCGAGTCTATTCTGGGAGAGTACCAGTGTGGATTGAGGAGAAATACTTCGGTTACAGACCAGATATTTTCGATTAAGCAAATCCAAGATAATACCTTAGAACAAAATTTGGCACCACACTTGGTCTTTGTGGATTTTAGAGAAGCATATGACTCTGTAAATAGAGAAAGACTCTACAAGATAATGGAAGAACTAAAAATTCTAAGTAAATTGATTCGCATGATGAGGATGACCCTGAATGACACAGAAAATAGAGTGTTGGTTGAGGGCAAAGTATCAGACAAGTTTAAGGTGAAGAGAGGATTAAGACAGGAGGATCCATTGTCAACATGTCTATTTAATTTGGTACTAGAGAAGAATATCCGGGAGTCAGAAATAAAAAACAAATGAAACGATATACCCACAAACTTGCCAATGCTTGGCCTATGCAGATGATGTAGCAGTGATTGCAAGAGCAAAAGAGAACCTCAAAAAAGCCATAAGTAGGATAGAAGAAAGAGGAAGGATGAGAGGACTAAAGATAAATGAGGAAAAAACAAAATACATGGAAATTACAAAGAAGAAGGATAATAAAAACGACGAAAGTTTAGATATAATAAACAACTTAGGGAAAAGATATATGTTTGAAAAAGTAGACAAATTTAATTATCTGGGAGGAACAATAACAGAAAGCGGACAAGAAAGGACGGAGATACAAGAAAGAATAGCGAAAGGACAGATATGTTTGGGGGCAATGAATCCAATATTGAAACCAAAGAATGTCTCAAGAAAAGCAAAAGAAAATATATATGCGACAGTTGTCAGACCCACGGTGACATATGGATGCGAAACGTGGAAATTGAATGCAAGAGAAGCGGAGACGTTGGAGGTGTGGGAAAGGAAAGCTTTGAGACGATTCTATGAAGGAAGGAAAGAAGAGGGACTGTCGAGAAGAAGAACAAACTACGAATTAAAATGCCTATATATGAAACCTCTTATAAGCCAAATTATAAGAAGCCAGCGATTAAGATGGTTAGGACACGTGGCAAGGATAAAGGAAGAAAGACAGGCAAAGCAAGCCCTAATAAGAGGAGTGGCTGGAAGAAGAGGCAAGGGTAGACCTCTATCTACATGGATTCAGGCAGTAAAGCAAGATCTGGAGCAGATGAGAATCCCGCACTGGGAAAAGCTAACAGGAGACAAAAATAAGTGGAAACAAGTATGCAACCAAGCAATGGTCCTCTTAAGCCCCTCGAGCTATATAAATAATATAAATATAACGAAAAAGCAGTAACGATAAAGGTAAATCAAGTCCACGCGAGCAGAGCCGCGGGCACGGCTAGTCTAGTATATAAAAAAAACTATTTGACTTGACAATACCAGGTGTACAAGTATGAAATGAGGATTTTTTTTTCTAAAAAAAACATACTACTCAGTATATATCACCACTACACCAAACACTTTATTTTTGCACTCGACGCGCGTTTCGCTAACCATGTTAGCTTCATCAGGAGCGATGATTGACTAAAGCTAAACTACAAATCTACCCTATTTATACTTAGCCTAACCCTAGAATTACTCAAGCGGAACTAATGACATAGGCAAGGCCATCAGTTCCGGTCAAGTAACCAGTAGAGGGGACTATAAGGAATAGGCCCTCTGTCTTTATTTAAAACTCCTTTTACATTTTATGATTTCCATACTTTCGTATGCGTTCAACAATCTCCTATCAGATACATTTTTTATTAATCTCAGATTATCTAATGTTACAGTATGATCAGCTTCAAGGGCATGTTCGGCAATGCTAGACTTTTCTGTTCTATTGTATCTTAAGTGTGCTAAATGTTCTTTAAATCGTGTTTTTAATTGACCTTTTAGTTTGCCCAACATACTTTTTGTCACAATCATTACAACTAATTTCATAAATTCCACTTTTCTCACAATTAGGAATCTTATCTTTGGGATTTCCTAAGATATTCCTCAGATTGTCTGATGACTTATAGACTAAGGTGAGGCCTACCTTATTAAATACCTTATTGAGTCCCTTGCTATATTTCGGATTATATGGTATGGAGACATACTTAGTGTTATTTTCTTCGCGTGTAAAAAAGGTGGAATTCTGAATATTAAACCTAAATTTATGTCTATTTGTTAGCTTATTTACTAAGTCATCGTCATAACCATTAACTCTAGTTATATTTCTAATACGATTCCTTTCTTTATTAAAGTTTACTCTATTCAGAGGGAAAGTGACCAAACGATGAACTAAAAAATGTAATGAGGCTAATTTATGTTGTTTGCAATGAAATGAATCATTAGGAATATATCTATCTGTTACTGTGTCCTTCCTATAGATATCAAATTCTAATCTATTATTATTTTTAATAATTAAAATACGAGTATCTAGAAAAGGCAATTGTCCTTTGTTCTCAATTTCGTACGTGAATTTAAAGGAATCATACCGGCTATTTAATTTAGAAACAAAATCATCAATATTTGCTTTCTTTGTAACAAAAATCGCAAAAATATCATCCACATACCTATACCATACCCTTGGGAAATATTCGAATTCTTGACTGGCTTCGATTTCAAACTTACTCATGAATAAATTGGCTATGAAAGGTGACAAGCAATTACCCATAGCTGTTCCTTCTTTCTGAACATAAAATTGATTATTATATTGGAAATAATTTTGTTCCACGCAAAGTTTAGATAATGTTAAGTATTCACGAATAATTTCGTCTTCAAAGTCATTCATTAAAAGTAAAGTGTTTGGTGTAGTGGTGATATATACTGAGTAGTCTCATTGTGCCAAAGATTCCACATTCCCAACTTAGTTAAAAAAGACATGTTAAATTCAGAAGAATGATAAAAAGTGCTTTATTCAAAGTATGCTCTATCGCCTGTTATACATTTTTCCCATATTTCGGGCAATTTGTGAATACCACGCCAGTAAAAATCTTCCCCTTTTGCTGCGAACCATTCATCTAGCCATTTTTAGCATCATTATGTGTTTCGTGGAAAAGAAATGTGTCCTTGTGAATTAGCTGTTTACCAAAGCGTATTTTCTATGTAAGTTATTTCAAAATTTGTAATATCCACTGTTTCTTTAACAAGTCTAATCCTTATTGGCCGATAGCTTCATAGCTAACTGTGCTTTTTGCGATCCGTCACATCACCATTTCGAAATGAGTGTCAATGATTGACGCTTTTCTAAATTTAATTTTTTTTTTTTTTTTTTTATTATGGGTCTAGCATACGTGTTCAAGGGAAGTCTCTAAAGCGCTTCAGGAGCGACACGTGTGCGGAGAAAGCGATTCACGTTGTTCTTGAATCGCTGTAGATTGTACTCGGTGGGAAACACAGTCCTGGGCAAATTATTCCAAAGGGATGATGTTCTCCATATAAAAGACTGCTTGAAGAGCGTTGTACGAGGAGTAACAAGCTGAACCGCATACGGATGTGAAGAATTAGCGCGACGTGTACTTCTAACATGCACCGCTCTGGAAGGAATTAAGCGGGCCACATCCTTCGAACACTTTCCATGAAAATACTTGTAGAACAGACTCAAGTCGCCAACCGTTCTTCGATGTTCCAGCGAATCAAGGCCGCCGGTCAATTCCCGGTCCCCAATCAGACGGACCGCTCTTCTCTGAACAGAATCCAACAAATGCAGTGTATGTTTGGGAGCGGAGCCCCAAACGTGGGAGCAGTATTCCATAGTTGGTCGAATTTGGGCTTTGTAAAGAATTAACAGTTGCTGTGGGGTGTAAAGCTTTCTGGTTCTAAATAATATTCCCAACTTTTGAGAAGCTCTCCTTGCTATGCCTGCAACATGTTCATGCCAAGACATATTTGCTCCCAAACCAACGCCCAACAAATTGAGTGACGATGCTAGGGAATGGAGTGCCCCGACATAACTATGTCGGGTTCAGCAACGTTAACTTTTTTAGAAAAAACTGCCGCTTGGGTTTTTGTAGCGTTAAATTCCACTTGGTTACTGTCACCCCAAGATAGAATTTCTTCCAGGTCTTTGTTAAGTTGAACGACCTCCTGCTGTCTGCGGATATTCGCCTGAGCAGCCGATGTCCGAGCGTTCAAGGTGAATGAAGAGACAAGCGTACTGTCATCTGCAAAGCTATAGATTGGATTCCCGGTCTTTTCCAGCAGATCGTTAATGTAAATGAGAAAGAGAGTAGGAGACAGTATGGAGCCCTGGGGCACACCGGCGTTGATAGTGAGGGTGTTAGAAAGAAATCCGTCGACCGCCACTCGTAAAGAACGCTCTCTGAGGAAACATGAGAGCCACAAACAGAACCTTTCAGATATACCATAAGAGCGCAACTTAGCCAACAGTCCATCGTGCCAAACACGGTCGAATGCCTTGGATATGTCAAGAGCAACCGCTCGAGATTCTCCAAAGTGTTCAATTGCGTTGTTCCAAACATGTGTTACATAAGTCAGAAGATCTCCTGTTGATCTATGTTTACGAAAACCATATTGGTGATCGCTAATAATATTGAATCGTTCAAGATATTTTAGAAGATGCTCATTGATAACCTTTTCCATGACTTTCGATATTATTGAAAGCAGTACAATTGGTAGGTAGTTATTTGGCAAGGTCTTCTTACCTTTTTTAGGTATCGGCTGAACCGTGGCACATTTCCAGCAGGACGGAAATATTCCCTTTCTGTAGGATAGATTAAAAAGTCTACAGAAAATTGGTGTTAGTTCCCTTGCACAGTTTTTGAGAACTATGGCAGGTATTCCGTCAGCGCCAGAAGCCTTCTTGGTGTCTAGCTTCATTAAAATACGCTTTATGATGCGCTGTCTGAAGACAACATCGGGCATCCTTGACTGCAATATGGGAATAGTAGGTGGTGTTTTTCCTTGGAAATCGACAGTAGTCGAAAAGAAATGTGTCCTTGTGAATTAGCTGTTTACCAAAGCGTATAATGCATTTTCTATGTAAGTTATTTCAAAATTTGTAATATCCCCCCCCTGTTTCTTTAACAAGTCTAATCCTCATTGGCCGATAGGTTCATAGCTAACTGTGCTTTTTGCGATCCGTCACATCACCATTTCGAAATGAGTGTCAATGATTGACGCTTTTCTAAATTTAATTCTTTCAGTAGATCCTTCAAAGGCATTTCGCCGGATAACAAGTCCTTTTGGTTGCTGTCACACGGTTGTAACTCCTGTTCGTACAACAATTTCAAGTAACATTTTCTACCTTGTAAACATTACTAATTACTACTTGAAATGCGAATTTTTTTTTTTTCTAAAAAAACATGTTAAATTCGGAAGAATGATAAAAAGTGCTTTATTCAAAGTATGCACCATCGCTTGTTATGCATTTTTCCCATCTCTCGGGCAATTTGTGAATACCACGCCAGTAAAAATCTTTCCCTTTTTGCTGCGAACCATTCATCGAGCTACTTTTTCACATCTTCGTACGAACCAAAGCGCTGCTCAGCTGACCCATCGATGCAAACAAGTAGTAATCGGAAGAGCCAAGACTGGTGAGTAAGCCGCATGAGGTAGAATTTCCCAGCTGAGTGCTTCCAATGTATCGCGAACTAGTTTTGCCGTATGATGGAGCATTGTCATGACGAAAAATGACTTTGTGTTGCCTCTTTCGGTATTCTGGCCTTTTTTCAAGCAGCGAATGGTTTCAAATCGGTCAATGGTTGTTGGTAACGTTTAGTGTTAACCGTTTCCATAGGTTTTAAACAGCTCATAATAGACCACCAAACACAGAGCATCGTCTTTCTGCCAAAGTGATTCGGTCTTGCGGTCGATGTGGATGGTGCGCCTGGGTCTACCCATGATTTTTTGCGCTTGAAATTCTCAAAATAAATCCATTTTTTATCCCCTGTACCTATACGATGCAAAAATGACTTCCTTTTGTACCGAGGAGCAAAATGTCACACGTGTTTTTTGCGCTTTTCCATTTGCCTGTCGTTCAACTCATGTGGTACCCATCTACCGGTCTTCTGAATCTTTCCCATCTCTCGTAGCCGATTGGAAACAGCTTGTTGACTAACGCCCAATTGCTCAGCGAGTTCTTTTTGTGTTTGCGAATCATCTTCGTCCAACACTGCTTGCAATTCCACATCTTCGTATTTTTTTGGCAGTTTTCCACGTTCCTTGTCTGTAACATCGAAGTCACCACTTTTAAATGTCGAAACCATCGTTCACACGTATCTTTCGATGAATCATGTTCACCATAAGCTTCTCGAAGTAATCGGTATGATTCAACAGTAGTTTTCTTCAAAAAATTAATGCTGTCCGCGGATGCTTTTTGTTCGGTATAAATTTCGACATATTGAACACAACACAACACTATTCACACAGTTTTCCAATTTATCACTCGTGCTCGTCTGACACTTGTTGATGACACAAGAAAATGGCGCAGTGTCAAATCTTTATAGCACAAACTGCATTGGTGCAGCATCTGTTGTCTGAAATCCGCGTTTCATACTTGTACACCTCGAGATTTTTTTCGTGGAAAATTGTAAATTTAACAGGGACTAAAAGCTATGAAATGCCAATACGTATTTGGTGCAAACAGTATTTATATACTTTTCAGTACATTATTGCTTAAAGCATTTGGCCAATCACAGATAAACTAAATTTACATGATGACTGGTGACCAACGGCTAGGTATCAAGATAAAATAATTTTATTTTATTTGTTTATAATTAAACAAATATTTAGGTAGTAAATATTTGTTTTAAAAATTTTACTACAAAGATGTCTCGCTTTTTATATATTCTTGGTAATTCTGATATGTTTGAATTTCATAGGATACCTCAGCAATCACGATACGGACACTAATTGTGCAAGTCCTACTTGCACTTGGCCGGCTTCTTCTTGTGAGGAAGGCACACTTGCTGCGAGGAAATCGCTAAAACGCTATAGGACCTAGCTCCGTGGTTATCGAGCCGACACACGGAATCAAGGGTCCCGAGTTCATTCCCGGTAAGTCAGTGTACTTATTTTTTAATTTATATAAATATTTTTGGCTTGGCCATATACATAGATAATAGTTATTACAGAAATGTAATAACGCCCGTAGCAGTGCCGTGATATGTTTTGGAACTTCGATAACGTTGATGGATTTTACAATCTCATATATGGTACATGAAAAAAGAGTAATCACAGTTCAGGCGGTGAGGTGGCCGATAAAAAAAAGATTCACGTCAATCTTGAATCATTGCAATTTGTACTCAGTCCTGTCAATTTTTTCGAAAGGGATGAGGTTCCTCATATAAAAAGAATTCTTGAAAATGGTGGTACCAGGACTGATAAGGTGGAAAGTATATATCCTTTTGTCTTACGTGTATTCCTAGCATGTGCCACTAGGAGAAAGGCAAGGTACATCTATGGAAGCTTCCCATGAATATACCCATGAAATAGACTCCAGTTACTAATCATTCTTTGATGTTCTAAAGAATCAAACTTGCAGATGAGTTCTGGATCTCTAATCAAACGAGTAGCTGGTTTAGATTTGTGGTCGAACCTGAAATAAATGTGTAACCAAGAAAGAGCGCGACAAAGTTCCAGGAATTCTTAACATTTAGCAGATCTGTAGTACCAGATCTTCTCTGTCAGTGCACACTCGCGGTCGAAACCAGTTTATGATCGGAAAAAATTAACGGTGGATTTACAGTGACAACAGAAACCTCTGGATTAATGATTAAAAATAGGTCATGAAGACTGGCGAACTCTGTTCGTACGTATGTATTGGGTCATATATCATTTTCGGTGGTTCATAGTGTAGAGAAATCTGGAAATGAGTTTTTTTTTCGTTGTTTCCAATTTTAGCTGACATAGGATGTAGAATTATACATTAGATTTGAATTATAAATATCTCTGTTTTAAGCTTTTGTGTGATAAATATCTGGCCGTAAAATAAGTATCTTTTATTTAAAATATCGAGTTGTAATGTTCAGATTAGGTCTGTGTCATTATCTCCATACAAATTCGACAATTTTTTGCTAACAGTATATACATAATTTTACGACCATACAAAACTAATCAATTAGGACGTTCTAATAAAAATTATATTTTTAAGAAAATCATTTTATTGTTTGGCATCACAAAAGAAACGCTAATTTATTATAATGATTTCAAAATATAAATATCTACATTTATCTTCCCACAGGATTAGTATTTGCCAATCGTACATAAGGAAGACTATTTTGTAAATTATGTATTTTAAAAAATTCTTGAACTAGTTCAGTTATATATATATATACATATATATATATATATATATATATATATATATATATATATATATATATATATATATATATATATGTATATATATATATTATATATATATATATATATATATATATATATATGATATATATATAGTGTATATGTACCGGGTGACACAGCCAACATGTAACATCCTATAATTTTTTAGTTTTGAAAGTTACATATTTGCATTTTTAAATACCAGAATGGGATATTAGTAGACTTTTTTATCATTTAAGAAATATTTTTAACTACTTCCGATTTGACCGGAAGTGACTGCAACTATCTTATTTTTAATGGAACCCTGTATATTTTTTTTATCAATCTCAATTCGCTTGAAAATTCTCTTTCCAACGATGTAAACAAGATGATATTTGTTTGACAGGTGACCGGCAAAAACTGATTTGAATTCTTAGACTTAGGCGACCATGGCGGATATTACTAGCAACTGTTTTTGTTCGTTTTATCTCACATTGGAAAGAATTTAAGATTATCCATTTATCGTGCCATTTTTGCGAGTGTAAGTGGCTCCTACAAAATTTTATGCTTTACTTTCAGTTACAGAGTTTTCTCTTTAAATAGTGATCAATATCACCGAAATTAAGATAGGAACACATATTTTTTTAATTAACCCTAGTTACACGTTACAGGTTTTAGGCCAACATACATCTAACAGAACTATCTAACGCAATTGAATTTAATATTATTTTCAGAAAATAAACCGTTTTGTTATGCAATAATGTGATATCAACAAGTTCCATTACGGACTTAGTAGGCTGTGATAAAACAGACGAACCGAAAGTCATGGTTGCTGCGTGTTACCAAAATGGTCATTATTATTGTTTACTTTACGTCAAAAATAATTTTTCGTTAACAAAAATGTGTTCAACAGATGAAAAAGTAGACATGTTTACGCAGAGTACAGAAAGCTCTGTTCGAGTCTGATGCCGCGTTTGCTCACAGTGGGCCTGTTTAAGCGCATTAAAAAGGGTTTTTTCATGTGATATGTGACAATGGATTAAACATGAATCCACCACTACACACCGGAATCAAATCGCAGTCAGCTCAGTGGACAGCAGCCGGTGAAAGCCGCCCGAAGCGACCAAAAACACAGTCGGCTGGGAAGGTTTTGGCCTCTGTATTTTTAATTTTCATCGACTATGCTGAGAAGGGAAAAACCATCAAAAGCGAATATTATATGAAATTATTAATGCATTTGAAGGCAGAAATCGTAAGGAAACGGCCCCAAATGAACAAGAAAAAAAATGCTTTTTTTGTCAAGACGATGCACCGTGTCACAAATCAATGGTTACGATGGCAAAATTGCATGAATTGAAGTTCGAATTGCTTCTTCATCCACCGTATTCTCCAGATTTGACCCCTAGTGACTAGTATCTATTCGCACCAATGATGAAGTTTTCGCGGAAACTGAGGAATATTTTGAAGGCAAAGACAAATCCTTCTACAAGAAAGATGTAGAAATGTTAGAAAAGCGTTGCACCGATAGTATCGCTCTTGACTATGTTGATGAATAAAGCCGAATTTTGCAAAAAAAATTGTGTTTTAAGTAGCTAGATCACAAACATTTTAACCTACGTGTTATATTTGCAATCAAAACTGACTCCAATTTGACAGTTAAATTCTGAGGGCTCTAACATCTTTAAATAACAGATACATATTGAACAATATTCGAAATGACAGTACTATTGTGACTCTAATTTCATTTTATCGTACATACATTGTTATGAATTTAATGAAACCCAATGCTTAGTTTTGGCACAAAATCCACAATAAAAACTTTACAATCTATAAAATTTGAAACTTCAAAATTGCATGTTAAAGCGGAAACAACTGTCTGCATTGGACATTGATCTTCATTCGACATAATATATTTTTTAGATGTTGGTTCTTGGGTCCTATATTGCAGTATGGCACCCCCGTGCTTACACATTGTTTGAGCAACCCGTGTCAATGCATTCAAAGGAAACAGTGGCGTACAGACCTTTATATATAAGTACATATATATATATATATATATATATATATATATATATATATATATATATATATATATATATAGAGAGAGAGAGAGAGCGAGAGAGAGAGAGAGAGAGAATTCACAATATTGTGAGGGTAGCGGTCAAAAGATTATGGCCAAATAAAACTCTTAGTTAATAGTCTAGCTTTCGGAATATATTTCTTCCCTTCATCAGGACACTCTACAAAGTAAAATGGACAGTAAATTTGTGCTAATTAATGAAGCAGATGGTAAAAAAAACTAATTGATATCACTGAACAGAGAAATAATAGTATTAAACTTACTTAACATGAGTTATCTTCCAGGGTAAGCATTGTTCAATCAAAAACAACTTGTAAAAACAATTTAATACTAAAAACTAAAAGACTACATATTTAAAACTTGTTAAAAAATTTTTACATTTTTCTTAATCATTATTAGTGAAACATGTGGTTTCAGGCGAACCGAAAAGGTGAGAGAGGTTAGCAAAATCCCGGCATTTTTATTTTGACATTTGACAGACAGTTTGCGTCTGCGCATTGTACCACAAGGGGCTCAACTATGAACTTTACGAGGGAGTAATCATAATTATAAACATCTTTTATTTCATTTGGTTTTTACTTTATTAAAAAAATTTTAAATTTTAAAAATTTAAAAAATCAAAAAACTTTCTTTCAAAAAGGAACCTGTTTAATAATTGTTTATTTGGAAGGACTAGTGGTCAACAGGGGGGGAATCTGGAGAGGTAGATAGCTGTAGTAAGTAAGAGTACACGACGCTAAGGTCGTCCACATCAGTCTTGATGTTCATGTTATTAGGTGTGTTATGAATGGCCACCATCTCCAGAAACCTCCTCCTGTAGTAGTTGGTCTCTGAGTAAAGTATTTCAGCCTCTTCGTAATTAATCCTGTGGTCGTGCTGTGTAAAGTTGATGTGCCAGGGCACAAGATTGAGTGCTCCTTCTACAGTCGCTCTTATGGGATGTTATTCTCCCTTGGAGTGATCTAGAGGTCTGGCCAATGTGTGAAAGTTGGCAATCCAGACAAGGGATCTTGTATACAATTCCTGTCCTTTTTAGTGTGGGAACTGGCTGTTTCAAATTGTGAGTAGGCATTTGAGGGTATTATCAATCCTCGTGGCAAATTTAATGTTTTTCGTTCTTGAATACTTTTATTAAAAGGTTTTGAGGGGTTAAGCCCTTAATATAAGGTAAGCTTCTGTGTATTGTTGTGTTAGGGTCTGGAGTGACATGTGGAAGGACATTTGGGGTGAGAAATTGATTCGGAATGTTAAGAAGAGATCTATTCAGGTCGTTATTGTGGAAAAGCAAACGTTGGACTATAGAGTTGGGGTAAGAATTCTCAAGCAGAAGTGACTTACTTCTCCTCTATATATATATATATATATATATATATATATATATATATATATATATATATATATATATATATATATATATATAAATACAAATCTTAATTGGGGAGCTCGGCAAATTTGGGCGTGATAGAGATCACACAATTTTTCATTAAGCCGCCAATATTTCGGTCCTGGATTGGACCTTCTTCAGGGCAGGACTGAAAAGAAGAACAGAGCGTATTCACTGATAGTGTCTGGGACAACTTTAAATTAATGATGTTAACATTAGGTTGTTATAATAAATAAAAAATTAGTGTGGAACAAGAATAAGATATTAGTCATAATAAGTTAAAAAACTTACATGAGAGTGCGCAGAAATTCGTTAGCCCGAATGGCCGTAGGTTATACATAAAAAATTGTTACATACAAAAGTGGTCAAACCATAAAATATACAAAATACACATTGAAACACTGTAAATAAAAATTCTAAAAAACAAATTTAACACATGGATGTCATTGGGAACCTTGGATGTTGAAAAACATAGTTAATTAATTTACTTTTGACCACCACATATGGCCACCGCCATTTAGGAACAGATGACAAGAACGACAGGAGGACAGCTACTCGACAGAGATAAGGCGTTTAGTCAAGAAAACTCAATAACCAGAATGCGGGGTCGACAACACCTGGAAGGAACCGATAGAAAAGGAAGTACAGATATTGGACCGCAAGTACGAGAGAGGTAGCCAATTGAGCGACCAACCACACCCGGTATGTAATAGTGGAAGGATAGAAAACACCCTAATTCTAAGTAAATGGTGGGCGAGGGAGCGAGAGAGAGAGTGACAATAATGGGCAGCAACGGAGAAGACAATTGTCTAGTGAATTAATTATTTAATTTATTAATTTCTTGTTGGAATCAGATTGGCGAAGAGATTGTCGGCACAACACCAATGAAAACTCGAGGCACCAGAAATGTAAGAGAGGTGACGCAAAGAACTGTCAATGGAAGGAAGACAGTAATCACTAGGTGCAAAAATGGAAGGAATCTGTGAAGCTCAAGATCAAAGAGAACCGTAAACAGAGAGAGGAAGGAAGAGAGAAACCCTGGAAATTACGGGAGCTATGAAACGAGACGACCAACGCGGTACAGATGGATCATAAAACACTTGAAGACAGGGAAAGATTGTGAGAAGTTGATTTATCACAGGAGAGGAGGAAACTATAAATGTTACTAAGACCGTCCAGGTCAGTTCTTTTATTGATATTAAGGTGATTCTATACTCCTGGATGTAACACATCTCAAGGAACTCTCTCTTGGAAAGATTATTGGAGAAATGAAGAATTTTGGGTTCCCTGAAATTAAAGGAATGACCATTGTCAACAGAATGGGTCGCCAAGGCACATCGGTGTGGATGGCATCTAGTGTCACTTTTATGGAGTGCAATACGACGATTCAAGGATTGAGAAGTTTGGCCAATGTAGATTGATGGACAAATTGAGGCAGGTAATTGAGTAAACCCAAGTCTGACATGGAAAGAACTGGCAGCGGGGCCTTCAGCTTACTGAAGACACGTCTGTTTTTGAAGAAATAATATTTTGGCGATTTTAATGTTGGGAATGACACGCAATATGTGGACCAATTTGTTTGTAAGGCCAGGAATGAATGGTAAAGAAAGCAACGACCAATTTATTTCGACTGGGGGAGTTAACGGGGGAGGGGAGATATGCGGTAGGTGGAGGGAGGGGGTTATGGGGGAAGTTTGATGGATATGAGTAAGCTTGTTGACTTCATCTTTGGTTCTAAGTAAGAGTTTTCGGTTGTATCCATTATCTATGAAAAGTTTTGTAAGTGAAAAAAAGAAAAAAAAAAAAAAAAAAAAACAAAGAATAATAAATTCTTGTGACTGGAGTAAGAAATCAGGATGGACTATTATCTTCAGTCTTCTATATAGGCCCTTGATGACATTGACCTTCACCTTCCAATCATGGCCAGAGTTGCATGGATAATATCTCCCCGAAGAAGTAGGATTTTCTATACCAATCAGTTTGATGATGTTATGGGAGTCTCTAACGACTCTTGTGTCCAGAAATGGAACAGCATAGTGTTGGTTTCTTCTTCCATAGTGAATTGCAGGTGCGGGTAGAATGAGTTGAAAACATGAAGAACTTCTTCTTTCTTTGCCATCAGCAGGTATGGATAGAATTAAATCGTCTACGTATTGGTATAGGAATGGAAGTCGGAAGGATAATCTTTGAGTGCAGCTTTTTAAAGCATATGACATGACGATTGAAGCAAGAACAGGACTGAGGTTACTGCCCATAGGCATCCAAAAATTTGAGAGTAGAATGAGTCCTTTAAATTTAAAGAAGGTTGACTGGAAAAGAAATTCTATTATAGATAAGAAGAAGGATTTGCTGATTTTGGTGTTGGGTGAGATTAATGCCCATTCGGAATCAATTATTTGGCGGGTTAACTGCCAAAAGAAATATTCGTGAAAGAGACTGACTACATCAAGTGATGATGATAACGTGGTTTTCTGGTAATTGGAAATTATTATTGACCACATTGCACTAAACGCAAAAGAGTCTTTAATAGCGAATGTGTGATAAATTTGAGGAAGGACTTTTCAAGAAGATTAGCACAAAATTTACTGAGTTTTGAAGTGGGAGAGCAGTGGTGGAGACGATGGGTCTGAGCGGTACCCCTTCTTTGTGTATCTTGGGCAAACCATAAATCCTTGGTGGAATCGCTTTGTAGTAGTAAAGTATGTTTGGCTTTATATCGTCGATCCATATTTTTGTTCATTAACTGCTTAAAATTAAAACTATTACTCTTGTTTTGATGTTGAGTAGTGGATCATGAAAAGAGAGCTTCTTGTAAACTTGTTCATCATCAATAAGTTCTAACATCTTAGTTTCATAATGTAGTCCTCTCTAAAGGCAACTGTAACCGAGCCTTTGTCTGAAGAAGTAATTAAAAATCTCATTATGTTGTTTAAGAAATTTGTGTGTCTTAATGAACAAAGTCTTCTCAAAAGAAATATTACGGGGTTTTTTGTAAAACAGCATTGGGTAACTGCATTGGGTGCCATTTTGGCCCTGAGAATATCATGACTGGAGGCTGGTGCAAGCTCTAATGAAGGATTCAATGTTAGAAAGGATTGTTTATTACAGGGATATCAGTACCCCGGAGTGGAATCATAACCAAATTTTGGACCCAAAGCAAGAATTTTATGAACCTCAGGTGGGAACTCAACTGTAGTTAAATAGGTAAACCATTGGGGGACAGACTTTTAGTTTACAATCAGTTTTAGACCTAATCAAGTTTATTGAATTTATTGAAGAGAGTAATTAGAATGGGATCTAGTAGTGGTTTTGGAAGGGATCTTTCTCCTTGAGTAGCACGAAAACGTTGCAACCAAAATGTTGCTGGAACCCTATTTTCTGCCAAATGAGCAACACGGTGATATCAGAGTTATATATATATATATATATAAATATATAGTATATATTAAATATAAAAATATATCTAAATATATATATCTATAAATACATACATACAGTGGTATTTCACTAAAACGGGTATCGCTTATATCCGAAGTTTCGTTACAAAAATAAACAAAATCTAATAACATTTTTTACTCTACTTTTTTTTTATATAGATTAGGGGCTAAACACTTAGAAAAGTGAATAATAAATTAAAAGACAAACGTTCAAAGGAAATAAAACAAGTCACACTAAAGTTATTATTAAGTATGTTGGTACAATGTACGAGTACA
>CM032450.1:54186488-54188988 GCA_019049505.1 Pachyrhynchus sulphureomaculatus
TGGGCCATCCATTCCTAAATTAGTGCCTAATTTCAACTTTCAGTGTCGAATAGTTTCGGGGAAAATCGGGTGTGACAGACAGACACCAGAGTGACCCATAAGTGTTCCGTACGACGCCAAAAAAGCCGCTCTTGTTTCTGAATTATACAGGCATTTACTAAAAATGTTCAGCTGCATAATAATTCAAATGCATAACTAAAGGAAAAAAATAAATGACTGTTCCACTCGTTAAAACAAATATTAGGTTAAATACCCTCAGCTTGATGAATGTCAGCTGTTGACTTCTGGTTAAAAAGGGTGTTACATTTTACGAATGGTACGAGTGAAAGAGAAACAGAATCGTGCTATATTATTATACAACTCTGATTTAAAATTAGTAACGTTATTTACCCAGTAGTTCCCTCGCAAATGTACTGTGTAAAGAAAATTATTAATTTAAAATTTTCACACTAAAAATGAGCGATTCTTCTCGAAGCATTACCTAATGAGAAGATATTATTAAGAAAGATGAGCAAATCTAAAACCTCAGACCTATTCAAAATTGAACTGATATTTTTACAGGCAGCATCTAAAACGGGCTTCGTGGGACAAAACGGATTAATAAGGTTTAATTTTAGTTTTTAAAACTAAACTGTAAAGTCCTAATTTTCTGTATAACCGAGAATGCTTGATCAGTGATAGAAAGTGACTGGAAGTCGGAAAATAAATTTTTCCAGTTAAATTAAAATTTACGTTTTCAGGTAAAAATAAAAATTGAAGCAGGAACATATTCACCTCGTATAGTTAAAAATAATATGTCGGGAAATTTTGATACGTGTCGTTTGAAGGTCGGTACTTCCTAAAAACCAAATGGATTTTTTTGAAAAGGGCGACATCTATGTGTCAGATCAAACACTTTTCAGTCTACGTAAGGTTTATATCTGTGTATATATAAATATAAATATATATATATATATATATATATATATATATATATATACGAGGCTGGTTTGAAAAGTCCGTGCAAAAATAAAAACTACTTATGTGTTTGGGGGTAAACCTTTTTTATTTTTCGACATAGTCTCCTTTTAGACTTATACACTTCATCCAACGATGTTCTAGTTTGTTGATCCCTTCCGAATAATAGGATTTGTCCAAGTCTGCAAAATATCCATTAGTGTCTGCAATCACCTCCTCGTTTGAATAAAATCTTTGTCCCGCCAGCCATTTCTTCAAATTGGGGAACAAATAGTAGTCCGAGGGAGCCAAGTCTGGAGAAATAGGGGGGATGTGAAACGAGTTGGAATCCTATTTCCATTAATTTTGCGACCACAACTGCTGAGGTGTGTGCTGGTGCATTGTCGTGATGGAAAAGGACTTTCTTGTGGCCAATCGCGGGCGTTTTTCTTGCAGCTCTCGGTTTTCAAACGGTCCAATAACGATGAATAATATTCACCTGTAATAGTTTTAGCCTTTTCCAGATAGTCGATGAGGATTATCCCTTGCGAATCCCAAAAGACAGTCGCCATAACCTTTCCGGCCGAAGGAACGGTCTTCTCCTTTTTTGGTGCAGATTCCCCCTTGGTAACCCATTGTTTAGATTGTTGTTTTCGGTCTCAGGAGTATAGTAATGTATCCATGTTTCATCCACAGTGACGAAACGACGCTTAAAGTCCTCCGGATTATTCTGGAACAGCTGCAAACCATCCTTGCAACACTTCACACGATTCCGTTTTTGGTCAAGCGTGAGCAATCGCGGCACCCATCTTGCGGATAGCTTTCTCATGTCCAAATGTTTATGCAAAATATTATGTACCCGTTCAGTCGAGATGCCCACAGCACTAGCAATCTCACGCACCATAACTCTTCTGTCATTCATCACCATATCATGGATTTGATCAATGATTTCTGGAGTCGTAACCTCCACAGGCCGTCCAGAACGTTCAGCGTCACTTGTGCCCATATGGCCAGTCCAAAAATTTTGAAACCACTTATAAACTATTCTAATCGAATAATGTTTATCAAGCTTCTCTTTAGTCTCCTGAGGCGTTTTGCCTATCATAAAGTAATGTTTAATCATCCCCACACGAAATTCTTTTTCGTCCATTTCTTGAAAATCACTCGACTTCCTTGATTCACACGAATGCCAAAACACAAAGAAATAGACCAATATGGCTGAAACTTGGTGTGCGTTCATTCAAGAGATGCTACTAACTAAACATGACCTCGATTACGCGCCGGTGGTGTCATCTCTCGGGCTTTGCACGGACTTTTCAAACCAGCCTCGTATATATATATATATATATATATATATATATATATATATATATATATATATATATATATATATATATATATATATATATATACATATATATATATATATATATATATATATATATATATATATATATATATATATATATATATATATATATATGTATATATATATATATATATATATATATATATATATATATATATATATATATATGTATATAGGATCATCCAAAAATTAGAG
>CM032450.1:54193988-54486488 GCA_019049505.1 Pachyrhynchus sulphureomaculatus
ACTCCCTTCTCCTTCTTTTGTTTTCAGCATCTCATACAAAGATTTTGCTTTTGTGCATATGAGATCTTGACTTAGTGGTGTGTTCTTCTTATTCAAATCTTCGATCCAGACTGACAGTAATTTCTCCATTCTTTCTAAGATAGATGATCTCGAACGAGAAAGTTTTGTTGCACTTATAGGTGTTGAACCTTCGCTGGAGATTTTAATTTTTTCCCGATTTTTATAAATCGTTCTCACAGTCGATTCTGAGAGTCCAAAATCTCTCCCAACAATTGTTGCTTTGCCTCCATTTTCCATTCTTCTTAACACTTTCATCTTCAATTCCAAAGTGACGCTTTTACGCTCTTTTTTTCTTTACAGGCGGCATTTTTAACGTAGGGTTAAATTATGTATGTATGTATCTCCAATAAATATTAAAACAAAACTGCCAGCCGACCGAACTAACATTACGGAACAAATGAACACACGAAACGAACGAGGAAATCCCCATAGAACAAAGTCGAAGGACAGGGAATTCCCAATTCTTCAAAGAGAATATTCAGAGAAAGCGGGGATCCCCCCGCGACCATAGAGAAGTTAATGACTACATGAGCGCGAAATTTGAAATTCGCGTTATAGTGAAACCGCGCGTAACGGGGTCGCGCTAAGCGGGGTATTACTGTATATATATTCATATATATATTCATATATATATATATATATATATATATATATATATATATATATATATATATATATATATATATATATATATACAGTCGACACTGTTTATAGTGAAACTCTATATAGTGAAAAACTCTTTATAGTGCAATTTTTTTCAAGACCTACATACATAGCAATATATACGGATTTTCTTTTTATATAATGAAAAACTTTCTATAGTGAAATTTCGGTCAACATTTTGGTCATATATATATATACATATATATATATATATATATATATATATATATATATATATATATATATATATATATACATATATATATATATATATATATATATATATATATATATATATATATATATATATATACATGTATATATATATATATATATATATATATATATATATATATATATATATACATATACATATATATATATATATATATATATATATATATATATATATATATATATATATATTTATATACACATATATATATATATATATATATATATATATATATATATATATATATATATATATTTATATACACATATATATATATATATATATATATATATATATATATATATATATATATATATATATATATATATATATATATGTATATATATATATATATATATATATATATATATATATATATATAAATGTATATATATATATATATATATATATATATATATATATATATATATATATATATGTATATATATATAAATGTATATATATATATATATATATATATAAATATATATATATATATATATATATATATATATATATATATATCAGTTGTCACTTTTCATTTTTCTTTAAGATGGCAGGTGGTTAATTAGTTTTTGAATTTCAGCATCCAACGTTATCAATGGCATCCCTGCTGTAAATGCCATGTTTTTATGTTAATATGTTAGTGAATTGTGGTAGTTTTATTTCAGTGTTGGTTTTTACTATGGCGATTGTTATAGATGGTCATTCTTCTTAGATTAAACTTCATACTACAATTTGTGCCCTGATGAAGGTCCCAACCTAGGACCGAAATATTGGCTAAATGAATATAGTATGAACACCTGTTGATGCCTGTTTTTTGCCGAGTTCCCCCAACTAGTTTCATAACTTAGGATATATATATATATATATATATATATATATATATATATATATATATATATATATATATACATATATATACAGCGCTGCTCAGCAAATGCGTGACCCATCGATGCAAACAAGTGGTAATCGGAAGGAGCCAAGTCTGGTGAGTAAGCGGCCAGCTGAGTGCTTCCAACGTGTCGCGAACTAGTTTTGCCGTATGTGATGGGGCATTGTCATGAAAAAAAATGACTTTGTGTTGCCTCTTTTGGTATTCTGGCCTTTTTTCAAGCAGCGGACGGTTCAAATCGGTCAATTGTTGTTGGTAACGTTTAGTATTAACCGTTTCCCCAGGTTTTAACAGCTCATAATAGACCACGCCCCTCCAGTCCCACCAAACACAGAGCATCGTCTTTCTGCCAAAGCGATTCGGTCTTGCGGTCGATATGGATGGTGCGCCTGGGTCTACCCATGATTTTTTGCGCTTGGAATTCTCAAAATAAATCCACTTTTCATCCCCTGTAACTATACGATGCAAAAACGACTTGCCTTTGTACCGAGCGAGCAAAATGTCACACGTGTTTTTGTGCTTTTCCTTTTGCTTGTCGTTCAACTCATGTGGTACCCATCTACCGGTCTTCTGAATCTTTCCCATCTCTCGTAGCCGATTGGAAACAGCTTGTTGACTAACGCCTAATTGCTCGGCGAGTTGTTTTTGTGTTTACGAATCATCTTCGTCCAACAATGCTTGCAATTCCACATCTTCGTGTTTTTTTGGCGGTTTTCCACGTTCCTTGTCTGCAACATCGAAGTCACCACTTTTGAAACGCCGAAATCATCGTTCACACGTATCTTGCGATATAGCATGTTCACCATGAGCTTCTCGAAGTAATCGGTATGATTCAACAGCAGTTTTCTTCAAATGAAAACAAAAAATTAATGCTGTCCGCGAATGCTCTTTGTTCGGTATAAATTTCGACATATTGAACACAACATTATGCACACACTTTTCCAATTTATCACTCGTGCGCGTCTGACACTTGTTGATGACACAACAAAATGGCGCAGTGTCAAATCTTTATAGCACAAACTGCATTGGTGCATCTGTTGTCTGAAATCCGCATTTCGCATATATATATATATATATATATATATATATATATATATATATATATATATATATATATATGTGTGTGTGTAAAGGAAATACTAAATAAATCCAATTTTAAATTATTACTTTAAAAACACCTTGTAAATAACGGAAAGATAATTATCGTTTCTTATTTTGTCTGATGCTAAAAATGACAAGACAAAAACATTAAAATCAAAATATAAAGCGTATTCTTAAATTATGTGCCAAAAATTTTGAAGTAGGCGTCTAAATATAAATAAAAAAATAAGACAAACTAGTCAACCTAAATCTGTCAAACTAAAAATGTAATAACAAATGCGTTACAAATATTAAAAATAAAATGAAAAGAGTATGTTTTTTTTCTTGTTAATTTGTTTTTATTTCCCTAGCTTGAGGAAAATATTGTATTGGTGAAAAAAATGACCTTCAGGAATTCTTGCATTTACTCATGTTTCAGTTCCTGTGGATGCGATAATGGGCACTTCTTAAGCATATCTATTTAGTTTAATACTCGTAAATAAGAAATTAAAGGCGTGAAAGAGGTGGTTAGTGTTTTTGATGTTCCGTACGAAATACTTATGGGATGGAATCACTTCGGTGTCTGCCTGTCTGTCTATCATACCCGACTTTCTCCGAAACAATTTGACGTAAAGAGAGTGAATATTAAATGCAGATTTTGTTTTGCATCTGAAATAAACCCTATATCATATTAATTCTTGGTAATATCTCTATCAAAGACATATTACCCTTTAAGATTTGTGTATTTATTTAAAGGAATTTATTTGGTATAATCAAAAGATGATTTATGTAAACCTTATCAACATATTTCTAATCTTTATGTTATCATCGTACTGAGCAAATTCGAAGCTGTTGGTCTTACACTTTTGAAGCAAGATAAATATGATTTTCAGACATAGACGTAGTGTCGATGTCGGTGGGAAATGGGAGACAAATGTATCAAAGTAACTCAATATATTGCAATAAACATATTTTTTTAATACAAGAATGAATCCAGTTCTAAAATAACCGGTCAAGTGCAAGTTGAACTTGCGCAATTAGTGTTCCGTACACTTTTAAAATAAAAAATGTTGTAACGGAAGTATAAAATGATCAGTGACTTCATGAAACACACCCCAAATGAGTTTTCAACAAAGTTTATTTCCAATCTTTACTGAAAATTGATGTTTTTAGTGTTCCGTACGGACTGTCTGTCTGTCTGTCACACCCGATTTTTCTCCGAAACTATTTGACATAGAAAGGTGAAATTTGGTAATAATATAGGAATTGATGGCCTCATCAGAGCCATGTAGTTTTGAGAATTAAATTTTGACTTAAGGGGTTAGTTTTGGCGGGTGAAGTCGGAAGTGAAAAAAAAAAAATTTTTTTTACTAGGTCATCGAGTGTGGTGTCAAATGAAAGCTTGTGAAAACACGAGTAAAAAATATATATATAATATTATACTTGCGCGCACTTTTCTTTGTATTATTTTTAAAAATTCGCGAAAAATCGCTGTCCCGGGCCTTATCTCGAAAAGTACTTATCAAAAAATTTCGAAAAAATTCTGAAATATTCTCCACGAGGTGTAGATTGAACGAAAATTATCACGAGTGCATTACCTTTAATAATTTATATGGTATATAAAAAAAAACAAAAATTTGAAGGTCATCACATTTCAGTAAAGATTGGAAACAAACTTTGTTGAAAACTCATTTGGGGTGTGTTTTGTGAAGTCACTGATCATTTTATACCACCGTAACATAAATTTGAGGGGTGAAATCGGAAGTGAAAAAAATTTTTTTTTACTAGGTCATCGAGTGTGATGTCCAATGAAAGCTTGTGAAAACACGAGTAAAAATATATATATATGTATATATATATATATATATATATATATATATATATATATATATATATATATATATATATATATATATATATACATATATATATATATATATATATATATATATATATATATATATATATATATACTCGTATATAATGTAATACTTGCGCACACTTTTCTTCGTATTACTTTTAAAAAATCGCTGTCCCCTACCTTATCTCGAAAAGTACTAATCAAAAAATTTTGAAAAAATTCTGGAATATTCTCCACGGGGTATAGATTGAACGAAAATTATCACGAGTGCATTACCTTTAATAATTTATTTGGTATAACACATGGGCTGAAAAGTCCCGGGCCTAACAAAGAAAACACGGTTTTTTTGGTTCAAAATCAGCTTTATTCATCAATGTAATCTCCATCAAGAGCAACGCAATCATTCCAGCGCCGCTCTAACATTTCAATACCACTTTTGTAGAACGATTTATCTTTTGCCTCAAAATAGGCCTCAGTTTCAGCGATAACCTCTTCATTCGTGCGAAATTTCTTACCGGCGAGCATTTTTTCAGGTCTGCGAACAGCCAGTAGTCGCTGGGAGCCAAACCTGGCGAATACGGTGGATGTGGGAGCAATTCGAAGTTCAATTCATGTAGTTTTGCCATTGTTTTGATTGACTTGTGACACGGTGCGTTGTCTTGATGAAACAAAATTTTTTTCTTTGCCATATGCGGTCGTTTCTTTGCAATTTCGGCCTTCAAACGCTCCAATAACGCTATATAATATTCACTATTGATGGTATTTCCTTTCTCAAGATAGTCGATGAATATTACACCAAGCACATCCCAAAATACCGAGGCCATAACCTTTCCAGCCGATTGTTGTGCTTTCGGGCGCTTTGGACGAGGTTCACCAGTTGCTGTCCACTCAGATGACGATCGTTTTGATTCCGGAGTGAAGTGATGGATCCATGTTTCATCCATTGTCACATATCGACGCAAAAATTCCGGTTTGTTACGTTTAAACATGGCCAAACACTGCTCAGAATCATCAACACATTCTTGTTTTTGATCAACAGTGAGCAAACGCGGCACCCACTTTGAACAGAGCTTTCTCATAGTTAAATGCTCATGCAATATAAAGCCAACACGTTCTTTTGATATCTTTACGATGTCAGCTAACTCACGCAACTTCACTTTTCGATCATTCAAAACGATTTTATGGATTTTTTTGATGTTTTCTGGTGTTACCGCCTCATTTGGACGTCCACTGCGTTCTGCATCATCGGTGTCTCTACGACCACGTTTGAAGTCAGCAAACCAACGTTTTATTGTTGTTTCTGATGGAGCGGAGTCCCCATAACACTTTTCAAGCCATTGCTTCGCTTGAACGGTATTTTTTTCCCATCAAGAAGCAGTGTAAAATTAAAACACGAAATTGTTTTTGATCCATTGTTTTGAAAATAACAAAAGTAGCGTCACTCTTAGCACAATTACTCACAAACTAATGAATAGAATATCATGAAATTTTAACAGCTGTCTTTTGAAGGTTAGTATTAACTGAAAAAAAGGTGACTGCAATAAAACTAGTGCCATCTATGTGTTAGGCCCGGGACTTTTCAGCCCATGTGTTATAAAAAAAAACAAAATTTCAAGGTCACCAGTTTTCAGTAAAGATTGGAAACAACCTTTGTTGAAAACTCCTTTGAGGTGTGTTTTGTGAAGTCACTGATCATTTTATACCACCCTAACAAAATTTTTTATTTTAAAAACAATCAACGTACGGAACACTAATTGTGCAAGTTCAACTTGCACTTGACCGGTTTTTTTTTATATACCAGATAAATTATTACAGGTAATGCACTCGTGATAATTTTCGTTCAATCTACACCCCGTGGAGAATATTCCAGAATTTTTTCAAAAGTAGTTTTCGAGATAAGGCGGGTGGACAGCGATTTTTCGCGATTTTTTGAAAATAATGCAAAGAGAAGTTCGCGCAAGTATCACATTATATATATATTTTTTAACTTTTAAAACTACACGGCTCTGATGAGGCCATCAATTCCTATATTATTACCAAATTTCAACTTTCTATGCCAAACAGTTTCGGAGAAAATCGGGTGTGACAGACGGACAGACAGACAGACAGACAGACGGACAGACAGACACCGAAGTGATCTTATAAGAGTTCCGTACGGAACACTAAAAATAGTTACTGCATTTACCTTTTTAGCGTTCCGTACGGAACACCTATGGGATTCCCTTCGTATCCGTCTGTCTGGCGCTCTGTCACACCCGATTTTCTCCGAAACTACTTGACATCGACAGTTGAAATTTCACACAAATGTGGAATTGATGGTCCAATCAGAACCGTATAGTTTTGAAAGTTAAATTTTGACTTAAGGGATTAGTTCTGGGTCATCGAGTAAGGTGTTAAATGAAAGCTTGTGAAAACACGAGTTCAAAAATATATATGATGTAATACTCGCGTAAACTTTTCTTTATATTATTTTTAAAAAATGATCAAAAATCTCTGTCCCCTCGCCATATCTCTAAGAGTACTCATCTAAAAATTTGGAAAAAATTCTAGAGTATTCTCCATAAAGTGTAGATTGAGCGAAAAGTGTCGAGAGTGCATTACGTTTGATCATTTATCTATAATATATATAAAATGCAACGTCTCTCTGTCTATCGGTTTGTCTGTCCGTTAGTGCGATTATCACTGAAGAACCACTTATCCGATTTACGTGCTTTTTTTGTTAAAACATACTTATGTTCTCTGGCCAGGTTATAGGCTATATTTTATTACGATAGGTAGCATAAGGAATGAGCAGTGACGATAATAGTGAATGAAGTCGGAAAAAAGCTTGCCGCTAGCGCGTTCCCTTGCAATACACAGCTTAAACCATTAAATATGGAACAACATTATGTAGCAGAGAATATCTATAATCTATAGTCTATAATATATATAAAATGCAATGTCTCTCTGTCTGTCTGCCTGTCCATTAGTGCGTTTATCACACGAGAACCTTTTATCCGATTTACGTGTTTTTTTTTAATTCTTAATTAAATATATATCAAAAAAAATCTATAATATATATAAAACGTAACATCTCTCTGTCTGTCTGTCTGGCCATTAATGCGCTTAGCACTCAAGAACCACTTATCCGATTTACATGTTTTTTTTTTTATAAAATACAAAGGGAATAAACAGAGACAAAATGCTAATATGTAGGAAAAAAGATGGAAGTTTAGCAGTAAGCTTGGCAGAAAGACTGAATAGATGGGTGGAATACTTTAAAGAAATATTAAATGGAGATAAAAATGAGGAGTTGAATGAGAAATAGGAAGCAAAATTAACTGAAGAGCAGGAGGGAAAAAATAAGAGAAATACTCAGAACCCAAAAAAAATAAGGCCCCGGGTGGAAATTGTATAACAGTAGAAATGATAGCTGGAGAAGTAGATCTGGAAAATGAAATATGCCGGTTGGTGCAAGAAATATGGGAAACAGAAAAGATGCCAGTGAGCTGGAGAGAGTCGCTCATTTGTCCAATATACAAAAAAAGGAGAAAAAAACTATATATGCTAATTATATACTAATAGCCTTACTGGATGTCGTGTACAAGATAGTAGTGATGACTATCAAAAACAGACTAGAAGAGAAAGCCGAGTCTATTCTGGGAGAGTACCAGTGTGGATTGAGGAGAAATACTTCGGTTACAGACCAGATATTTTCGATTAAGCAAATCCAAGATAATACCTTAGAACAAAATTTGGCACCACACTTGGTCTTTGTGGATTTTAGAGAAGCATATGACTCTGTAAATAGAGAAAGACTCTACAAGATAATGGAAGAACTAAAAATTCTAAGTAAATTGATTCGCATGATGAGGATGACCCTGAATGACACAGAAAATAGAGTGTTAGTTGAGGGCAGAGTATCAGACAAGTTTAAGGTGAAGAGAGGATTAAGACAGGAGGATCCATTGTCGACATGTCTATTTAATTTGGTACTAGAGAAGATTATCCGGGAGTCAGAAATAAAAACAAATGAAACGATATACCAACAAACTTGCCAATGCTTGGCCTATGCAGATGATGTAGCAGTGATTGCAAGAGCAAAAGAGAACCTCAAAAAAGCCATAAGTAGGATAGAAGAAAGGGGAAGGATGAGAGGACTAAAGATAAATGAGGAAAAAACAAAATACATGGAAATTACAAAGAAGAAGGATAATAAAAACGACGAAAGTTTAGATATAATAAACAACTTAGGGAAAAGATATATGTTTGAAAAAGTAGACAAATTTAATTATCTGGGAGTAACAATAACAGAAAGTGGACAAGAAAGGACGGAGATACAAGAAAGAATAGCGAAAGGACAGATATGTTCGGGGGCAATGAATCCAATATTGAAACCAAAGAATGTATCAAGAAAAGCAAAAGAAAATATATATGCGACAGTTGTCAGACCCACGGTGACATATGGATGCGAGACGTGGAAATTGAATGCAAGAGAAGCGGAGACGTTGAAGGTGTGGGAAAGGAAAGCTTTGAGACGATTCTATGAAGGAAGGAAAGAAGAGGGACTGTCGAGAAGAAGAACAAACTACGAATTAAAATGCCTATATATGAAACCTCTTATAAGCCAAATTATAAGAAGCCAGCGATTAAGATGGTTAGGACACGTGGCAAGGATAAAGGAAGAAAGACAGGCAAAGCAAGCCCTAATAAGAGGAGTGGCTGGAAGAAGAGGCAAGGGTAGACCTCTATCTACATGGATTCAGGCAGTAAAGCAAGATCTGGAGCAGATGAGAATCCCGCACTGGGAAAAGCTAACAGGAGACAAAAATAAGTGGAAACAAGTATGCAACCAAGCAATGGTCCTCTTAAGCCCCTCGAGCTATATAATAATATAAATATAACGAAAAAGCAGTGACGATAAAGGTAAATCAAGTCCATGCGAGCGGAGCCGCGGGCACGGCTAGTCTAGTATATAAAAAAAAACTATTTGACTTGACAATACCAGGTGTACAAGTATGAAATGAGGATTTTTTTTTCTAAAAAAAAACATACTACTCAGTATATATCACCACTACACCAAACACTTTATTTTTGCACTCGACGCGCGTTTCGCTAACCATGTTAGCTTCATCAGGAGCGATGATCGACTAAAGCTAAACTACAAATCTACCCTATTTATACTTAGCCTAACCCTAGAATTACTCAAGCGGAACTAATGACATAGGCAAGGCCATCAGTTCCGGTCCAGTAACCAGTAGAGGGGACTATAAGGAATAGGCCCTCTGTCTTTATTTAAACTACTTTTACATTTTATGATTTCCATACTTTCGTATGCGTTCAACAATCTCCTATCAGATACATTTTTTATTAATCTCAGATTATCTAACGTTACAGTATGATCAGCTTCAAGGGCATGTTCGGCAATGCTAGACTTTTCTGTTCTGTTGTATTTTAAGTGTGCTAAATGTTCTTTAAATCGTGTTCTAATTGACCTTTTAGTTTTCCCAACATACTTTTTGTCACAATCATTACAACTAATTTCATAAATTCCACTTTTCTCACAATTAGGAATCTTATCTTTGGGATTTCCTAAGATATTCCTCAGATTGTCTGATGACTTATAGACTAAGGTGAGGCCTACCTTATTAAATACCTTATTGAGTCCCTTGCTATATTTCGGATTATATGGTATGGAGACATACTTAGTGTTATTTTCTTCGCGTGTAAAAAAGGTGAAATTCTGAATATTAAACCTAAATTTATGTCTATTCATTAGCTTATTTACTAAGTCGTCGTCATAACCATTAACTCTAGTTATATTTCTAATACGATTCCTTTCTTTATTAAAGTTTACTCTATTCAGAGGGAAAGTGACCAAACGATGAACTAAAAAATGTAATGAGGCTAATTTATGTTGTTTGCAATGAAATGAATCATTAGGAATATATCTATCTGTTACTAATCTATTATTATTTTTTTAATAATTAAAATATCTAGAAAAGGCAATTGTCCTTTGTTCTCAATTTCGTACGTGAATTTAAAGGAATCATACCGGCTATTTAATTTAGAAACAAAATCATCAATATTTGCTTTCTTTGTATCAAAAATCGCAAAAATATCATCCACATACCTATACCATACCCTTGGGAAATATTCGAATTCTTGACTGGCTTCGATTTCAAACTTACTCATGAATAAATTGGCTATGAAAGGTGACAAGCAATTACCCATAGCTGTTCCTTCTTTCTGAACATAAAATTGATTATTATATTGGAAATAATTTTGTTCCACGCAAAGTTTAGATAATGTTAAGTATTCACGAATAATTTCGTCTTCAAAGTCATTCATTAAAAGTAAAGTGTTTGGTGTAGTGGTGATATATACTGAGTAGTATCATTGTGCCAAAGATTCCACATTCCCAACTTAGTTAAAAAAGACATGTTAAATTCAGAAGAATGATAAAAAGTGCTTTATTCAAAGTATGCTCTATCGCCTGTTATACATTTTTCCCATATTTCGGGCAATTTGTGAATACCACGCCAGTAAAAATCTTCCCCTTTTGCTGCGAACCATTCATCTAGCCATTTTTAGCATCATTATGTGTTTCGTGGAAAAGAAATGTGTCCTTGTGAATTAGCTGTTTACCAAAGCGTATTTTCTATGTAAGTTATTTCAAAATTTGTAATATCCACTGTTTCTTTAACAAGTCTAATCCTTATTGGCCGATAGCTTCATAGCTAACTGTGCTTTTTGCGATCCGTCACATCACCATTTCGAAATGAGTGTCAATGATTGACGCTTTTCTAAATTTAATTTTTTTTTTTTTATGGGTCTAGCATACGTGTTCAAGGGAAGTCTCTAAAGCGCTTCAGGAGCGACACGTGTGCGGAGAAAGCGATTCACGTTGTTCTTGAATCGCTGTAAATTGTACTCGGTGGGAAACACAGCGCTGGGCAAATTATTCCAAAGGGATGACGTTCTCCATATAAAAGATTGCTTGAAGCGTCGTACGCGGAGTAACAAGCTGAACCTCATACGGATGCGAAGCACCAGCGCGACGTGTATTTCTAACATGCACCGCTTTGGGAGGAATTAAGCGGGCTACATCCTTCGAACACTTTCCATGAAAATACTTGTAGAACAGACTCAAGTCGCCAACCGTTCTTCGATGTTCCAGCGAATCAAGGCCGCCGGTCAATTCCCGGTCCCCAATCAGACGGACCGCTCTTCTCTGAACAGAATCCAACAAATGCAGTGTATGTTTGGGAGCGGAGCCCCAAACGTGGGAGCAGTATTCCATAGTTGGTCGAATTTGGGCTTTGTAAAGAATTAACAGTTGCTGTGGGGTGTAAAGCTTTCTGGTTCTAAATAATATTCCCAACTTTTGAGAAGCTCTCCTTGCTATGCCTGCAACATGTTCATGCCAAGACATATTTGCTCCCAAACTAACGTCCAACAAATTGACTGACGATGCTAGGGGAATGGAGTGCCCCGACATAACTATGTCGGGTTCAGCAACGTTAACTTTTTTAGAAAAAACTGCCGCTTGGGTTTTTGTAGCGTTAAATTCCACTTGGTTACTGTCACCCCAAGATAGAATTTCTTCCAGGTCTTTGTTAAGTTGAACGACCTCCTGCTGTCTGCGGATATTCGCATGAGCAGCCGATGTCCGAGCGTTCAAGGTGAATGAAGAGACAAGCGTACTGTCATCTGCAAAGCTATAGATTGGATTCCCGGTCTTTTCCAGCAGATCGTTAATGTAAATGAGAAAGAGAGTAGGAGACAGTATGGAGCCCTGGGGCACACCGGCGTTGATAGTGAGGGTGTTAGAAAGAAATCCGTCGACCGCCACTCGTAAAGAACGCTCTCTAAGGAAACATGAGAGCCACAAACAGAACCTTTCAGACATACCATAAGAGCGCAACTTAGCCAACAGTCCATCGTGCCACACACGGTCGAATGCCTTGGATATGTCAAGAGCAACCTCTCGAGATTCTCCAAAGTGTTCAATTGCGTTGTTCCAAACATGTGTTACATAAGTCAGAAGATCTCCTGTTGATCTATGTTTACGAAAACCATATTGGTGATCGCTAATAATATTGAATCGTTCAAGATATTTTAGAAGATGCTCATTGATAACCTTTTCCATGACTTTCGATATTATTGAAAGCAGTGCAACTGGTAGGTAGTTATTTGGCAAGGTCTTCTTACCTTTTTTAGGTATCGGCTGAACCGTGGCACATTTCCAGCAGGACGGAAATATTCCCTTTCTGTAGGATAGGTTAAAAAGTCTACAGAAAATTGGTGTTAGTTCCCTTGCACAGTTTTTGAGAACTATGGCAGGTATTCCGTCAGCGCCAGAAGCCTTCTTGGTGTCTAGCTTCATTAAAATACGCTTTATGATGCGCTGTCTGAAGACAACATCGGGCATCCTTGACTGCAATATGGGAATAGTAGGTGGTGTTTTTCCTTGGAAATCGACAGTAGTCGAAAAGAAATGTGTCCTTGTGAATTAGCTGTTTACCAAAGCGTATAATGCATTTTCTATGTAAGTTATTTCAAAATTTGTAATATCCCCTGTTTCTTTAACAAGTCTAATCCTCATTGGCCGATAGGTTCATAGCTAACTGTGCTTTTTGCGATCCGTCACATCACCATTTCGAAATGAGTGTCAATGATTGACACTTTTCTAAATTTAATTCTTTCAGTAGATCCTTCAAAGGCATTTCGCCGGATAACGAGTCCTTTTGGTTGCTGTCACACGGTGTAACTCCTGTTCGTACAACAATTTCAAGTAACATTTTCTACCTTGTAAACATTACTAATTACCAGGTGTACAAGTATAAAATGCGATTTTTTTTTTCTAAAAAAACATGTTAAATTCGGAAGAATGATAAAAAGTGTTTTATTCAAAGTATGCACCATCGCTTCTTATGCATTTTTCCCATCTCTCAGGCAATTTGTGAATACCACGCCAGTAAAGATCTTTCCCTTTTGCTGCGAACCATTCATCGAGCCATTTTTTCACAACTTCGTACTAACCAAAGCGCTGCTCAGCAAGTGCGTGACCCATCGATGCAAACAAGTGGTAATCGAAAGGAGCCAAGTCTGGTGAGTAAGCCGCGTGGGGTAGAATTTCCCAGCTGAGTGCTTCCGACGTATCGCGAACTGGTTTTGCCGTATGTGATAGAGCATTGTCATGAAGGAAAATGACTTTGTGTTGCCTCTTTCGGTATTCTTGGCTTTTTTCAAGCAGCGAATGATTCAAATCGGTCAATGGCTGTTGGTAACGTTTAGTATTAAACGTTTCCACAAGTTTTAACAGCTCATAATAGACCACCAAAAACAGAGCATCGTCTTTCTGCCAAAGTGATTCGGTCGTGCGGTCGATGTGGATGGTGCGCCTGGGTCTACCCATGATTTTTTGCGCTTGAAATTCTCAAAATAAATCCATTTTTCATCCCCTGTAACTATACGATGCAAAAATGACTTCCTATTGTACCGAGGAGCAAAATGTCACACGTGTTTTTGCGCTTTTCCATTTGCCTGTCGTTCAACTCATGTGGTACCCATCTACGGTCTTCTGAATCTTTCCCATCTCTCGTAGCCGATTGGAAACAGCTTGTTGACTAACGCCCAATTGCTCAGCGAGTTCTTTTTGTGTTTGCGAATCATCTTCGTCCAACACTGCTTGCAATTCCACATCTTCGTATTTTTTTGGCAGTTTTCCACGTTCCTTGTCTGTAACATCGAAGTCACCACTTTTAAAATGTCGAAACCATCGTTCACACGTATCTTTCGATGAATCATGTTCACCATAAGCTTCTCGAAGTAATCGGTATGATTCAACAGTAGTTTTCTTCAAATGAAAACAAAAAATTAATGCTGTCCGCGGATGCTTTTTGTTCGGTATAAATTTCGACATATTGAACACAACACTATTCACACAGTTTTCCAATTTATCACTCGTGCTCGTCTGACACTTGTTGATGACACAAGAAAATGGCGCAGTGTCAAATCTTTATAGCACAAACTGCATTGGTGCAGCATCTGTTGTCTGAAATCCGCGTTTCATACTTGTACACCTGGAGATTTTTTTCGTGGAAAATTGTAAATTTAACAGGGACTAAAAGCTATGAAATGCCAATACGTATTTGGTGCAAACAGTATTTATATACTTTTCAGTACATTATTGCTTAAAGCATTTGGCCAATCACAGATAAACTAAATTTACATGATGACTGGTGACCAACGGCTAGGTATCAAGATAAAATAATTTTATTTTATTTGTTTATAATTAAACAAATATTTAGGTAGTAAATATTTGTTTTAAAATTTTACTACAAAGATGTCTCGCTTTTTATATATTCTTGGTAATTCTGATATGTTTGAATTTCATAGGATACTTTAGCAATCACGATACGGACACTAATTGTGCAAGTCCTACTTGCATTTGGCCGGCTTCTTCTTGTGAGGAAGGCACACTTGCTGCGAGGAAATCCCTAAAACGCTATAGGACCTAGCTCCGTGGTTATCGAGCCGACACACGGAATCAAGGGTCCCGAGTTCCATTCCCGGTAAGTCAGTGTACTTATTTTTTAATTTATTTAAATATTTTTGGCTTGGCCATATACATAGATAGTAGTTATTACAGAAATGTAATAACGCCCGTAGCAGTGCCGTGATATGTTTTGGAACTTCGATAACGTTGATGGATTTTACAATCTCATATATGGAACATGAAAAAAGAGTAATCGTAGTTCAGGCGGTGAGGTGGCCGATAAAAAAAAGATTCACGTTAATCTTGAATCATTGCAATTTGTACTCAGTCCTGTCAATTTTTTCGAAAGGGATGAGGTTCCCCATATAAAAGAATTCTTGAAAATGGTGGTACCAGGACTGACAAGGTGGAAAGTATATATCCTTTTGTCTTACGTGTATTCCTAGCATGTGCCACTAGGAGAAAGGCAAGGTACATCTATGGAAGCTTCCCATGAATGTACCCATGAAATAGACTCCAGTTACTAATCATTCTTCGATGTTCTAAAGAATCAAACTTGCAGATGAGTTCTGGATCTCTAATCAAACGAGTAGCTGGTTTAGATTTGTGGTCGAACCTGAAATAAATGTGTAACCAAGAGAGTGCGACAAAGTTCCAGGAATTCTTAACATTTAGCAGATCTGTAGTACCAGATCTTCTCTGTCAGTGCACACTCGCGGTCGAAACCAGTTTATGATCGGAAAAAATTAACGGCGGATTTACAGTGACAACAGAAACCTCTGGATTAATGATTAAAAATAGGTCATGAAGACTGGCGAACTCTGTTCGTACGTATGTATTGGGTCATATATCGTTTTCGGTGGTTCATAGTGTAGAGAAATCTGGAAATGAGTTTATTTTTCGTTGTTTCCAATTTTAGCTGACATAGGATGTAGAATTATACATTAGATTTGAATTATAAATATCTCTGTTTTAAGCTTTTGTGTGATAAATATCTGGCCGTAAAATAAGTATCTTTTATTTAAAATATCGTGTTGTAATGTTCAGATTAGGTCTGTGTCATTATCTCCATACAAATTCGACAATTTTTTGCTAACAGTATATACATAATTTTATGACCATACAAAACTAATCAATTAGGACGTTCTAATAAAAATTATATTTTAAGAAAATCATTTTATTGTTTGGCATCACAAAAGAAACGCTAATTTATTATAATGATTTCAAAATATAAATATCTACATTTATCTTCCCACAGGATTAGTATTTGCCAATCGTACATAAGGAAGACTATTTTGTAAATTATGTATTTTAAAAAATTCTTGAACTAGTTCAGTTATATATATATTATATATATATATATATATATATATATATATATATATATATATATATATATATATATATATATATATATAGTGTATATGTACCGGGTGACACAGCCAACATGTAACATCCTATAATTTTTTAATTTTGAAAGTTACATATTTGCATTTTTAAATACCAGAATGGGATATTAGTAGACTTTTTTATCACTTAAGAAATATTTTTAACTACTTCCGATTTGACCGGAAGTGACTGCAACTATCTTATTTTTAATGGAACCCTGTATATTTTTTTATCAATCTCAATTCGCTTTGAAATTCTCTTTCCAACGATGTAAACAAGATGATATTTGTTTGACAGGTGACCGGCAAAAGCTAATTTGAACTCTTAGACTTAGGCGACCATGGCGGATATACTAGCAACTGTTTTTGTTCGTTTTATCTCACATTGGAAAGAATTTAAGATTATCCATTTATCGTGCCATTTTTGCGAGTGTAAGTGGCTCCTACAAAATTTTATGCTTTACTTTCAGTTACAGAGTTTTCTCTTTAAATAGTGATCAATATCACCGAAATTAAGATAGGAACACATATTTTTTAATTAACCTAGTTACACGTTACAAGTTTTAGGCCAACATACATCTAACAGAACTATCTAACGCCAATTGAATTTAATATTATTTTCAGAAAATAAACCGTTTTGTTATGCAATAATGTGATATCAACAAGTTCCATTACGGACTTAGTAGGCTGTGATAAAACAGACGAACCGAAAGTCATGGTTGCTGCGTGTTACCAAAATGGTCATTATTATTGTTTACTTTACGTCAAAAATAATTTTTCGTTAACAAAAATTTGTTCAACAGATGAAAAAGTAGACATGTTTACGCAGAGTACAGAAAGCTCTGTTCGAGTCTGATACCGCGTTTGCTCACAGTGGGCCTGTTTAAGCGCATTAAAAAGGGTTTTTTCATGTGATATGTGACAATGGATTAAACATGAATCCACCACTACACACCGGAATCAAATCGGCAGTCAGCTCAGTGGACAGCAGCCGGTGAAAGCCGCCCGAAGCGACCAAACACACAACAGTCGGCTGGGAAGGTTTTGGCCTCTGTATTTTTAATTTTCATCGACTATGCTGAGAAGGGAAAAACCATCAATAGCGAATATTATATGAAATTATTAATGCATTTGAAGGCAGAAATCGTAAGGAAACGGCCCCAAATGAACAAGAAAAAAATGCTCTTTCATCAAGACGATGCACCGTGTCTCAAATCATTGGTTACGATGGCAAATTTGCATGAATTGAAGTTCGAATTGCTTCTTCATCCACCGTATTCTCCAGATTTGACCCCCAGCGACTAGTATCTATTCGCAGACCTCAAAAAAATGCTCGCGGGAATGAGATTTGGCTCCAATGATGACATTTTCGCGGAAACTGAGGAATATTTTGAAGGCAAAGACAAATCCTTCTACAAGAAAGATGTAGAAATGTTAGAAAAGCGTTGCAGAGATTGTATCGCTCCTGACTATGTTGATGAATAAAGCCGAATTTTGCAAAAAAAAATTGTGTTTTAAGTAGCTAGATCACAAAGATTTTAGCCTACGTGTTATATTTTGCAATCCAAACTGACTCCAATTTGACAGTTAAATTCCGAGGGCTACAACATCTTTAAATAACAGATACATATCGAATAATATTCGAGATGATAGTACTGTTGTGACTCTAATTTCATTTTATCGTACATACATTGTTATGAATTTAATAAAACCAAATGCTTTAGTTTTGGCACAAAATCCACAATAAAAACTTTACAATCTATAAAATTTGAAACTTCAAAATTGCATGTTAAAGCGGAAACAACTGTCTGCATTGGACATTGATCTTCATTCGACATAATATATTTTTTAGATCTTGGTTCTTGGGTCCTATATTGCAGTATGGCACCCCCGTGCTTACACATTGTTTGAGCAACCCGTGTCAATGCATTCAAAGGAAACAGTGGCGTACAGACCTTTATATATAAGTACATATATATATATATATATATATATATATATATATATATATATATATATATATATATATATATATAGAGAGAGAGAGAGAGAGAGAGAGAGAATTCACAATATTGTGAGGGTAGCGGTCAAAAGATTATGGCCAAATAAAACTCTTAGTTAATAGTCTAGCTTTCGGAATATATTTCTTCCTTCATCAGGACACTCTACAAGTAAAATGGACAGTAAATTTGTGCTAATTAATGAAGCAGATGGTAAAAAACTAATTGGTATCACTGAACAGAGAAATAATAGTATTAAACTTACTTAACATGAGTTATCTTCCAGGGTAAGCATTGTTCAATCAAAAACAACTTGTAAAAACAATTTAATACTAAAAACTAAAAGACTACATATTTAAAACTTGTTAAAAAATTTTTACATTTTCTTAATCATTATTAGTGAAACATGTGGTTTCAGGAACCGAAAAGGTGAGAGAGGTTAGCAAAATCCCGGCATTTTATTTTGACATTTGACAGACAGTTTGCGTCTGCGCATTGTACCACAAGGGGCTCAACTATGAACTTTACGAGGGAGTAATCATAATTATAAACATCTTTTATTTCATTTGGTTTTTATTTTATTAAAATTTTTTTTTTTTTAAATTTTAAAAATTTAAAAAATCAAAAAACTTTCTTTCAAAAAGGAACCTGTTTAATAATTGGTTTATTTGGAAGGACTAGTGGTCAACAGGGGGGCAATCTGGAGAGGTAGATAGCTGTAGTAAGTAAGAGTACACGACGCTAAGGTCGTCCACATCAGTCTTGATGTTCATGTTATTAGGTGTGTTATGAATGGCCACCATCTCCAGAAACCTCCTCCTGTAGTAGTTGGTCTCTGAGTAAAGTATTTCAGCCTCTTCGTAATTAATCCTGTGGTCGTGCTGTGTAAAGTGATGTGCCAGGGCACAAGATTGAGTGCTCCTTCTACAGTCGCTCTTATGGGATGTTATTCTCCCTTGGAGTGATCTAGAAGTCTGGCCAATGTGTGAAAGTTGGCAATCCAGACAAGGGATCTTGTATACAATTCCTGTCCTTGTTAGTTTGGGAACTGGCTGTTTCAAATTGGTGAGTAGGCATTTGAGGGTATTATCAATCCTCGTGGCAAATTTAATGTTTTCGTTCTTGAATACTTTTATTAGTTTAGGGGTTAAGCCCTTAATATAAGGTAAGCTTCTGTGTATTGTTGTGTTAGGGTCTGGAGTGACATGTGGAAGGACATTTGGGGTGAGAAATTGATTCGGAATGTTAAGAAGAGATCTATTCAGGTCGTTATTGTGGAAAAGCAAACGTTGGACTATAGAGTTGGGGTAAGAATTCTCAAGCAGAAGTGACTTACTTCTCCTCTATATATATATATATATATATATATATATATATATATATATATATATATATATATATATATATATATATATCGGCAAAAACAATCTTAATTGGGGAGCTCGGTAAGATATTAGTCATAATAAGTTAAAAAACTTACATGAGAAGTGCGCAGAAATTCGTTAGCCCGAATGGCCGTAGGTTATACATAAAAAATTGTTACATACAAAAGTTGGTCAAACCATAAAATATACAAAATACACATTGAAACACTGTAAATAAAATTCTAAAAAACAAATTTAACACATGGATGTCATTGGGAACCTTGGATGTTGAAAAACATAGTTAATTAAATTACTTTTGACCACCACATATGGCCACCGCCATTTAGGAACAGAGGACAAGAACGACAGGAGACAGCTACTCGACAGAGATAAGGCGTTTAGTCAAGAAAACTCAATTAACCAGAATGCGGGGTCGACACCTGGAAGGAACCGATAGAAAAGGAAGTACAGATATTGGACCGCAAGTACGAGAGAGGTAGCCAATTGAGCGACCAACCACACCCGGTATGTAATAGTGGAAGGATAGAAAACACCCTAATTCTAAGTAAATGGTGGGCGAGGGAGCGAGAGAGAGAGTGACAATAATGGGAGCAACGGAGAAGACAATTGTCTAGTGAATTAATTATTAATTTATTAATTTCTTGTTGGAATCAGATTGGCGGAAGAGATTGTCGGCACAACACCAATGAAAACTCGAGGCACCAGGAAATGTAAGAGAGGTGACGCAAAGAACTGTCAATGGAAGGAAGACAGTAATCACTAGGTGCAAAAATGGAAGGAATCTGTGAAGCTCAAGATCAAAGAGAACCGTAAACAGAGAGAGGAAGGAAGAGAGAAACCCTGGAAAGCTATGAAACGAGATGACCAACGCGGTACAGATGGATCATAAAACACTTGAAGACAGGGAAAGATTGTGAGAAGTTGATTTATCACAGGAGAGGAGGAAACTATAAATGTTACTAAGACCGTCCAGGTCAGTTCTTTTATTGATATTAAGGTGATTCTCCTGGATGTAACACATCTCAAGGAACTCTCTCTTGGAAAGATTATTGGAGAAATGAAGAATTTTGGGTTCCCTGAAATTAAAGGAATGACCATTGTCAACAGAATGGGTCGCCAAGGCACATCGGTGTGGATGGCATCTAGTGTCACTTTTATGGAGTGCAATACGACGATTCAAGGATTGAGAAGTTTGGCCAATGTAGATTGATGGACAATTGAGGCAAGTAATTGAGTAAACCAAGTCTGACATGGAAAAAACTGGCAGCGGGGCCTTCAGCTTACTGAAGACACGTCTGTTTTTGAAGAAATAATATTTGGCGATTTTAATGTTGGGAATGACACGCAATATGTGGACCAATTTGTTTGTAAGGCCAGGAATGAATGGTAAAGAAAGCAACGACCAATTTATTTCGACTGAGGGAGTTAACGGGGGAGGGGAGATATGCGGTAGGTGGAGGGGAGGGGGTTATGGGGGAAGTTTGATGGATATGAGTAAGCTTGTTGACTTCATCTTTGGTTCTAAGTAAGAGTTTTCGGTTGTATCCATTATCTATGAAAAGTTTTGTAAGTGATTCTTGTGACTGGAGTAAGAAATCAGGATGGACTATTATCTTCAGTCTTCTATATAGGCCCTTGATGACATTGACCTTCACCTTCCAATCATGGCCAGAGTTTGCATGGATATATCTCCCAGAAGAAGTAGGTTTTCTATACCAATCAAGTTTGATGATGTTATGGGAGTCTCTAACGACTCTTGTGTCCAGAAATGGAACAGCATTGTTGGTTTCTTCTTCCATAGTGAATTGCAGGTGCGGGTAGAATGAGTTGAAAACATGAAGAACTTCTTCTTTGCCATCAGCTGGTATGGATAGAATTAAATCGTCTACGTATTGGTATAGGAATGGAAGTCGGAAGGATAATCTTTGAGTGCAGCTTTTTAAAGCATATGACATGACGATTGAAGCAAGAACAGGACTGAGGTTACTGCCCATAGGGCATCCAAAAATTTGAGAGTAGAATGAGTCTTTAAATTTAAAGAAGGTTGACTGGAAAAGAAATTCTATTATAGATAAGAAGAAGGATTTGCTGATTTTGGTGTTGGGTGAGATTAATGCCCATTCGGAATCAATTATTTGGCGGGTTAACTGCCATGAAATATTCGTGAAAAGACTGACTACATCAAGTGATATGATAACGTGGTTTTCTGGTAATTGGAAATTATTGACCATTGCACTAAACGCAAAAGAGTCTTTAATAGCGAATGTGTGATAATTGAGGAAGGACTTTTCAAGAAGATTAGCACAAAATTTACTGAGTTTTGAAGTGGGAGAGCAGGTGGTGGAGACGATGGGTCTGAGCGGTACCCCTTCTTTGTGTATCTTGGGCAAACCATAAATCCTTGGTGGAATCGCTTTGTAGTAGTAAAGTTGTTTGGCTGTTATATCGTCGATCCATTTTTTGTTCTTTAACTGCTTAATAAAACTATTACTCTTGTTTTGATGTTGAGTAGTGGGATCATGAGAGAGCTTCTTGTAAACTTGTTCATCATCAATAAGTTCTAACATCTTAGTTTCATAATGTAGTCTCTCTAAGGCAACTGTAACCGAGCCTTTGTCTGAAGAAGTAATTAAAATCTCATTATGTTGTTTAAGAAATTTGTGTGTCTTAATGAACAAAGTCTTCTCAAAAGAAATATTACGGTTTTGTAAAACAGCATTGGTAACTGCATTGGTGCATTTGGCCCTGAGAATATCTTGACTGGAGGCTGGTGCAAGCTTAATGAAGGATTCAATGTTAGAAAGGATGTTTTTTTACAGGGATATCAGTACCCGGAGTGGAATCATAAACAAATTTTGGACCCAAAGCAAGAATTTTATGAACCTCAGGTGGGAACTCAACTGTAGTTAAATTGGTAAACCATTGGGGACAGACTTTTAGTTTATCAGTTTTAGACCTAATCAAGTTATTGAATTTATTGAAGAGAGTATTAGAATGGGATCTAGTAGTGGTTTGGAAGGATCTTTCTTGAGTAGCACGAAAACGTTGCACAATATGTGCTGGAACCCTATTTTCTGCCAAATGAGCAACACGGTTTATCAGTGAATAATAATTAAAAGAAAACGTTCAAAGGAAAATAACACAAATCACACTAAAGTTATTATTATGTATGTTGGTACATGTACGAGTACAAACGAAAACATTAAAATACGTAGTTTACACAATAAAATCAGTAATTTTTGTTTGTACAGTTTTACTTGAAAAAAAAGCGTTTATATAATTATCAAGGTTACAAAAACTACTCCATATATGTTCAAGAACTTCACGAGATTCCAAAAAATTGCGAGTTTCAGTCATTTTCTTAGTCATTTCTGAAATGGATGGAACATAAATACTATCTCCTTCTCCAAGCTCGCCTTCGTCGTCATTATCGCTTAAAATCTTTCCAGACGTCACTGATGTCACAATTTGATCATCAGTTAATATTTCTCTCGTACATACATATTCTTCAAAATTAAAGTGATTAAACATCTCGTTAATCCCGATTTCCACTGTATTTTGCTGAATATCATAAAGAAATTCTAGACAATCAGTAGGTTCTTCTCGATGTTTTTCAATCCACTGAGTCAACGGTAGCTCATCATTTGAGTCATATCTACATTCCTTCCTTAAAAATCCGCCATGCTTAAAACAGTTTGCAATGGTTTCTCTACTGACTCTTTGCCAAGCCATATGGCTAAAGTTTATAGCGTCCAAGAGAGTTACAGAAAAAATGTTACCTTTATCGATTGTCTCTGACATTTTCATAAGTAAAATCTTTCTATAATGACATTTTAAAGAATGTATCACAACTTGATCCATAGGCTGGAGCTGTGCACTTGTCTTTGGAAGCATAAAAACCAATTTTATTTACTGCGCGCTGGACAGTTGTCAAACAAAAGTAATATTTTTCTGTTTGTGAATTTTAATTCTTTATCCCATTCGATCAGTTCGTTTTTAAAATATTTAATGTGTAACTATCGTCCAATACTTAGTTCACCGTTTTTTGAGTTTTTTAATCGATTTTTAGTTTACGCCTCACAATATGGTGCTTATTATTATATCTTTCGACTCATCATCTGAGGAAGATCTTTGGCCCCTGATGTTGAAAACAAAAGGAAGCCTGAGAGCACTAATCAGTGCAGTAGATGATGTAACTCCGCTCAATTCATTTCTGTAATGGTTTAAACTGTACAAGCCTTGTGGACTCTGTAATTGACGTGCTACAACAAAGTTTTCGTTCTTCGTGAGTTGTGAACCGTCCTTTCGTAAACTCATCTATTTTGTGGACCTTTTTTCCTTATATCCAATAAGCAAAATTCCTTTGCAATCTCAAAAAACGGTTGCCACTAACTTGTAAGAAGATTACTAAGTTTTCGTTTCCTCCGTAAGAACTTTAAAGAACGATGAGTGTTTTTTCGCGGCTTTACTGTTTTATTTGTACTTTACTGGTAAATGTTTGTTTTTAAAACACGTCGGATTGGCGAACTGTTCTATCACCAACAATTTTCTTTTCTCTGTTCTAGACATATTTGCATTTACCTTACTTTTGATAATTTTCCACTAGCACAATTCTCTCCGACAAACTTTAATGTCTTATCAGGCGTCATCTTGTAAAACAAACCCGTTTTATCCGCATTAAAAAATGTCCACATATTCATAACTTTCTCGAATTTCCGGCCATACATTGGCCAGCGACTGATCAACAACACTCCCGCAGTTTCTCCTACTATCTTACCCGCACTAATATTATGTCGCTTTTTATATCGTTCCATCCAAGTTCTAGAGCAGTTAAACTCGGTGTTCTCTATTTTCCTTCCCAATTCACCAGCTCTTATAAAGTATAGCGGGTAATAGGAACATGTTCATGACATTTTTTACTAAACCATTTATGGACTTGGTAATGTGTAGATTTTCTTACTTTTTTACAACTCAAGTTTCTTTTATCTTGCCTCTTCTACCACATGGAAAAAACCGTAGATTTAATTAAATTCAACTGTTTGCAAACATCACTTTGTTTAACTCCATTTTCTATTTTCCTTGTAATATCATGTTTGTTTTTTAAAGTAAACGTTTTACGTTTTTGTATACTCATTTTAAAATAAAAACTTAAACGTTCACTTTGTACACAAAACATCCAAATTTGATTCACTTTATCCGGAAGTTCGTTATAACCGAGTTCGTTATAACCGATAAAAATTGCATTGGTCTTATGGAAGTTTTTCGTGCATTATAAAATAGTTCGTTTTAACCGGAAATTCGCTATAAACGGGTGCGTTATAAGCAGACTTCACTGTATACATACATATATATATATATATATATATATATATATATATATATATATATATATATATATATATATATATATATATACAGTCGACACTGTTTATAGCGAAAAACTCTTTATAGTGCAATTTTTTCAAGACCTAGAATATTTTAATGAAATTTCATGTAAAAAGCCCTGCATATAGTGAATCTGTAAAATAGTAACACTCTATATAATAAAATTTTTACCGAAATTTTATGTATAAATTTTTATGCATTTATTGAGATCTTGGCCATTTTGGGTTTCCCATTTTTATCTAACATTAGCACAAATTCCATTTTTATGACGCATTCTTTTGAAAAGGTTCTTAACGCGTTTATAACGCCTAATGGTGGGCAATAAATCAGGTAGATTTCTGTGAGAAACCCGGGGAATAACCCATTTTATAGAATCCCGGGGAAAAACCCATTTTATAGTCGAGGCCTAGTAATTCGCAAATTCAGGTTCAGTTTCTTTTTGTTTAAGAATCAAGTAAGATGTCCAAGCGAGTGTGTTTCAGTTTAGCTGAGAAAATTAAAGTTTTGGAGGAAGTTGATAAAGGCTGCAAAAAAATTGATGTTGCTGCAAAATTTGGTGTTTCTCCAAGTTGCGTCTCTCTGATAATAAAAAGTCGCGACAGTATCATCAAGAAACCTAGTGTTCCAAGCAGTCGAAAACGAGTACGGGTGAGTACTTACTAGGATGTAAATGAAGCAATTTTACGATGGTTTCAAGTTGCCCGTACGCATCAAAACGTGCCAATATCGGGAAATTTAATAAAGCAAAAGGCTCTAAAATTTGCTAAAGAATTTAACTGCGATAATTTTCAAGCTAGTGAAGGGTGGTTGAGTGCCTGGAAGACTCGCAATTCAATTGTTTTCAAGACGGTGTCTGGCGAGAGTGCAAGCGTTAGTTAGGAGGACTGTGACATCTGGACTGAAACTCTTTTAAAAAGTGCATTGAAAAAGTACGAGCCAAAAAACGTTTTCAAGTGTGATGAAACCGGTTTGTTTTTTAAATGTTTGCCAAATAAAACTTTTGCTTTTAAAAGTGATAAATGTTTTATTGTTAAAAAAAGTAAAGAAAGTGTGACACTTATGGTTGGATCAAACATGGATGGCTCAGAAAAACTGAAATTACTGCTCATAGGTAAAAGCGAAAATCCCCGTTGTTTAAAATGAGTTAAATCTCTGGAGTTAGATTACGCCAATAATAAAAAGGCATGGATGACTTCTGAGATTTTCGAAAGATGGATCAAAGAACTGGACACGAAAATGAAAAGCCAAAAGCGAAAGATTGTGATGTTTATAGACAATTGTCCTGCACATCCAGTTACTGTAAGTAAAAAATTAAGGAATATTGAATTGATCTTTTTTCCAACAAACATGACCTCCAAATTGCAACCTATGGACCAGGGTATTATAAAAAACATAAAACATCATTACCGAAACAGAATTGTTCACAAAATTGTTAATGCGATTGATAACAACCTTCCAGTCCAAAAATTGATTACCCTTAAAGAGTGTATAACCGAAGTCGCTAAAGTATGGAGTTTGTTTCTCAGAAAACTATCAAAAACTGCTTTTCTAAAGCAGGTTTTACTGAAAAAATTGACGAATGGGAAGAAGAAGACGAAATGGATCTCGCTACCTTAAAAAGGCAATGGGGTATTCTACAAAAAACTGCTACCGTCGACACAAATTTTTTACTTGAAGATTTCTTAGAAATCAACAATGATGTTGGCACGACAGTTCTCCCAACTGACCAAGACATAATTGACGATATAAAAAGTATAGAAGATCATGAAGAAGAAACTGAAACCGGGAAATGTCCTGCTAAATTTTGTGAAAATGAAATAAGAAATGCATTTGACATTGTGCGAACTACTCTCAGGGGCCAGGAAAGTGTACCTGATCAAATCTTTATGCATTTGAATAAATGCGAGAATTTTGTTGAGCAACAATTATTTTTCAAAAGGAATGTTCAAAAGAAAATAACTGATTATTTTTCCTAGTACGTATGTACGTAGTATGTACATATGTATTAACAGATTTTGTATTATTCTTTTTATTTCGTATGTAGTACATACATACATAAAGTCCGTACGTTATATCTTTACACGTGCGTCATAGTTTTCAGGCAATATCCCAGACGACTATTATATTTTTTGTCTCTTTTTACCAATACCTACGATTCATTGGTGAAAATAATATAATAGTCGTCTGTTATATGGCCTGAAAACTATGACGCATGGGTAAAGATATAACGTACGGACTTTATGTATGTATTTAGCCCTGTACATGCTATGTACTATTTAAACTTTCAAATGTTTAATAAAATCTTTTCTAATAATTCAATTTCGCAATTTTTTTTTTGTTGCTTGTACCTTATAAAATACAAGTAAATGATTACCAATATAAAATACATACATAGCAATATATACGTATTTTTTCTTTATATAGTGAAAAACTTTCTATAGTGAAATTTCGGTCAACATTTTGGTCTTTCACTATATAGAGTGTCGACTGTATATACATATATGCAGTGGTAAGGAGAAAGTGTGAGACATACACATTTTCTTTAATTTAAAATTTAAAAAAAAAATGAGTTTATCGGGGGATTTTACATCATCTGAAACCGAAAAAAATGATTTTGCAGTGCCGATTATTAGTTGTCGTTTAGCGGGACATTGGAATTTTCTAAAGTTTAAAATCCAAAAGTCACTGTTTGTCAAAATATCAAAAACGTTTTTTGGGAAAAAGTATTTAGAATTTCATTTTATGATAGTATGCAAAATTTTAATATATTAAGCAGCGGTATATGTTGAAAGGGGGTCTATTTTTTTCATCAGAGTTTGTTGAATGTTGAAAGAGGGTCTATTTCATCAGAGTTTCGCTGCCCATTTGTCATTTGTGAAATATCTGTAATTTATGTATTTTTTGTGTGATATATAGTCCATGTCTTTGTTACCTTAAGGAAAATATTAAATCTCTAGTTATCTCGAAAAGTACTGATCAAAACATTTTGAAAAAGTTCTAAAATATTCTCTACAGGGTGTAGACTGAACGAAAATTATCACGAGTCCATTACCTTTAATAATTTATCTGGTATCTAAAAAAGCAAAAATTTTGCTTTTTTATATACCAGTTTTCAGTAAAGATAGGAAAAAAACTTTGCTGGAAACCCATTTGGGATGTCTTTTGTGAAGTCACTGACCATTTTATACTTTCTTAATTTTTTTTTTCTTTTAAAAGCAATCAACGTACGGAACACTAATTGCGCACCGGTTATTTTGCAATAAAATTGTGACGCTAGAGTGTCTCAAACTGCATGCTATCGGGCAAAAATATGCGATACTTGTTCGTGCGACAGTTCCAGCTTTACGAAAATCATAATTTTTTAATTATTAGTTGTGAAAGAAGTCAGACATGGCTTGGAATCAGTAAATAACTTTTAGAATTCTTCTATCGATCTACTCAATGTATTCAAGAAATAAAAATCTCCTTGTTTTTATTGATCAAAAACTGACAAAATTGTCCAATCGATCTAAAACTTTGCACTCTACCATAAAATGCAATTCTAAATCAAATCTAATAAATCTTTTTAATATTTTAACAAAGTGACTTTTGAACTTCAAACTTTAGAAAATTCAAATTTCGCACCAAACGCCAAATGCCTACCGACACTACAAAATTATTTTGTGGGTTTCAAATGATACAGAATCCACCTATAAACTCACTATTTTTTTCTAAATATATACCCTGTACGTATATATATATATATATATATATATATATATATATATATATATATATATATATATATATATATATATATATATATATATATATACACGTACAGGGTTCCCCATATATATGGAATAATCAATAATGATCCTATCTTAATTCATAATATTGTTTTTTCTGACGAGGTCACATTTTGTCTTAACGGAAGAGTTAACAGGCATAACTGCCGGTACTGGTTTACTGAGAATCCCCACTGGATAATCGACAGTCATTCTCAAAAACCACAAAAGATAAACGTGTGGGCATGGATTTGTGGACGTCATATCATTGGTCCCTTTTTTATAGATGAAAAATCTTACAGGACAGCGGTATTTACAGTTCCTGCAAGAACAAGTGATTCCACCTTGTTCAGGTCTTTCTCCCGACGAAAATAATTTGGATATCCCTAACAGGAATCTGTGATAGAACAGGACGGAGCACCTCCTCACTATGAAATCAATGTTCGTAGATATTTAGATGCGATTTTTCCTAATCGATGGATAGACAGAAGAGGTGCTGTAGAATGGCCTACAAGGAGTCTCGACCTTATGTCACTCGATTTTTTATGGAGTCATTTGAAAACCGAAGTCGACCTGAAACTGTAGAAGATTTACAACAAAGAATTCAATATGAAGTAGCACAAATCACCCTGGATTCTCTGCAAAACTGTGTTCAGGCTGGTCATGACAGATTGGTGGATTGCCTAGTTGTTAACTGTAGACATTTTGAGCCATTGTTACGTTAAAAATAAACCTAGAGTATTTATTAATAGTTTTTTGTATTTTTTTTATTTTAAATTCCAAATGATAATAATTCCAAAACAGTTCAATTTAGACATATGGTATGTTAGAAAAATAATATCTACAATTTTTAGTAGGGCTCAAAAATAAAATAAATATATATATATATATATATATATATATATATATATATATATATATATATATATATATATATACATTTGTTTTTTTTTATTATTATAATTTTTTAGGCCTGTAAAGATCTAGGTGCAGCTACCCTCCCCTGCCCTCTATCTACATACATGTCACTGGGCTACGTAATTTTAAAAAGTTATGCGCCACCGTTGCCACAACTTATATGAACATTGGAATGCCTAAAAGAGAGAGAGACAGAAAGAGGGGAATTTTTAATACAAGTTAAAGAGCGATGATCCAGTCATCGACGAAATGTCAGTGACAATATTTTTGTTTACGTCTCGAAACTTGCTGCAAAAATAAATGTTTGTTAGTGTTAGTAACACAACCCTGTTGTCCTAACTGTTTTATTCATGTTACGGAAGATCAGTAACAATTAGTTTTTATTACATTTTGCTTAATTAATCAAAAACAGCGATATTTTTATGCTGTATGTCATATCTAATTTTTAACCTGTATCTGACGTATTTAATGCATTTTTTACTATAAAATTTCTAATTATTAGGATTTATTATTAATTATTTTGACTCATGAAATAATGAACTAGTCAACAATTGCAATGGTAAAATAGGCATCTGTAAGTAATTTTCACTTCACCGTCAGACAGATAGGGGTGAAAATAATGAAACCTTTGAAATTTCTTTAAGTTAATTTTACGCGTTATTATCGATAGAAGCTATTTATGAATATTTTTCTTCAGTTGCTTTTGCTGCAGAGATATACCAGTTTTAATATATTAAGCAGTTTTTGTAACACCCTGTATATGTTGAAAGAGGGACTGTTTTCTCTAGAAGAGCTTCGCTTCCCAATTTTTGGTTTAAGGTCCCCCTGTTTGTTAATTGACGTTCCCCACCCTCTATAAGTATCTCTGCCTTCAGAGTTCAATTTTTTTCCTTTAAAAACCGCCCCTTGTATTCATATATCCCCCTCCCACCGCCTGTTAAATTTAGCTCAGGTTAGTTCAGGTTACTGATTGATCTGAGCGTCAACTCTAGATTGGCGTAGAGAAAAATATGTAAAAAATAACCGGTCAAGTGCAAGTCGAACTTGCGCAATTAGTGTTCCGTACGTTGCTTGCTTTTAAAATAAAAAATGTTGTAACGGAAGTATATGTTAAAATGATCAGTGACTTCACAAAACGCACCCCAAATGAGTTTTCAACAAAGTTTATTTCTAATCTTCACTGAAAATTGATGACCTTGAAATTTCTGTTTTTTTATATACCAGATAAATTATTACAGGTAATGCACTCGTGATAATTTTCGTTCAATCTACACCCCGTGGAGAATATTCCAGAATTTTTTCAAAATTTTTTGATAAGTACTTTTCGAGATAAGGCGGGTGGACAGCGATTTTTCGCGATTTTTTAGAAATAAGACAAAGAAAAGTGCGCGCAAGTATTACATCCATTATATATATATTTTTTACTTGTGTTTTCACAAGATTTCATTTGACACCACACTCGATTACCTAGTAAAAAAATTTTTTTTTCACTTCCGATTTCACCCCCCAAAACTAACCCCTTAAGTCAAAATTTAACTTTCAAAACTACATGGCTCTGATGAGGCCATCTATTCCTATATTATTACCAAATTTCAACTTTCTGTGACAAATAGTTTCGGAGAAAATAGGGTGTGACAGACGGACAGACACACGGACAGACAGACAGACAGACGGACAGACACCGAAGTGATCTTATAAGTGTTCCGTATGGAACACTAAAAACATATAATTCGGAAAGTTACAAACTAATAATTATTTTACTTTTAATATTTTTCGTTATAAATAATTAATTTGTTTTCGCAGTGTCATCTAATTTAATAGTTAACCGGAAAATACAAATAATTTAGTTCTGTCAATAATACACACAAATTTCTATAATAAATGTTTTTTTTTATTATTATTATTTTATCGCTCCCACTTAGAACTTTGCAGTTTGTGTGTTGTAATATTATTGGTAAGGCTAAAAGCTTGCGTATTGAGACTAACAGCTGCAGACAAGCCCCTACGCCACTGGCAAAGGCACAGTGCGACTAGGGGGTTACATTACGTACTACTGTCCCGTGCAGTAAGCACAAAGCAGGGGGCGCATAGCCTACCGGGATCCCGCGTGTGTATTCGCGTTTAAACCGTTTGAGCGTTAGCCTGTCACACATTTGTGCTCCAATATCGCGCGTTTCGTTGACATTCGCTTGTCTGTACTCCCTTACCAGAAGTTTTCGTCCCTCAGAGTCCGAAACAGCTGGGCCGGAGTCTAAAATTAGCCGGTAGTGGTTACACTTCGTTCGCTCGCGTCTGGAGACTAGTTGAATTCGCACGTGGTTGAGTAGACGTCGTCGTTGTATTCTCCTGAGCGTCAGGAAATTTATGTGCAAATCGCAAAGACCTGCTCCCCTATGCGAGATCGCCGTAGTAACTTTACCAAAGAGTACATAAATAATATAGTCAATCCGTTGGGAAACAGACCCGCAAGGCCTACTGAGATCGCGCGTGCCAACGAAGAGCGCGCGGCTTCCATCTTAGAGCCCGCTGAAGAACAGAAGAAGGTAAGTCTCACCTTATCTTTAAACTTGCATCATCCTCTATTTGTTTCTCCTTTCGCGCTTTACTGGTGAAAGTGCAGTAATAAGGCGCGCTAAATAATTCAAATTTTAGCGGACGGCGCGTAAACACGCGCAAAAGTATTAAAAATTAAGATCTAACTGACTCAAAATTATTCAAAAATATTAAGCAATATTATTTCATCGGAATAAGTGTTTTTTTATATATAAAAACTTTAAAACTATCTCATTATAAGAGCAAATAGTTTTGTCTACATACACATTTAAAAGTTTTCGCTAATATCCTTGACAAAAGGTAAAATTAGTGCAGAAAATCATAAAAAAAAAACATTTTTAGTAGATGCGTTGTAAATAATTGTGAAATTATTTATAGATTACGCTTGTTTTTATCTCCATCACCAACAGTAGCATACCTACTATACATTTCATATGATTAACAAATATAAGATTTTTTCATAATTAGGGACGGTTGTATACAAAAAAATACGTTTCTAATAATATTATATTTGAAAATTTACTGGAAATAATGTACTGACATAACAGTAAGCTGAAAAGTTTTTGGTGTAGCTACTTAAAACACAATTTTTTTGCAAAATTCGACTTTATTCATCAATATAGCCTCCTTCAAAAGCGATACAATCAGTCTAACGCTTTTCTAACGTTTCTGTACCTTTCTTGTAGGGATTTATCTTTGCCTTCAAAATTGTCCTCGGTTTCGGCGATAATGTTTTGGATTGGAGCCAAATCTCTTTCCCGCGAGCATTTTTTGAGGTCTGCGAATAGATAATAGTCGCTGGGGGCTAAATCTGGAATACGGTAGATGAGGAAACAATTCGAACTTCACTTCATTCAATTTTGCCATCGTAACCATTGATTTGTGACACGGTGCACTATTTTAATGAAAGATCACTTTTTTCTTGTTCATTTGGAGCCATTTCTTTGCAATTTCTGCCTTCAAACGCACCAGTAACTTTATATAATATTCGCTATTGATGTTGTTTTTCCCTTCTCAGTAGAGTCGATGAAAATTATTCCATGCGCATCCCAAAATACAGAGGTCAAAACCTCGGTCACTGTCTTTATTGGATTCTAAGTTAGGCCAGGTCTCTTTTTATAATTTTTGAAAGTATGTAAAAATAATTTCTATAACTAAATGTAAACTTATTCTATCTTAACCTAAGTTCTTACAATAGGAATCCTATGCTAACTTAATCTAGGAAATGTGTTTGTTATCTACATGAAGTTTCTTAAAGCTAGGACTTAGAACTGAGACTAAAACTACCTTAGACTAAGACTTACACTAACTTAAACTAGGATGTAACAAGACTTAAATTAGGACTAGTTTAAACTTAACCTAGGATGATGAGCAGCAGAGGGTCCGACGGTCTAGGGAACTGGCGGTTAGCTTGAGGTGGGAGTCGGAAGATGTCCCTGATGCACGGGTTGGGGTGCTGGGACGCCTTCTCGAGGAACTTTTGTTGAGTTTGCCTCATGTGTGCCTTTACGGTAGGCACACCGAGGTCCCTTTGAATTTGACGGTTCCTCATGAACCACGGGGCTCCCGTGATCATCCTGAGGGCCTTGTTCTGCACTGCTTGAAGCTGAGCTCTCCTTGTTTTGGAGAGCTGGCACCAGGTGGGGCAGGCGTACGTGAGGCCTGCCTTCACGACGGAGTTGTAAACTAGGAGCTTGGTCCGGGGGAGCAACTTACTGGAGCGGTAGCCAAAACCTCCCCAGCCGACTGTTGTCGGCTGGGGAGGTTTTTGTCGATTTACTTTGACTACAATAGGTCTAGGTTCCGTTTTTTGGGTCGGTGATCATGAATTCGAGGTCCGTTTTGGTCCATCACATCTCGATTTTGCATAAAATAGCCATAAAATTGGTAAAAAAAAGAGCTCAAAATGAGATTTTCTTCGTTTTAAAGGGTATAGTATTTCGGAATGATCAAATTCGCCATATACCCGCCACTTTTGGGCTCTGCAGGTATTACTTCAATGTCCCAAATAGGTTTTGACAGCGACCATAGATTCTGCAGCTGGCAAGTGCTAAAATGCCTTGACGAAAAGATTCTATATTGCTAATCCAACCATGCTACTTGATGCTATTGGCGATTCTAATCAAGCTGAGATAATACAAAATATCATTTAACAACTGTCAAATTTACTTTGACAGCTGTCTTTCTCATGTCTTTCTCAAAGATCTAAACAATTAGAATATTCTCATGGCTTTGACAGTTCTGTTCAGCAGTGCTAGCTGTCAAGGTACACTTGAGAGCTGTCAAATAACATTTTATATGTTAGAACGGTTACCAGAGCCACCAAGATCATATAGTATACAGAGATTTCAAGGGAATAGAGTAACCCTATCATCACGACAGTGTTGACTGCCATTTGGCAGCGGTCAAATTATACTCACAGCTGCCAATTAGCTTGCGTAGATTTCAGGACGGGAACAGCGCCGATCAAGGCATAAGGCACAGTGTTCTTGTCAACGATTTAGAAAATTCTCGCGGGTTTGCAAGCTTTATCCATCCTGCTGAAGTGCACTCGAGTGCTGTCAATTACCATATTATATCAGGCTCGTTACTATAACCAATCCAACCATTATGGTAACACGATTTTTCAATGGAATAGAATAGTTGCATTATTTTGACAAGATCATTCGACCTAAACCCCCCTAAACCTAAACTTTACAGTTGTCAAAGGAAATTTGATTGCTGTCAAAGTAAACTTGACAGCTGTTAAATGATATATTGCATTCTCTCATCTTGATCAGAATCGCCAATAGCATCAGGTAGCATGGTTGAATTAGCAATATAGAATCTCTTCGTCAAGACATTTTGGCACTTGACTGCTGCAGAACATATGGTCACTGTCAAAATCTATTTGGGACATTAAAATAATACCTGCAGACTCCAAAAGTGGAGGGTATATGGCGAATTTAATCATTCAAGAACCATTTTTTTTTTGGGTCTAGCACACGTGCTGCAGGGAAGTCCCTAAAGCGCTCCAGGAGCGGCATGTGTGCGGAAAAAGCGATACACGTTGTTCTTGAATCGCTGTAAATTGTACTCGGTGGGGAACACAGCGCTGGGCAAATTATTCCAAAGGGATGACGTTCTCCATATAAAAGACTGCTTGAAAAGCGTTGTACGCGGAGTAACAAGCTGAAACTCATACGGATGTGAAGCATCAGCGCGACGTGTACTTCTAACATGCACCGCTTTGAGAGGAGTTAAGCGGGCTACATCCTTCGAACACTTTCCATGAAAATACTTGTAGAAAAGACTCAAGTCGCCAACCGTTCTTCGTCGAATTTGAGCTTTGTAAAGAATTAACAGTTGTTGTGGGGTGTAAAGCTTTCTGGTTCGAAATAATATTCCCAACTTTTGAGAAGCTCTCCTTGCTATGCCTTCAACATGTTCATGTCAGGACATATTTGCTCCCAAACTAACGCCCCACAAATTGAGCGACGAGGGGAATGGAGTGCCCTGACATAACCATGTCGGGTTCAGCAACGTTAACTTTTTTAGAAAAAACTGCCGCCTGGGTTTTTGTAGCATTAAATTCCACTTGGTTACTGTCACTCCAAGATAGAATTTTTTCCAGGTCTTTGTTAAGTTGAACGACCTCCTGCTGTCTGCGGATATTCGCCTGAGCAGCCGATGTCCGAGCGTCCAAGGCGAATGAAGAGACAAGCGCACTGTCATCTGCAAAGCTGTAGATTGGATTCCCGGTCTTTTTCAGCAGATCGTTATGTAAATGGGAAAGAGAGTAGAAGACAGTATGGCGCCTTGGGGCACACCGGCGTTGATAGTGAAGGTGTTAGAAAGAAATCCGTCGACCGACTCGTAAAGAACCATGCCTTTGAATTGTTGTGGCTGTTACTTGATTCAAATTCATAACGAATGTAATGAAAGACTGATTTTGTCAAATTTCCACTTTATTTAGTTTCACTGAAACTGTATGACGCGTTTCGCTATACTATAGCTTCTGATACAAAATGATGATCCTTCTTTCCTCAATAATCCGTCTTTTTTGTCCTATGTTGGCGGCTTTCGAGGCTGCAACACTGCCTAAGTGTGTTTTTAGTCTGGAGTACTATCCCTCGCCCCCAGGGACCCCGCGCGAATACCCCCCGCCGGAAACAAATATTGCCCGGCAAAAAACCCAGGTGCAAGAACCCCCACCACTCGTAAAGAACCATGCCTTTGAATTGTTGTGGCTGTTACTTGATTCAAATTCATAACGAATGTAATGAAAGACATAATTTCCACTTTATTTAGTTTCACTGAAACTGTATGACGCGTTTCGCTATACTATAGCTTCTGATACAAAATGGAATCCGTCTTTTTTGTCCTATGTTGGCGGCTTTCGAGGCTGCAACACTAGTGTTTTTAGTCTGGAGTACTACAGCATTTTTAATGCATAGAGTGAGGAACCAAATGTATTTGCCTCTTTTAAACTTTGAATTGTTGTGGCTGTTACTTGATGGAAATTCATAACAAATGTAATGAAAGGCTGATTTTGTCAAATCATTTTGTATCAGAAGAAGCTATAGTATAGCAAAACGCGTCATACAGTTTCAGTGAAACTAAATAAAGTGGAAATTTGACAAAATCAGTCTTTCATTACACTCAAGAACTATGCTCTTTAAAACGAGGAAAATCTCATTTCGAGCTCATTTTTAGCAATTTTGTGGCTATTTTAAGCAAAATCCAGATGTGATGGACTCAAACCGAATTCGTGATCAACGATCTAAAAAACATAACCTAGACCTATTGTAGTCAAAGCAAATTGACACAATTTTTTTGTTGTGGTCCTGTGTAATCAATTGTTTGACGTGCTGTGTGAGAGCTGGCAATGAAAAATAATGCAACATTTTCAGTTGTTTTTCCTGATTTTATCGATGACTTCTGGCAAACAAATTGTTGTCTACTATTCAGTATTAACTGTTCTTCGATCTTCTAAAGCAATGGTTGCAACATGTCCAGTATAACCAAAGAAACAAGTGATAATTTTCTTGGAACTGCTTCGCGAACGAGCCACTTCCGTTGGATTCGGTTTATCTTGGAACACCCAAACAGTTGACTGTTGCTTAGTTTCCGGCTCGTACGAATATATCCAAGTTTCGTCTCCTTTACGATGTTGTATACGAATGTTGCATGTTCTCAGTCGAATTTTTTGAGCATTTCTTTACACCAATTGAAACCAGCCTGTTTGTGAGTTTCGGTGAAATTATGCGGAATCCATCGGGAACCGATCTTTTTCACACCTAAATGTTCGCGCAAAATCAAATGTACTGTAGTCTTCGATATACGAGGCTGGTTTGAAAAGTCCGTGCAAAAATAAAAACTACTTGTGTATTTGGGGTAAACCTTTTTTATTTTTCGACATAGTCTCCTTTTAGGCTTATATACTTCGTCCAACGATGTTCTAGTTTTTTGGTCCCTTCCGAATAATAGGATTTGTCCAAGTCTGCAAAATATCCATTATTGACCACCTCGTTTGAATAAAATCTTTGTCCCGCCAGCCATTTCTTCAAATTGGATAACAAATAGTAGTCCGAGTGAGCCAAGTCTGGAGAGTAGGGGGTATGTGAAACGAGTTGGAATCCTATTTCCATTAATTTTGCGACCACACCTGCTGAGGTGTGTGCCGGTGCGTTGTCGTGATGGAAAAGGACTTTCTTGTGGGCCAATTGCGGGCGTTTTTCTTGCACCTCGGTTTTCAAACGGTCCAATAACGATGAATAATATTCACCTGTAATAGTTTTACCCTTTTCCAGATAGTCGATGAGGATTATCCCTTGCGAATCCTAAAAGACAGTCGCCATAACCTTTCCGGCCGAAGGAACGGTCTTCGCCTTTTTTGGTGCAGATTCCCCCTTGGTAACCCATCGTTTAGATTGTTGTTTGGTCTCAGGAGTATAGTAATGTATCTATGTTTCATCCACAGTGACGAAGCGACGCTTAAAGTCCTCCGGATTCTTCTGGAACAGCTGCAAACCATCCTTGCAACACTTCACACGATTCCGTTTTTGGTCAAGCGTGAGCAATCGCGGCACCCATCTTGCGGATAGCTTTCTCATGTCCAAATGTTTATGCAAAATATTATGTACCCGTTCAGTCGAGATGCCCACAGCACTAGCAATCTCACGCACCTTAACCTTAAATCTTCTGTCATCCATCATCATATCATGAATTTGATCAATGATTTCTGGAGTCGTAACCTCCACAGGCCGTTCAGAACGTTCAGCGTCACTTGTGCCCATATGGCCAGTCCGAAAATTTTGAAACCACTTATAAACTGTTCTAATCGAAGGTGCAGAGTCACCATAATGTTTATCAAGCTTCTCTTTAGTCTCCTGAGGCGTTTTGCCTTTCATAAAGTAATGTTTAATCACCACACGAAATTCTTTTTCGTCCATTTCTTGAAAATCACTCGACTTCCTTGATTCACACGAATGCCAAACACAAAGAAATAGACCAATATGGCTGAAACTTGGTGTGCGTTCATTCAAGAGATGCTACTAACTAAACATGACCTCGATACGCGCCGGTGGTGCCATCTCTCGGACTTTGCATGGACTTTTCAAACCAGCCTCGTACATTACTTTAACGATATCCGTTTGTTTTTTTCATTTTGGATGATCCAGTCCAGAGATATCGTGGTCACCGCAAGACGCCTTTTTTGAGAGGAGCTCCTGGAGATCAGCTATAGCAGCCTTCAAAATTATTATTTTTTACAATTAAAAAATGTTGCAATACAGTTAAAAGTTACCAGAATATGTGTAAAAATTTCTACATTAATAAATTTAAAAGTTTTCTTAGGAAAAATTCTTGAAAAATCCCTTTTTTAGCCCCCCTGACTGTGTATAACCCCTGAAAAGTGTTCGACACACGTAGCTCAGTTAATTCCTCTTAGAGCGGTAATAATACATGGGCTGAAAAGTCCCGGGCCTAACAAAGAAAACACGGTTTTTTTGGTTCAAAATTAGCTTTATTCATCAACGTAATCTCCATCAAGAGCAACGCAATCATTCCAGCGCCGCTCTAACATTTCAATACCACTTTTGTAGAACGATTTATCTTTTGCCTCAAAATAGGCCTCAGTTTCAGCGATAACCTCTTCATTCGTGCGAAATTTCTTACCGGCAAGCATTTTTTTTTCAGGTCTGCGAACAGCCAGTAGTCGCTGGGAGCCAAATCTGGCGAATACGGTGGATGTGGGAGCAATTCGAAGTTCAATTCATGTAGTTTTGCCATTGTTTTGATTGACTTGTGACACGGTGCGTTGTCTTGATGAAACAAAATTTTTTTCTTTGCCATATGCGGTCGTTTCATTGCAATTTCGGCCTTCAAACGCTCCAATAACGCTATATAATATTCACTGTTGATGGTATTTCCTTTCTCAAGATAGTCGATGAATATTACACCACGCACATCCCAAAATACCGAGGCCATAACCTTTCCAGCCGATTGTTGTGCTTTCGGGCGCTTTGGACGAGGTTCACCAGTTGCTGTCCACTCAGATGACGATCGTTTTGATTCCGGAGTGAAGTGATGGATCCATGTTTCATCCATTGTCACATATCGACGCAAAAATTCCGGTTTGTTACGTTTTAAACATGGCCAAACACTGCTCAGAATCATCAACACGTTCTTGTTTTTGATCAACAGTGAGCAAACGCGGCACCCACTTTGAACAGAGCTTTCTCATAGTCAAATGCTCATGCAATATAAAGCCAACACGTTCTTTTGATATCTTTACGATGTCAGCTAACTCACGCAACTTCACTTTTCGATCATTCAAAACGATTTTATGGATTTTTTTGATGTTTTCTGGTGTTACTGCCTCATTTGGACGTCCACTGCGTTCTGCATCATCGGTGTCTCTACGACCACGTTTGAAGTCAGCAAACCAACGTTTTATTGTTGTTTCTGATGGAGCGGAGTCCCCATAACACTTTTCAAGCCATTGCTTCGCTTGAACGGTATTTTTTTCCCATCAAGAAGCAGTGTAAAATTAAAACACGAATTGTTTTTGATCCATTGTTTTGAAAATAACAAAAGTAGCGTCACTCTTAGCACAATAACTCACAAACTAATGAATAGAATATCATGAAATTTTAACAGCTGTCTTTTGAAGGTTAGTATTAACTGAAAAAAAGGTGACTGCAATAAAACTAGCGCCATCTATGTGTTAGGCCCGGGACTTTTCAGCCCATGTGTTACTTCGCATCCATATTAGGTGCAGCTTATCACTCCTCGTACAACGCAACGGTTTTCGAGCAGTCTTTTATAGGGACAACTTCATCCCTCTTAAATGATTTGCCCAGGACTGTGACTCCAACCGAATAGAATTGACTGAGAATCAAGACCAACGTGAATCGCTTTTTCTGCACATGCATCGCTCATTTAGCGCTTTAGCAATTTCCCTGCTGCACATGTGCTATGCCTGTAAAAAAACACCGCTGTTATCATTTTATACTTCGAGCTCGCTTAAGTATATTACATCAACCTAGAAAGCATATATTACCCTATCATTCTGTTAATTCGCAACTTGTAGCGCAAAATGGAAACCATAAAATATACCATGACAGGGACATACTTACCGATAAAGAAGTGGCAAACAACCGGCCAGCCATAACTATCATATAAACATATTAAAAGAACTTTGTTAATAGATATTTATATACCTAGTAACATCGCACAAAAATACGCTGAAAAGATAAAATATATAATATATATATATATATATATATATATATATATATATATATATATATATATATATATATATATACCTTAAAAGTTACGATAGTCTGATATCCGCGGATTGTCCGTTTGATTATTTCTTCAAACAGATAGGACCTATAATACTTAATAACCGGTCAAGTGCCGGTTGGACTTGCGCAATTAGTGTTCCGTACGTTGAATACTTTTAAAATACAAATTTTTCTTACGGAGGCATAAAATAATCAATCACAACACATCCCAAATGAATTTCCAACAAAGTTTTTTTCGATCTTGAAATTTTTGTTTTTTTTTTATATACCAGATAAATTATTAATGATAATGTACTCGTGATAATTTTTGTTCAATCTACACCCTGTGGAGAATATTCCAGAATTTTTTCAAAATTTTTTGATGCGTATTTTCGAGGTAAGTGGGGACAGCGATTTTCGCAATTTTTTAAAAATAATACCAAGAAAAGTGTGCGAAAGTATAACATTACATATATTTCTGTTTTTACAGTCTTTCATTTGACACCCCACACCCCCCGATTTCACCTCCCAAAACTCAAGTCGAAATTTAACTTTCAAAACTACACGGCTGTGAAGAGGACATTGATTGCTATATTAGTGCCAAATTTCAACTTTCTGCGTCAAATAGTTTCTAAGAAAATCGGGGGTAACGTACAGACGGACAAACAGACAGACAGACGAACTCCGAAGTGATCTTATAAATGTTCCGTACGAAACAATAAAATCTGCGATAAACAAGAATATCTGAAAATACTTGCCATAGAATCCAACTTGCTGCCCTGTTGCAATCAAGTCTTGCATGTAGCCATTGTCCCGAGCAATGTGTTACTTGTGGAAGAGCAATAATGATAATAACGATGGTCGAGGTAGCCATCCAAAGTAATAACAATGTGCTAAGGAAATACGATGAGAATACCTCCAAATGTGGTGATTTGGAAGCACAAATATTAAGAAAATACTAAATGAACAGCATCAAAATGATTGCCACAACGACTGAACTTATCTCAAATAATCTCATTCAAAGCATCAAATTGCTAAAACCTAATAAAGTACAGGAAAATGCACAAGTCAGCGCTATGCAACCATGTAGTTTCCGAAAATTCTAGGAAAATGCAAAACGTCACTCCACACCTTATATATATATATATATATATATATATATATATATATATATATATATATATACGAGGCTGGTTTGAAAAGTCCGTGGAAAAATAAAAACTACTTATGTGTTTGGGGTAAACCTTTATTATTTTTCGACATAGTCCTCCTTTTAGGCTTATACACTAGAACGATGTTCTAGTTTGTTGATCCCTTCCGAATAATAGGATTTGTCCAAGTCTGCAAAATATCCATTAGTGTCTGCAATCACCTCCTCGTTTGAATAAAATCTTTGTCCCGCCAGCCATTTCTTCAAATTGGGGAACAAATAGTAGTCCGAGGGAGCCAAGTCGGGAGAATAGGGGGGATGTGAAACGAGTTGGAATCCTATTTCCATTAATTTTGCGACCACAACTGCTGAGGTGTGTGCTGGTGCGTTGTCGTGATGGAAAGGGACTTTCTTGTGGGCCAATCGCGGGCGTTTTTCTTGCAGCTCGGTTCTCAAACGGTCCAATAACGATGAATAATATCCACCTGTAATAGTTTTAAACCCTTTTCCAGATAGTCGATGAGGATTATCCCTTGCGAATCCCAAAAGACAGTCGCCATAACCTTTCCGGCCGAAGGAACGGTCTTCGCCTTTTTTGGTGCAGATTCCCCCTTGGTAACCCATTGTTTAGATTGTTGTTTGGTCTCAGGAGTATAGTAATGTATCCATGTTTCATCCACAGTGACGAAACGACGCTTAAAGTCCTCCGGATTCTTCTGGAACAGCTGCAAACCATCCTTGCAACACTTCACACGATTCCGTTTTTGGTCAAGCCTGAGCAATCGCAGCACCCATCTTGCGGATAGCTTTCTCATGTCCAAATGTTTATGCAAAATATTATGTACCCGTTCAGTCGAGATGCCCACAGCACTAGCAATCTCACGCACCTTAACTCTTCTGTCATCCATCACCATATCATGGATTTGATCAATGATTTCTGCAGTCGTAACCGCCACAGGCCGTCCAGAACGTTCAGCGTCACTTGTGCCCATATGGCCAGTCCGAAAATTTTGAAACCACTTATAAACTGTTCTAATCGAAAGTGCAGAGTCACCAAAATGTTTATCAAGCTTCTCTTTAGTCTCCTGAGGCGTTTTGCCTTTCATAAAGTAATGTTTAATCACCACACGACATTCTTTTTCGTCCATTTCGTGAAAATCACTCGACTTTCTTGATTCACACGAATGCCAAACACAAAGAAATACACCAATATGGCTGAAACTTGATGTGCGTTCATTCAAGAGATGCTACTAACTAAACATGACCTCGATACGCGCCGGTGGTGCCATCTCTCGGACTTTGCACGGACTTTTCAAACCAGCCTCGTATATATATAATATATATATATATATATATATATATATATATATATATATATATATATATATATAGATATATATAGATATATATAGATATATATATTATATATATATATATATATATATATATATATATATATATATATATATATATATATATATATATATATATATATATATATATATATATATATATATATATATATATATATATATATATATATATATATATATATATGCAGGAAAATCCCTTCCAGGCAGGAAACCTGGGCAAAACATTGCAAGAGGGTGATGTTCTCCATATAAAAGACCGCTTGAAAAGGGTGAAACGAGGAGTAACAAGATGAGCCTCATGTCTAGTATCAGCGCGACGTGTTTTCCTAGCATGCACCGTTCTGGGAGGGATTAAGCCGGCTACATCTATCGAAAACTTTCCATAAAAATACTTGTAGAATAGACTCCAGTCGCCAAACATTCTTCGATGTTCCAAGGCATCAAGATTATGGCCAACAAATTGCATGATGGAACTAGAGGGATGGAATGTCCCGACATAGCTATGTGGGGTTCAGCAACATCAACTTTTTAGCCTGGGTTTTTGTAGCGTTAAATTCTTTTTAGTTACTGTCACCCCAAGATAGAATTTCTTCCAGGTCTTCCTGCTTCTGCGTATATTTGCATGGGTAGTCAATATTCGTACGTTCAAAACGAATGAAGAAATAAGCGTATTATCATCTGGAAAGCTGTAGATTCGACTCGAGAGCAGAAGACAGTATGGAGCATACCGGTGTTGATAGTGAAGATATCGGAAAAAAATCCATCGACTACCACTCGCAAAGAACACTCTCTAAGGAAACACGAGAGCCACAAACACAATGTTTCGGACATACCATAGGAGCGCAGCATAGCCAACAATCCGTCATGCCATACACGGTCGAATGCCTTGGATACACCAAGTGTAATCGCTCGAGATTCTTCAAAATGTTCAATTCCGTTGTTCCAAACTGGTATTACTTCAGTTAGAAGATCTCCTGCTGATCTTTGCTCACAAAAGCCACATTGATGGTCGTTACTAATATTAATCCTTCTAGATTTTTTTCTTTGAGATGCTAATTGATAGCCTTTTCCATAACTGTTGATATTATTGAAAGCCGTGCGTTTGGTCAATATTTGCTTGGCAAGGTCTTCTTGTCTTTTTTAGATATCGGCTGAACTGTAGCGCATTTCCAGCAGGAAGGAAATATTTCTTTTCTGCAGAATATATTGTCTACAGAAAATTGGTGTTAGTTCACTCGCGCATTTTTTGAGTAACATAGAAACAGCTCATAACATAGAAATGGCTCCTTTAAAGCTCAAGTCTTTTGATATCTAAGCATCCTTCCTAATAGAGGGAGTGGGAGAGCCATATGGCTAAATCACCATAATAATAACAGTAATTAATCATAATAATAATAGTAGTAATAAACACTCGTACTGAAAAAAAACACAGCAGAAATATTGTTTATCATTTTTAAGACATCTTATAGAAGACAAACCTTTTGTTAATCTGGAATATATTCAACTGATCTCATAAAGCAGTCATAGGCACATTTTAACAATTCGTTTACATATAGGGTGAAAACTCCCCTAACTTTTTTACGCAGAAAGGGTGCCAGGGAAGTCCTATGTTTACAGGCTTCTAGTGTTCATTCCAATTATTTGAACTTTAACTAAACAGAAGAAATATTTTAGAAAGCGCAAGAAAAATCTTAAAAATTAGTAAAATACCATCAGTACCGCCAGTACCAAAATTGTCAAATAAATACTGAATTTTACTTTTTATAAATAATAATGGAGAAAGGATGCTAGTATATTGCCAAATCTCACCATAACAAACTCATTTTACCAACATAGAGACATACTTAAGTACACAAGGGTTCAACATACAAAACAAGAGAGGTCAATTATAGATTATATACTGGTACAAAGGAGCAAAAGAAAATATGTGAAAAACGTAAGAATAAGGAGATAAGCTGAATACGAGGCTGGTTTGAAAAGTCCGTGCAAAGTCCGAGAGATGGCACCACCGGCGCGTATCGAGGTCATGTTTAGTTAGTAGCATCTCTTGAATGAACGCACACCAAGTTTCAGCCATATTGGTCTATTTCTTTGTGTTTGGCATTCGTGTGAATCAAGGAAGTTGAGTGATTTTCAAGAAATGGACGAAAAAGAATTTCGTGTAGTGATTAAACGTTACTTTACGAAAGGCAAAACGCCTCAGGAGACTAAAGAGAAGCTTGATAAACATTATGGTGACTCTGCACCTTCGATTAGAACAGTTTATAAGTGGTTTCAAAATTTTCGGACTGGCCAGATGGGCACAAGTGACGCTGAACGTTCTGGACGGCCTGTGGAGGTTACGACTCCAGAAATCATTGATCAAATCCATGATATGGTGATGGATGACAGAAGAGTTAAGGTGCGTGAGATTGCTAGTGCTGTGGGCATCTCGACTGAACGGGTACATAATATTTTGCATAAACATTTGGACATGAGAAAGCTATCCGTAAGATGGGTGCCGCGATTGCTCACGCTTGACCAAAAACGGAATCGTGTTAAGTGTTGCAAGGGTGGTTTGCAGCTGTTCCAGAAGAATCCGGAGGACTTTAAGCGTCGTTTCGTCACTGTGGATGAAACATGGATACATTACTATACTCCTGAGACCAAACAACAATCTAAACAATGGGTTACCAAGGGGGAATCTGCACCAAAAAAGGCGAAGACCGTTCCTTCGGCCGGAAAGGTTATGGCGACTGTCTTTTGGGATTCGCAAGGGATAATCCTCATCGACTATCTGGAAAAGGGTAAAACTATTACAGGTGAATATTATTCATCGTTATTGGACCGTTTGAAAACCGAGCTGCAAGAAAAACGCCCGCGATTGACCCACAAGAAAGTCCTTTTTCATCACGACAACGCACCAGCACACACCTCAGCAGTTGTGGTCGCAAAATTAATGGAAATAGGATTCCAACTCGTTTCACATCCCCCCTATTCTCCAGACTTGGCTCCCTCGGACTACTATTTGTTCCCCAATTTGAAGAAATCGCTGGCGGGACAAAGATTTTATTCAAACGAGGAGGTGATTGCAGACACTAATGGATATTTTGCAGACTTGGACAAATCCTATTATTCGGAAGGGATCAACAAACTAGAACATCGTTGGACGAAGTGTATAAGCCTAAAAGGAGACTATGCCAAAAAATAAAAAAGGTTTACCCCAAACACATAAGTAGTTTTTATTTTTGCACGGACTTTTCAAACCAGCCTCGTATACAGTGATCATTACCTACTAGTAGGAATAATCAAAGAAAGATTGCCAAAAGATGCAAACCTAACAATAAGAATATACAAACCAATAAGGACATATACACTAAGAAATGAAGATGATGATGAATGATCAAATATCGACAAACAATTGACGAGAAATTCGAAAAAAAGATACAGAAATATAAAATATGCAACTTTAGAAAAAAAATGGAGCATTTTCAAGAATATAATCCTGGACGGGGCTACCAAATTATGCGGAGTGTGCAACACAAACAACAATGAAAGACAAACAGCTTGGTGGAATAGTAATATCGAAGAAGAAATTATTGGGAAGAAGAAAGAATGGAAAAAATATCTCAAAACAAAAACACCGGAGCAATATGAACTATATAAAGGAAAAAGGAAAAGAGTTAACGAGTTCGTAAGAGAAGCAAAAGAATAGTCATGGAAAGAATTCGGAGATAAAATGGAAGAAAATAGTAAAGAAAATCAAAAGCTATTTTACAGAGTTCTTAAATCATTCAGGAAAGAGCAACCTATAACTAAATTAACAGAGAAAGCAATAATGGAAAGATGGAAAGAATACTTTAAACAACTATTAGGAGATAATGAAGAAAAAGAGACTACAAATTATGAAGAATTGGAACAACAAAGTATGGAAGAAACAGAGTTGGGAGAAGTTATAAGAAAATTAAAAAACGGGAAGGTCTCAGGCAGCGATAGGATAACGTCTAAAATGGTTAAATACATGGGGAAGAAAGGAAAAACAGTATTGCTAGAAATAATTAATAATGAATGGGAAGAAGAAAAATTTCCGACCGAATGGGGAATATCGTTTATTACACCAATCTATAAAAAGGGAGATCACAAGGATTGCAGTAATTACAGAGGAATCACTATACTGAACACAATTGTCAAAATTTATGAGGGCATCATTAATAATAGGATAATGAAAGTAATAGAACCACAACTATCGGAATCGCGAAGTGGATTTAGATTAGCAAAAAGTACACAAGACCACATATTTACACACACACACACACAAAAGATCAAAACAAAGTAAAAGTCTACGCCTTGCTTTCATAGACTTAGAAAAAGCATTTGACAGTGTGCCGAGAAAGAAACTGTGGAAAAGCAAGGGAATAAACAAAAAGACAATAAGAATCATAAAAGGAATATACAGCAACAATGTGCAGTATGTAATAAAAAACAACATGAAGTCGAAGGAATTTACAACACAGAAAGGTTTATGGCAGGGAGGAAGTTTGAACCCAACATTGTTCACATGGATGAAATAATCAAGAAATGCGAAATGAAAGTAAAAAAATGACAATTGGATACTGGAAGCTAAAAAGAATAGAAATATCTGAGGCGACTTTTGCTGATGATATTGTGCTAGTGGAGGAAAATGAAAGACAATTACAAGGAAACCTCGATATTTGGAATTTAGAAAAAAAAAAATGTATGAGAATTAATATAGATAAAACGAAAGTAATGACAATGGAAAACCAACAAACGAATATTTGCATAGAAGGGAATAAAATACAAGTGGAATAGTACAAGTATTTGGGAGTGATAATGGACGAAACTGGAAAACAAGACAAAGAAATTAATGAAAGAACCGAAAAAACGAACAAACTTTACTATGCAATAAATAATAAATTCATTAGGAAGAAGGAAGTGACGAAATAAAACAAAAATGTTCAAAGCAAATTATAGAACAATCCTAACCTATGGATGCGAATCATGGACCCTAACAGACAAGCAGAAAAACAAGATACAAGCTGTTCAAATGAAATACTTGAGAGCAGTACAAGGACTTATACGGATAGACAGAATAAGGAATACAGAAATAAGGAGAAGGCTGAGAGTACAAGCAATTATGGAGTATACACAACAAAGACAGCTGGGATGGTGGGGACATGTGCAGAGAATAAAGGATGATAGACAAGTAAAACAAGTGTATGGAGCTCGAATACAGGGAAAACAGAAGCGAGGAAGACCTAGACAGACCTGGAATAGGAGTATTAGAAGTATACTTAGGGGGAAGGGAAAATTCTGGAAAGAAGCAGTGAAAATGGCAAAGAATAGAGACAGGTGGAAGAAGTTTATACGGGAAGATTGAGAGAGAAAAAGGAAAAAATATATAACTACCCTACACCATACGGTAGAAGGGATACACGATTATATATATATATATATATATATATATATATATATATATATATATATATATATATATATATATATATATATATATATATATATAGCTTCCAGTATTACAGTTTATGTACGAGAGGGGCGAAGGGGGTTACAAAAGATCGCGAACGAAGGAGCTGTAGAAGAAAGAAAAAACTGAAACTATTTTTTCATTATTCTCTAAAAAATATGTTTTTTCTTTGGAGCCAAAATATACGTAAATCGCTGCCTTGACGTCTTCATCGTCTCCTAAGTTTTCTTTTTAAATTTGAGAACAAAAAGGTAAATACTGTAAACCAAGTCCGAGTTCAAACATGACAACATTGCTCTTGTCACCGGACACATTGTCAGTTTTTAGTGTTCCGTACGGAACATTTATAGAATCACCTCGGTGTCTGTCTGTCCGTCTGTTACGCCTGATTTACTGATCAAAAAATTTTGAAAAAATTCTGGAATATTCTCCACAGGATGTAGATTAAACGAAAATTATCACATGTCAAGCACTGTCGAATGCTTTGAATATATCAAGTACAACCGCTGGAAATTCTCTAACGTGTTCAATTGCGTTGTTCCAAATATCTTTAACTAGAAAATCTCCTGTTGATCTTTGCTTAAGAAAGCCATATTGATGGTCGCTAGTAATATCCAATCCTTCAAAATATTTTAGACGATACTGATCGATCGCCCTTTCCATGACTTTCCATATTGTTGAAAGCAGTGCGACTGGTCGGTAGTTATATGGCAAGTTCTTCTTTTCTTTTTTTGTATCGGCTAAACTGTAGTGCACTTCCAGCAGGAAGGAAATATTCCCTTTCTTTAGGATAGGTTGAAACGTCTACAGAAAACTGGTGCTAGTTCTCTCGCGCATTTTTTTAGTACTATGGCAGGTGTACCATCGTTAGGAGTATTATGTTTTTTTTTTTTTTTTTTTTTTATGGGTCTAACACACGTGCTACAGGGAAGTCCCTAAAGCGCTACAGGAGCGACACGTGTGCGGAGAAAGCGATTCACGTTGTTCTTGAATCGCTGTAGATTGTACTCGATGGGAAACACAGTCCTGGGTAAACCATTCCAAAGGTATGATGTTCTCCATATAAAAGACTGCTTGAAAAGCGTTGTAAACGATGGAGTAACAAGCTGAACCTCATACGGATGTGAAGCATTAGCGCGACGCGTACCTCTAATATGCACCGCTCTGGGAGGAATTAAACGGGCCACATCCTTCGAACACTTTCCATGAAAGTACTTGTAGAATAGGCTCAAGTCGCCAACCGTTCTTCGGTGTTCCAGCGAATCAAGGCCGTCGGTCAGTTCCGGGTGTCCAATCAGACGAACAGCTCTTCTCTGGATAGAATCCAACAAATGCAGTGTATGTTTGGGAGCGGAGCTCCAAACATGGGAGCAGTATTCCATAGTTGGTCGAATTTGAGCTTTGTAAAGAATTAACAGTTGTTGTGGAGTGTAAAGCTTTCTGGTTCGAAACAATATTCCCAACTTTTGAGAAGCTCTTCTTGCTATGCCTGCAACATGTTCATGCCAGGACATATTTGCTCCCAAATTAACGCCTAACAGATTGAGTGACGATGTTAGAAAGATGGAGCGCCCCGACATAACTATGTCGGGTTCTGCAACGTTAACTTTTTTAGAAAAAACTGCCGCCTGGGTTTTTGTAGCGTTAAATTCCACTTGGTTACTGTCACCCCAAGATAGAATTTCTTCCAGGTCTTTGTTAAGTTGAATGACTTCCTGCTGTCTGCGGATATTCGTCTGAGTAGTCGATGTCCGAGCGTTCAAAGTGAATGAAGAGATAAGTGTACTGTCATCTGTCATGTAGTATTCTCCTGTGATAGAGACATCTTTTTCTCTGTAGTCAGTGAGCAGGCTCCCTTCTGTATCCCAAAAAATCGTAGCCACCCCGGGGGAGGGGGGTGCTGTGCCATTTTTATATTACTGTTTGGATTCAGATTCATAGTGATAGACTTAAGTTCCATCACGATTAAAACTTATCTCCAAAATAAGATTTGGTTCTTTCTACAAAGTTCAGACAAATATTTTGACGTGCTGATTCGTCGCAAAAACCTACTTCGACATACTCTACTCATATAAATACCTATTTTATTTTAAACCTGCAATTTAGGAAAAAAAACTAAAGCAACTTTTCAGTTTAGGCATAATTAATTTTGTCAATTTAATAACGGATAACAACACGCAACCTAAAAAGCCATATTATCAGTAACCCAATCTTTTTCGTGTTTTAGCTTTTATATAGTATTATATCACAATTGTTTGTGGTCTTCTCTTCACAGGCCATTGATTTTTTATCTAATTTTTTAATGTCATAACATTTCTTTACTGTCCAGGTTAGTTCTTGTTTGTTTTAATGTTATCATAATTTCCTTACATTTTCACATCGACACAGATCCATGAAGATGCTTACAGGCCGTGGTATGGCGACTAGTTTTCCAAACCATAAGTTGGTTTCGTGGTGCTGATGAATGACCAAAAAGCTAGAATCACACATCTATCTTTACCTCTCTTTTAGACACCATTCCCGCTAATTATTCTTCAGTGAAAATTTTTAACATAACCTCTTCCTTTTCTTTCTATCCTATATGCGCTCGCACGCCTGATGCAGAAAATAACCTTCCCTTAGGAATAGGACTGTTCTTACTGACAGTTTCTTTTGTGAAAAATCTCCACTTTCCGACATAGATTTTTAGTTTACCGGGTTTAAAAGGATCTACGTTGTTAGAGTTCCAGTGAAAGAGAGGTTACTTTACTATATTTCACAAGAGAAAGCTAGTGAATTGGGAAGGAAAATAGAAAACACCTAGTTTAACTGTTCTAGAAGTTGGATTAAACGATCTAAAAAGCGACATAATATTAGTAGGGGTAAGATAGTAGGAGAAACTGCAGGAGTGGATATGACTGTTGTTGATTAGTGGTTGGTCAATGTATTGTTGGAAATTCGAGAAAGTTATGAATATGTGGACATTTTTAATGCAGATGAAACGGGTTTGTTTTACAAGATGACGCCTGATAAGACATTAAAGTTTGTCGGAGAGAATTGTGCTGGTAGAAAATTATCAAAAGTAAGGATTACCGTGTTGGTAACTGCAACTATGTCTGGAACAGAGAAAAGAAAATCGTTGGTGATAGGAAAGTCCGCCAATCCCAGGTGTTTTAAAAACAAACCTTTACCAGTAAAGTACAAATCAAACAGTAAAGCCTGGATGACATTAGACATTTTTAAAAAGGACCTAATCGAATGGGACAAAGATTTAAAATTCACAAACAGAAAAATATTACTTTTGATTGACAAGTGTCCAGCGCAAAGCAAATAAAATTGGTTTTTCTGCCTCCACACACAAGTGCAACGCTCCAGCCTACGGATCAAAGTGTGACATATTCTTTAAAATGTCATTATAGAAAGATTTTACTTATGAAAATGTTAGAGACGATCGATAAAGGTATTTTTTCTGTAACTCTCTTGGACCCTATAAGCTTTATCTATATGGCTTGGCAAAGAGTCAGTAGAGAAACCATTGCAAACTATTTTAAGAATAACGGATTTTTAAGGAAGGAATGGAGATATGATTCAAATGATGAGCTACGGATTGAAAAAACATCGAGAAGTTCCAATTTTCAATGACGCGTGTGAGTATTTCGAGTGGTATTTGGCCAATGACTCGAGTAATATTGGCCTCCAATGCCTCAATTGTAGCTGGCTTATCCATGTAGACTTTGGACTTTACATAGCCCCAAAGGAAAAAGTCAAGAGGTGTGATGTCACATGATCTAGCTGGCCAATTCACTGGTCCAAAGCGTGAAATGATCTGTTCGCCGAATTGCTCTCGCAGTAAAGCCATGGTTTCACGGGCTGTTTGGCAAGTGGCGCCATCTTGTTGGAACCAAATTTCGTCGAGACCACGGGCTTCAATTTCTGGCATCAAATAGTCTGTTATCATGGCGCGATAACGGTCACCATTCACAGTAACATTCCGGCCGGCCTCTGTTTTGAAGAAATATGGACCGATTATTCCACCGGCCCATAAACCACACCAAACAGTTGTTTTTTCTGGATTTAATAGCAGCTCTTGAACCTCTTCAGGTTGTTCATCACCCCAAATACAGGCATTTTGTTTATTCACGAACCCATTAAGCCAAAAATGGGCCTCATCGGTGAACAAAATTTTTCTCGAAAAGAGTGGATCTTCTGCAAGCTTGTCAAGAGCCCAACGACTAAAACGGAAACGATTCGGAAGGTCGGTCGGCTTCAGTTGTTGCACTAGTTGAATTTTGTATGCTTTTAAAGAAAGATCCTTACGTAAAATACGCCAAGTTATTGAATATGACAGGCCAAGCTGTTGAGAACGGCGACGAATCGACACTTCACGGTCTTCGCGTATACTCTCCGCTACCGCCCCTATATTTTCTTCACTACGTGCTGGATGTGGTCTAGTCGGTCGAGCATTATCCAATAATGAAAATTGGGTCTCAAACTTATTGATGGTAGAGCGAATTGTGCGTTCGGTAGGCCGATTATATGGACCATAAGTTGCTCTAAGCGCCCGATACACATTCCTCGTAGAACGCCCATTTTCGTAATAAAGTTGAACAATTTGTAGACGCTGTGCCGGGCTAAGTCTTTCCATTATGAATTGTCAAACACTACGGAACAGGAATGCCACTTCAGTTGACACGACGCATGCGCAATCTGCAATTAAATCCCCATCACAAAAAGTACCTCTAAATGAATCATCCTTTATATGTACCACCATACATAATAATAACTTGTTTTATTTTCCTTTGAACGTCTTCTTTTATTTAATAATTATTATTATTCATTTTTCTAAGCATTAGCGCCTAATTTAAATAAAAAAGTAGTGAAAAATTATATTAGATTTTGTCTACTGTTTGTAACGAACTTCGGATATAGCGAACCATTTTTGGTGATTTTTTGGACTTCGTTATAAACGGACTTCACACTGTAGTTTCGTCTAAAACCTACTCCCCAGCTCTGTTACCTACTAATCTATAACAAAGCAAAGATACACTAATAAAACTATAATTACTATTTAAAAGTAGAAAACACCACGATAAGTTTCATCTTTATTATTTCTATGTCGTATTGAATTGCACAAAAGGATCTACTGATTATATCATAAAACTTTAACAGCTAAACACATTTTGCCTGCTTAATGATTTATTGGAAATTAAGTAATTTAATACGCCTAAAGTCCGAATAGACGAACGAACATATCTTCCCAGTGTTATGTGCTAATTTTGAAAGGTTTTGAAAGGCTAAAGGGGGCTGACAGGGCCGGAGAAAAAACTTAATAGAGAAATGTCAGGCGATACGGAGAACGTTTTATAGATGAATAAAGAAAATTAAATATACAGTAGGTCTCAGAAATTTAAAAAGATGTACACGCATACGTGGGGTGAGATATGATACAGATTAAAATTGCTTTCTTTGTGTTGCAGAATATGCTAATGCCAAGCGCAGGCTTAGCCTCGCCAGACGCCGAAACCCTTTCAAGTCTTACTGGACTGGGTGTTCTTAGCACAGGCGCCATTAATGGTAGTGCCATACAAAACAAAGATACCACCTGGACTAAGTTATTCGTTGGTGGGTTACCCTACCACACCAGCGACAAATCATTAAGGGATCATTTTGCTGTTTATGGTGATATTGAAGAGGCTGTGGTTATTACTGATAGGCAAACTGGAAAAAGCAGAGGTTATGGATTTGTAAGTACTTGTTTTTATTATTTTCTTTAGCAAAAATGCTACAGAATAGTAAATGTGTGTTGTTGTTTCAAAACAGAACTTATAGGCTATACAGTATTAAATTTTATGATAGTTTATGCTGCCAAGATCAGCAAGAGATATGTTTAATCCACAACAACTCATAAATTTTAAAAAATTAATAATCAACGGCAGTAATAATAACATCAAGGTACTGTTATTGGTTAATGATATTTGTTGATAAATAATACACAAATAGAGTGAATATTAAATCCAGATTTTGTTATGCATCTAAAGTAAACCTTATATCATATTATTTCTTGGTAATATCTCTATCAAAGACATATTACCCTTTAAGATTTGTGTATGCATTTAAAGGAATTTGTTTGGGATAATCAAAAGATGATTTATGTAATCCTTATCAACATATTTCTAATCTTTGGGTTATCATCGTACTGAACAAATATTGAAGCTTTTGATCTTATACTTTTGACGCAAGATAAATATGATTTTCAGACATAGACGTAGTGCCGGTGGGAAGTGGGAGACAAGTGTATGAAAGTAATTCAGTATCTTGCAAAAATATAATTTTTAGTGTTCACACTTATAAGATCACTTCGGTGTCTGTCCGTTTGTCACACCCGATTTTCCCCGGAACTATTTAATATAGAAAGTTGAAACTTAGCACTAATATAGGGATTGATGGCCCCATCAGAGCCGTGTAGTTGTGAAAGTTAAATTTTCACTTAAGGGGTTAGTTTTCGGAGATGAAACCAGAAGTAAAAAAAAAATTACCATGTCATCGAGTGGGGTGTCAAAGGAAAGCTTGTACAAAGACGAGTTCAAAAAAATATATAATGTAATACTTGCGCACAATTATCTTTGTATTATTTTTTAAAAATTGCCAAAAACGGCTGGCTCCCCCGTATCTCAATAAGCACTGATTAAAAGATTTGGAAAAATGGAATATTCTCGATAAGGTATATTTTGAGCGAAATTATCACCAGTGCATTATATTTGATAATTTATCTGGTATAAAAAAATAAATAAATGTGGAAACTATGTTCCTTGACGTATGGTGAAGGTTTTTGGAATATTTAAGTGTACAGGGTGAGTCAACGTTAGAGTCAAGTTCATTATCTCATTTGTTTCTAGAATGACGAACAAATATTAAATACAATAGTTTTAGGGAATATTAAGGTGCACAGTTTAAAATTATTTTTGAGTATACAGGGTACTTCAAAAAAGTGCGGCCAATATAACATATGTTTTTTTAATTGGAACTTCCTATTTTCTAATTCATTTTTAAATTCTGTGTAAAATTTTGTTTAATAATGTTATATACCTAAACCTAGTAGATTTTCTAATATTTCATTTTTTTTTTTTTTTTTTAAAAATACTGGTTTTCAGTTTTGTAAAAAAATGCCAGTACCGCCATTGTTTCTGAAGGTGGAATATTCATAATTAATACAAGCGTTCTATAGAGATGAAAAAAAAAGATATATGTAAAGAAATTTGAGTTAGAAGCTACAGGGTGTTCAAAATAAATTTATACATTTCGACTTTTTTTAAATTGGAAAATCTCAAATTTTTTAAACGGCGCACCTTGTATCTTATTATTTTTTCTGATAGATTTTACAAAACCCTTCAACTTTTATTAAGTATGTCATATACCTATTTCTGATAGTTTTTGATTTATTTTGAATTTTTCAATTTTTACCCTTGTTTTTAATACACTATAACATCATAGTTGCCAAAACAAAACAAAAATTTAGGCATTGTCAAATTTTGACATGTCTATTAAGCAAGTAAAAATAGTTTAATTTGTTGTAGTAAGTTACGTATAAAGGTAATGGATATGGATTTTCCTAAAAATGAATTAATTGATATGGTTTATATAGTGAGCGAGGCGGAAAAAAATTGTCTTTTGGCAGTAAGGCTTTACGGACCGAAGTACCCTAATAGACGTATAACATCTAGAAAATCTTTTCAGTACTTAATGAAACGGGTTGGTGGTAGTAGTAGCGTTGAGTATACAAAATGAAAAGTAGTAAACCAGAATGCTACCAATGAGGAAAAAGAAATGGAGATTTTACTTCATGTTGAAGATAATCCCCAGGTCGGCAGCCGTCAACTAGGGGCCTAGATATCTAAATTTTACCCCAGCTTCTTGAAGAAGTTGATAACTTTGAAAGGAAACTAATGTGGATTCAACAAGACGGAGCACCTCCTCATTACCACCGGGAAGTTCGGGAATTTTTAAACGATCGTTACCCAAAAAAATGGATCGGTAGGGATGGATTCATTCAGTGGCCCCCTTGATCATGTGATTTAACACCTTTAGACTTTTTTTTGTTGGGCTACATTAAAGGTCGTGTTTATGTGAATCCCCCTACAATACCAGTAGATATGGAAAATAGGATACGGGATGCGTGCAGGACAATAATGCCCTTTATGCTAAGGAAAGTGAAGGAAAATATAGCAAAACGATTAAATATGTGTATTCAAGTAGTCGGGCATATTTTTGAACATTTATTACGTCATAATAATTAATCATTAAAAATTGAAACATTCAAAATAGATCTAAAACTATTAGTAATAGGTATATGACATATTTAATAAAAGTTGGAGGATTTTGTAAAATCCATCAGAAAAAATAATAATATACAGGGTGTGCCATTTAAAAAATTTGAGATTTTTCAATTTAAAAATAGTCGAAATGTATAAATTTAGTTTGAACACCCTGTAGGATCTAACTCAAATTTTTTTACACACATATTTTTTTTCATCTCTATAGAACGCTCGTATCAATTATGAGTATTCCCCCTTCAGAAATAATGCTGCTACTGTCAATTTTTTACAAAACTAAAAACTAGTATTTTTTAAAAAAAAATTAAATATTAGAAAAACAACTAAGTTTAGGTATATAACATTATTAATAAAAAAAAAAGTTATAAAATTTTACGCAGAATTTAAAAATAAATTAGAAAATAGGATGTTCCATCTAAAAAAACATATGTTATATCGGCCACAGTGCTTTAAAGTACCCTGTATACTCAAAAATAATTTTAAATTGTGCACCTTAACATTTCCTAAAACTATTGTACTTAACGTTTTTTCGTCATTCCCGAAACAAATGAGATAATGAACTTTACCCTTTCGTTGATTCACCCTGTACATTACTGTAACCTAGTCGCGAGTTGCTCTTGTCCGAGATATAATTTTATTTTATTTGTGTATAATTAAACAAATATTTAGGTAGTGAATATTTGTTCTATACTTTTATTACTAATTTCTAGATTAAGCTAGATCGATTTATTGACTATTAGGTTGCTAAGATGCTATTATACATTATTGACTAAGAAAAAATGTGAAAATACATATTGGATCTTAACACATATACATGTCAGGGACCTAATTAACCTAGCCTAGGATTTTATTTTATTTTAAAAGCAGTCACGGTACGGAACATTAATTGCGCAAGTCCCACTTACACTTGACCGGTTTTTATTTATACTGTAGATCAGTGATTCCCAAAGTGGTTCAGGTGGACCCCCAGGGGTCCACGGGAGACTCGACGGGGGTTTACGTTGGCGTGAAAAAAAAATGGGGGTTCACAAGTTGTAAGTGGGGGTGCACGAAAATTTATCTGGTTTCGATAGTAAAGAACAAAAATGTTGGCTTGGCTTTACCTATCAATGTAGGCAGATAATACACTACTCAAAAGTGAAAAGAGACCCACCGTGCACAGTATGTTCGCTTCAACGTCTCAAAGTAACGATGATGGTTTGCGGGCATCTTACAATATCTCATTGCTTATAGCGAAATCTGGAAAACCGCTCACCATCGGAGAACAGTTAATTTTACTCGCTGTTGAAGAGGTTTTAAAAACTGTTCTGCACAAACCTCCATTTGACGTACTCAAAAGAATTCCTTTGAGTAACAACACTGTACAAAGACGTATTGATGAAATGAGCTCTGATATTGAAAGCTTCTTGTGTAATTATCTACAAACAACGCATTTTTCTATTCAACTGGACGAGTCAACTTTATCTGGTAATGAAGCATTATTATTGGCATATGTTCGATTTGTTATGGACGAAGAAATCCATGAAGAGCTGCTATTCGCGAAAACTTTGGAGACGGACACTAAAGGCGAATCAATATTTAATGTCCTGAGTGATTTTTTTTTAAGGAAAAATCGATTCCATTTACAAACATTATTTCGGTGGCAGCAGATGGAGCTCCTGCCATCTTCGGGCGATATCGTGGGTTTATAAGCCATCTTAAAAGAATTATACCAGGAGTAACTGTAGTTCACTGTATCATCCACCGACAACACCTGGTAGCGAAAAATTTGAGTGATAGATTGCACCAATCGCTTCAATTTGTGATTAAAGCAGTTAACAAAATAAGAAGCAATGCGTTGAATACCCGTTTATTTGCACAATTGTGCGACGAAAATGATGAAGACTTCCAACGATTGCTCTTACATACTGAAGTGCGCTGGTTGTCGAAAGGTGCATGTTTAACAAGATTTTACTCACTTTTTGAATCAGTTTTAGAGTTTCTGGAAAGTAAAGATCCAGATTTAAAAGAAAACCTGATCAAATTGAAAGCAGACATTAACTTGCAGTTACAAGGGGACAGCCTAAATTTAATAAAAACAAAGGGTGTAATTTCGACTTTTCTTGGAAAATTGAAATTTATGAAGTAAAATATTAGTCGGCGCGAATTCTCCCAGTTTCCAAACTTGTCACAGGCAGAATGTCTTTATGAGGATATTCAGACATACGTTCAACATTTAAATGCCCTGCATGATGACTTGAAAAATAGATTTGAAGATATTCTGACGATGGAAATACCACCATGGATCATAAATCCATTTGATGAAACGAAAGTGGCGAATGTGGTATTACAAGAGGAGCTACTCGAGCTTAGCACCAATGAGTAGCTGAAGGTGAAATTAAAAAAAGGCTATCAAACATTTTGGTTACAGGCAGAAATACCCGAAAAATATCCTGGGCTCTGGGAAATTGAGAGAAAACTTTTGATAGCGTTTCCCTCGTCATACCTTGTCGAAAAAAGTTTTAGTGTCGTTACAAACCTATTAACAAAAAAAGAAGTAGATTGAACATCACAGAACGGGAATATTTGCGGTTATTCCTCACAAAACTGAAGCCAAATATCTTGATAATTTGCTGTCAATCCATGAAGTACATCCCTCCCATTAAAATTATGACTATTTTTTTTTAATTGTTGATTTGCATTGTTGAAGTTACGGTACGTTATTAATGTTTAATTTTAATTCTATTAAGTCTGTAATCATATTATTTTAATAAATAGAACACAAGAAAATATATTATTTTTCTTTTTATTTTTACCACTCCGAATTTAAGGTTGGAACTCAGCCACGACGCAAATTTCCATCGTTAGATCTAATCTTCACATTTTTTGACGAGTTTTGGGAATATGGTAGAAATGTAGCAGCAGGGGGTCCACCGAAACCAGTAAAATTTTGAAAGTGGTCTACGAGAAAAAAAAGTTTGGGAACCTCTGCTGCAGATGGTAACACAGAAAAACAAGAATTCCAAAATTGTTTTACAGTTGATGCAAATTTGGTATAATTTCAAGAATTAAATCATCAAAATTCACACACCCGACTCAAATCGAATGTTATTTTAAGGATCGAGTACGCAAGTGATTTTTTACACTAGCAAACCCCACACTATTACTGACTACATAAGCAGTGAACCCGTTAGGCAGTTTTAAGGGTAACGATTCCGTATCACTATCACACAGGTGCGAATGTAATGGACTTATATACCTACGTGTGTGTTCAGTACACCCCCCATAGATGCATCAACTCATGTGTGAAGGGGACAAAAATTTTTACCATTACTGTACCCGGACCAGATGTTTGTGCTTATTCGTATAAATAGGCAGTTATGGCGGAAGGTAGAATGGCAAAATACGCTAATTTTAATAATCGTTATTCTACAGCGAGATTGATAAAAGTATTCTTTTTATTGTGTCAATTATTAAGCAGAAATCAAGCGTTTTTTTAAAGAGCAACACGTGGCATTATTTTTAAAAAGCAAAATTATTTATTTTGCATCATGTCTATTTTCTGACTCTTCTATGAAGACGGTATTACGAAAATCATTTAATATGTTATAATTAGACTGGTAAATTACTAAATGGCTGAACACAAAATCAGAAGAAGATCTACAGAAATATAAAGAGAAAAATGCAGAAACGAGGAGGATGATAAACAAAGAAAAGAACGAGAGATGGGAAAAATCGTGCGAACATGTAGAACAGTATATAGGAGGAACTAGAAGTACAGAGTCATGGAGAATAATTAAAGCATTAAGGAACAATAGAGAGAAGACGTATATAGAGTACATCCCAGAAAGCGAGTGGGAAGAATATTATAAGAAGCTGCTAACAAGAGACAGACAAGAATTCCAAGAAGAGAACCCTGAAGAAGAACAGAATAAGGAAATAAAAGAGATAGACCTAAGCCATGAAGAAGTAAAGAAGACAATAAAAACACTCAAAATAATAAATCTGCACGGCCTGGGGGTGTGGTAAATGAAATGATTAAGTACGGGTCTAATAAATTACATCGAATGCTGAGAAACATGTTCCACAGAGCGATAAATGGAGGAAAAATACCAGAGGAATGGTCAAAAGCTTATATAGTATCTATATTTAAAAAGGGAGACCGCAGAAAATGCACAAACTATAGAGGCCTAAGCCTAATATCGAGTATGGGACGTTTGTATGGAAAAATTATTAAAAATATCATGGAGGAAAATATAAAAGGAAAAATTGGAGAACACCAAACAGGCTTTACGGCCGGAAAATCATGTATAGACCACATATACACTATAAAACAAACAATGGAAAAAAAACTGGCAAAGAATAGAGAAGTTCATCTAGCCTTCATGGACATAAGAAAGGCCTATGACTCAGTACCAAGACATAGATTATGGAACGCAATGAAAGAAATAGGCATTGACAGAGAACTAATATACGCAGTAAAAGCTCTCTACGAAAACAACACATTGAACATAAAAATAGGACGTAAAATAGGGAAGAGACTCCAAACATCAAAAGGCCTATTACAAGGATGCTCTACATCCCCAACACTATTCAAAATATACCTCGAACAAACATTAAAAAAATGGAAGCAAAAATGTAGTGGAATGGGAGTCCCAATACGAGAAGATTACTTATATACTCTAAGTTTCGCAGACGACCAAGTAATCATAGCGCAAGATGAGGAAGACCTCAGTTATATATGAAAGAAGCAGGATTAGCAATAAACTTTGATAAAACGGAATATCTAACAACAAAGGAGGGAAACGTGGAGAATCTAGAAGTAGATAACGAAACAATAATCAAAGGAACCGATGGATTTAAATACCTAGGAACCATCATTTCAAAAAACGCAACATCAGAAGAAGAGATTAAAGCTAGATTAGGACAAATGCGAACATGCATAAGACAATTAAATTCGATACTGTGGGACAAGCACATTACAAAGAGAAACAAAACACGCATATACAAATCAATAATACAAAGCATAATGACATACGGGTCAGAAACATGGACGATCAACAAAAGAAATAAATCTAAAATTAACGCGGTAGAGATGGAGTATTGGAGAAGATGTTGTAGAGTGACATGTATGGAGAGAATAACGAATAAAGAAATAAGAAGAAGCAGAACATCAAAGAGAACGCAATAAACACCATTAAAGAAAGAACGATTAAAATGGTATGGACACATAAGACGAAGCGAAGATAATAGGTGGATAAAGAAAATAACGGAGTGGAGCCCTATAGGGAGAAGAAAAAGAGGAAGACCTAGACGATCGTGGGAGACGATGTGGACGAGGCTATGGAGGAGGGGTCTAACAGATGGAGACTGGGAAGATAGAAACGGATGGAATCAAAGGCTGAGGGAAGGAAGACAGCGTCAGCTGTAGAAAATCCTTGTTATATATATATATATATATATATATATATATATATATATATATATATAAATATATATATATATATATATATATAATAAATTACTATATCAAGACAAATGATGAAAAATATTGATCTACTTTAATTAATCACAAAATCTACCGGGGCGGGGGGAATTCTAGTTTTTCAACATGTACGCTAATGGTTGCAATAGACAGACACGTCAAAAATAAGTAACTCGAACCTGAGCAGTGGCAATGTTTTCATACGTAAAATTAAAATTTTATGAAATCATGTTTTAAAAAATTAAAAGAATTTTACTTTTTACAGTTAAAAAAAGCCCCTGATGGTGTAGAACGAAATTACATTTGAAGTTTCTCTAAAACTAAAACACTTATAATTACATACGGACCAAGAAATCAGAAACTAGATTTTTTTTTTATGGGTCTAGCACACGTGCTGCAGGGAAGTCCCTAAAGCGCTACAGGAGCGACACGTGTGCGGAAAAAGCGATTCACGTTGTTCTGGAATCACTGTAAATTGTACTCGGTGGGAAATACAGTCCTGGGTAAGCCATTCCAAAAGGATGGTGTTCTCCATATAAAAGACTGCTTGAAAAGCGTTGTACGAGGACTAACAAGCTGAACCTCATACGGATGTGAAGTATCAGCGCGACGTGTACTTCTAACATGCACCGCTTTGGGAGGAATTAAGCGCGCTACATCCTTCGAACACTCTCCATGAAAATACTTGTAGAACAGACTCAAGTCGCCAACCGTTCTTCGATGTTCCAGCGAATCAAGGCTGCCGGTCAGTTCTGGGTCTCCAATCAGACGAACAGCCCTTCTCTGAGCAGAATCGAACAAATGCAGTGTATGTTTGGGAGCGGAATCCCAAACATGGGAGCAGTATTCCATAGTTGGTCGAATTTGAGCTTTGTAAAGAATTAACAGTTGTTGTGGAGTGTAAAGCTTTCTGGTTCGAAATAATATTCCCAACTTTTGAGAAGCTCTCCTTGCTATGCCTGCAACATGTTCATGCCAGGACATATTTGCTCCCAAATTAACGCCCAACAAATTGAGTGACGATTCTAGGGGAATGGAGTGCCCCGACATAACTATGTCGGGTTCAGCAACGTTAACTTTTTTAGAAAAAACTGCCGCCTGGGTTTTTGTAGCGTTAAATTCCACTTGGTTACTGTCACTCCAAGATGGAATTTCGTCCAGGTCTTTGTTAAGATGAATGACTTCCTGCGGATATTCGCCTGATCAGCCGATGTCCGAGCGTTCAAAGTGAATGAAGAGATAAGCGTACTGTCATCTGCAAAGCTGTAGATTGGATTCCCGGTCTTTTCCAGCAGATCGTTAATGTAAATAAAAAAGAGAGTAGTAGACAGTATGGAGCCCTGGGGCACACCGGCGCGGCGTTAACAGTAAAGGTGTTAGAAATAAATCCGTCCACTGCGACTCGTAAAGAACGCTCTCTGAGGAAACATGAGAGCCACAAACAGAACTTTTCAGACATACCATAAGATCGTAGCTTAGCCAATAGTCCATCGTGCCAAACACGGTCGAATGCCTTGGATATGTCAAGAGCAACCGCCGAGATTCTCCAAAGTGTTCAATTGCGTTGTTCCAAACGTGTGTTACATATGTTAAGTCAGAAGATCTCCTGTTGATCTATTTTTACGAAAGCCATATTGTTGATCGCTAATAATGTTGAATCCTTCAAGGTATTTTAAGAGATGCTGATTGATGCTGATGAAGAAATCATGCAAGAATCGCTTTACAATTACACAGTTACCCCACAAATGTAATGGTCATTTATAAATATTAAAAGTAAAAACTTTATAATTACGAACTTACTCCACAAACGTAATGGTTACTGATCAATATTAAAAGTTGGATTTTTTACCAAAAAATATTTCATTGTTTATACTTTAGCTACAGAAATATTATCAAAATAACATATTTTACATTACATTAGGTTATACACAATATAAAGTAAACACGAAATGTAAACAAAATATGACCCTAGTACTTGTAAAATAAACTGCTGATTAAAAAACATCTGCTTTCATAGACCAATTAGGATATACGCCAAATGTCACCGTGACCATCACAATATTATGTTTTGTGTAATACAGTACCACCAAAAAAAAAATTTGTGTACAATAAGAATATTGTTTATTACTGGAAACCATTTGTAGTAACATCTAATGTTAATTCTTAAAAATCTTTTAGAAAACAAGCAACTTTTCCTGCAAAAAGAAAAAAATATTTCTCGACATAATCTCCAGTGCGGATTCCAATTTTTTATTTCCTCAAAAAAAAAGTTTCGAACTGTGCCTAATACTTATTTACAGCACAGATAACCTGTTCTTTCGACGAAAATTTCATCCCTCCAAGTCAATTTTTGAGGTTAGGAAACAAGAAAAATCGCCAAATAAATAGGTGGATAGGGAACTATTTCGAAGTCCAGCTCGTACACTTTTACTATTTGCACGCTAATCTTGGTCGCTTCTGCGTCAACTCAGTATGCAGATGGGCCCATAACGTTGCGTAGTAAAAGCCAGTCACTGCTTTACCCCTTCTCATCTTCACCAACGCACAGTTTGGACTACCGTTTTGTTTTCGGGATGTAACGGTGAATCTACGTCTCATCTACTGTTACAAAACGACATTAGAAGTCCTTCGAATTATTTTTCCAAACACGATTTTAAAATGTCATTCCTCGTGCGTTCTTGATCTGAAGTCAACAAAACGCTACACACATTTCGCACTCGGCTTTTTCATTTTTAGAACTTCATGCAGGATTTTAAGTACCCATTCATACGAGATACCTACCATTTCAACAATCTCAGCTTAATGCGACGATCTTCCATCAAAATACCATGAATTTTATCAACCATTTCCTGAGAAGAAACCTCAATCAAGTATCCTGAACGTACAGCATCTGTAGTACTCACACGGCCATGTTCTTGACTTCAAAGTGGTGAACTTTCTTTCGTTCAGGTTCTGTCTAGGCCGTAGTCCTCTATATTCATTTCTACGAAACGTGCAACACCGATTACTTACGATAGTTACCAGCAATAAACTGCGCAGAACATCTGTTTGAAACTCTGAACACAACCGATACAAGAATCACGCTTACCAACGGTCATGTCGTTTAACAAAATTTCCCGCCATTTAAATAAGTAAGTAGTCTTAAAATAAATACTACGATACTTTATGACAAGTAAGATGGTGATGTATTAACAACTACTGTTAAAATTGAAAATAATGAAAAATAACACAATTTTCAGATTCATTAAGTTCAGAAAAATTCTCATAATTATATTGAAAACAAACTAAATTTATGAACCCTTACCTCGTCCAGCCCTTTTTCCTAAGACGAAGGCCATAGGTTTCATTCCTGCTCAAGTATTATAAGTATACCAAATTTGAAATTGCTATCTCAGTTTGTTCGAGAGTTACCACGCCCACAGACAAACCTACGGAAATGGAAGACTTTGTTTTTCGTGATCCAGAAATCCTAAAATAGAGTTTAATCACCTATTAAAGCAGCTAGCATATTGAAATTTTTTCAAAATCGGAATTAAAATTTTAAATAATTTCGAAATGGTATATCGGGCTTATTGTTGAACTTTTATATAAGCTACATTTGAAGTGTTTTATTTAGATGAGCAGAGGCTAAATAAAAACGAATATCAGTTTTTAATCGCTTGGAGTTGTTGCTAGTCAGCAAATGTGTGTATATCGGAGCGTGTATTTTGACAGCACTAGAAGCTACGATTACGTTTGGCTTTTTTTATGGGTCTAGTATACGTGCTGCAGGGAAATCCCTAAAACTCTACAGGAGCGACATGTGAGCGGAAAAAGCAATTCACGTTGTTCTTGAATCGGTGTAAATTATACTCGGTGGGAAACAGTCCTGGGCAAATTATTCCAAAGGGATGATATTCTCCATATAAAAGACTGCTCGAAAAGCGTTGTACGAGGAGTAAGAAGCTGAACTTCATACGGATGTAAAGTATTAACGCGTGTGTATCTTCTAACATGCACCGCTCTGGGAGAATTAAGCGGGCTACATTCCTTCGAACACTTTCGTGAAAATACTTATAGAAGAGGCTCAAGTCGTCAACCGCTCTTCGATATTCCAGCGAATCAAGACCGCCGGTCAGTTCCGGGTCTCCAATCAGACGAATAGCTCTTCTCTGAATAGAATCCAACAAATGCAGTGTATGTTTGGGAGCGGAGCCCCAAACATGGGAGCAATATTCCGTAGTTGGTCGAGTTTGAGCTTTGTAAAGAATTAACAGTTGTTGTGGAGTGTGCAGCTTTCTGGTTCGAAGTAATATTCCCAACTTTTGAGAAGCTCTCCTTGCTATGCCTGCAGCTTGGTTACTGTCACCCCAAGATAGAATTTCTTCCAGGTCTTTGTTAAGTTCAATGAGTTCCTGCTGTCTGCGGATATTCGTCTGAGTAGCCGATGTCCGAGCGTTCAAAGTGAATGAAGAGATAAGCGCTTCGTCATCTGCAAAGCTGTAGATTGGATTGCCGATCTTTTCCAACAGATCATGTAAATGAGAAAGAGAGTAGGAGACAGTATGGAGCTCTGGGGCACACCGGCGTTGATAGTGAAGGTGTCCGTCGATTGCCACTCGTAAAGAACGCTCTTTGAGGAAACATGAGAGCCACAAACAGAACTTTTCAGACATACCATAAGAGCATAGCTTAGCCAACAGTCCATCGTGCCAAACACGGTCGAATGCCTTGGATATGTCAAGAGAACCGCTCGAGATTCTCCAAAGTGTTCAAGTGCGTTGTTCCAAACATGAGTTACATAAGTCAAAAGATCTCCTGTTGATCTATGTTTACGAAAGCCATATTGGTGATCGCTAATAATGTTGAATCCTTCAAAATATGTTAGAAGATGCTGATTGATAGCCTTTTCCATGAATTTCGATATTATTGAAAGCAGTGCTACTGGTCGGTAGTTATTTGGCAAGGTCTTCTTGCCTTTTTTAAGTAACGGCTGAACCGTGGCACATTTCCAGCAGGCAGGATATATTGCCTTTCTGTAGGATAGCTTGAAAAGTCTACAGAAAACTGGTGTTAGTTCCCTCGCACAGTTTTATGAGAACTATGATAGGTATTCCGTCAGCGCCAGAGGCTTTTTTGGTGTCTAGCTTCATTAAAATACGTTTTGTGATACGCTGTCTGAAGACAATTTCGGGCATCCTTGACTGCACTATGGGAATAGTAGGTGGTGTTTTTCCTTGGAAATCGACAGTAGAATGTGAAGCAAGGAATTCCGCCAACAAGTTCACTTTCTTAACAGGTGACGTTGCAATAGAATTATCTGGCCGTGTGAGTGGTGATATGGTGGATTTGGTGAAATTTTGACTAACTGTCTTAGCGACTGACCAAAAGGACCTGAAATTGCCGGGACAAACGAGAAGTTTGTTTCTAATTCGTTGATTGTGTGCCTCCTTGGTTTAGTCAATAATTTCTTTGCATCTGTTCCGGGCACGAATAAAGGTGTTACGATTTATGGTGTTAGGATTTTCACGCCATTGTCGCTAGGCAAGATGTTTAAAAGCAACAGCTTCTTTGCATTTTCGGTCAAACCAAGGCTTGCCGTTGGAAGGGCATTTCTTCGAAAAAGGAATGTAAGCTTCCATACTAGCCAAAATAACATCGGAAACCTCCCTGGCGCAGTCAGATGGGTCGTCGGATTGAAAAACAAACATGAAATGTCCAAAGATTCAGAAATTTCATATATTTTAAAAATCATGTTAACTACAAACTCCCTACTATTAATGAAGATGCAAATTTTGTGCGTTGTAAATAACATATTCTTAAAACTAAAGAAATAAACTTTAGGTTATTAGCTAAAAAGCTTTTACGTTATTGTTATGTTTTCCTAATGGGCCCTGACGAATGATTTTATTACCTTTTAAGTCACTTTGACTGCACTGCTAATAAAAATAGCAAAAGCAATAAATCTACAAGGTGAATTGCGAAATTAGTAAAGATAAGTGGTAACTGTTTTTCTTTCATTGCTGGACGCTCATTTTCTTTATTATAGTAAACGTTAAAAAGTTATCTTTGGTGTCTGTTTTAAGTTTTCGCTTTACTTGGTTATATCACTAAATATATGATAATACAAAGCACAAAGCTGAAATTTGACCCTAGATGGAGTGCTGCTTCCATTCCTCCAGAATAGTGCAGGCTAAAATACACGTCGCGCTCATGCGTCACGTCCGTATGAGATTCAACTTATTAGTCCCCTTACCATCTTCTTCAAAAACTCGTTGAAGTTTGAACCTCATCTATTTGAAATAAACTATCCAGGACTTTGTTTCTACCGAGTAGAACTTGCCTCATCAAAATATAAATAAACAAGAAACTCAAAAATATCTGTTATAACCTGATTTAACCTAAAATAACCTGATTTCATAGTAGAGGAAGCTGAAAATATCCTTGCAAATTTTAGGTTCTAGTGATGTTCAAAGAAACACACCTCGCAGGCCGTATAAATAAAACTACCTGCATTGTGATTAGTTGAAAATGTAGGCACCCTTTTTTGGGGATTGATTTGATTGATTATTTTAGTTTGGCGCTTCGATATCGAGGATCATTTGGCGCCATATATAGGATGTTTAAATCTTAGAAAATAGTTGTGTTTCTTTGAAGAATTTGATCAAATTGGAGATATTTGTAACATTTGGAATTAATAATTGATCGCTGGGTTTTAATAGATCTAACCTTGTCTGGATTTCTAAATATTCGTTTGAAGTTAAAATATGGTTAATAGTTAGTATATTGTCGCAGTTTGGACATCTGGGTGGTGGATCACCTTTCAACAAATAAGAATGAGTGAGGTAGGTGTGCCCGATGGCGACCCTTCTCCATATTGTATTTTCTCTACGTGACAGAGCATCAAGCTGGAGAGGCGGAAAAACTAGAGGTTTAACCCCCCACAATTTGCACGAATCTTCCCGCAGGTCTCATTCCAGCTGAAATAGATTATCAAAAATCTGTTTGAAAAAGTTTTTTAGATCTTTTGGAGTGAGGATTGTGTAAATTGGAGTGCCCGAGGTGATGGCAACCCTAGCTTGTATGGCTCGTTCATTTCCTTTTATGTTAATGTGGCTGGGCACCCATAAGAAAGATATAGAGATACTCCTATTGAATGCCATTTGTATAAGATCAGATATGGCTGTAGTGATCGGGTGAAAATGCGTGGAAGAGTTGATTGATTGTAATGAACTCAAGGAGTCTGTTATGATTAAAACTTTAGTATCTAGTTTGGTGGATATTAACCATCTTAATGCTTCTTTGATAGCAAATAATTCCGCTGAAAAGATGGAAGTGTAATTTTTTAATTTGAATTTAATGGTAGTGTTATTGTGTACGAAAGCAGCCCCCGTTCCCTGGGCAGTCTTAGAGTCGTCTGTATAAATATGAGAAGAGTCTTTGTATTTCTCATTGATAAGTAATAGGAAGGCTGATGTAATTATGTAGCTTGGAATTAATTTCTTGTTGTATTTTCTGAGCGTATAGTCAATGAAGGGTCTTGCTGATGTCCAAGGCGGGTATATAGAAACTTTAGGAGAGTCGTTTGTTTGAATGGAGAGGTTGTGACGATTTAGGATGTTTTTTATTCTAGATGCTATGGAGGCTAGTAGAATAATTGTATTAGGTGGCGGGTTTAAATGTAATGCTCTTTTCATGATGGGTTTAAATGAGGCAGTTGAAAAGTATAGCATGAGGGATCTTTGTCTTGAAAGGTTGAGAGATGGAGTCGCAGAAACGCACTCTAAACTTGGGATAGGCGAAGTACGAAAAGCCCCTGTAGCCATTCTGAGAGCTTGATTCTGGATTGTACCTAATTTTTTCTTGTAAGAGGGTCTTGTTGCATCGTATATAAAGTCATCGTAATTTAATTTGGATAGTATGAGAGATTTATAAATCCTGATTAAGGTTGTGAAACTTCCTCTCCATTGAGAATTTGCTAACAATCTCATCAAATTGATGTCCTTTGAAGTAGTCATTCTGAGATGATTGATGTGCTCCTTCCAACTAAAGGTTGGATCAAAGATCATGCCCAATATTTTGAAGTTGTTCTGAGGTGTTATAATGTCATTGAGAAGTTTTAGTGAATTTAATTTAGAGCAGTTTCTTTTCCTGCAGAAATGTATGTATGATGATTTGTTTGGGGAAAAGGAATATCCCGAAGTTGCGGCCCATTTTTGGATATTGTTCAGGGAAGATTGCATGAGGTTTGTCAGTGTATTACTATCACTGGAAGATTTGTAAATTAAAATGTCATCAGCAAATAACTTTTTTTTGTGTGAACTGGTAAGTGTTTCTCCAGTGTCTGAATGGCTATTTCAAATAATATAGAACTCAGTATGGAACCCTGAGGTATTCCCGATTCTAGTACATGTATATCAGAGAGGAGACCATTCGCTCTGACTCTGAAAGATCGAGGTTGGATAAAGTTGATGACGAATTTAGGGAGGTTACCCCTGAAACCCATCCTCATCAACTCGTCTGCTATGAGTTTACTGTTTGTCAGATCAAAAGCGTTCTGCAGATCCAGAGAAACGGCCAGAAGGTGTTTCCCTGATTGAAAGGCTGATCTAATGTCAGTATCGAATGCAGCGAGGTGATCTAGGGCAGAGAAACTTCTGCGAAAGCCGTATTGGTGGGGAGCCTTTTTTGCGGAAAAAAATGTCCAGAAAGAGCATTATAAAATACCAAAAAACTGTCAATCTTCAGTTATGTTGATAACATAGTCATTATGTAAATAAGATTGCCGGCAAGTAAAACAATAATTAATGGAGAAATAACAATAATGCCCAATTTTCTAGACGCACCGCGTAGTTGTTATTTCAAGAATTCTATCCATATGCCTGTTTCTTTAACCGCTGGTCCATAAGGAAGTAGATATATAAATAAAACGTATCTACGTCATCCCAGATTGGTCTAGTCTAAAATACATTTTTAAAATATTGCACATTAGTTATTCAATAAAAATAGTTTCTGGGGGAACATGGCGTAATTAGGTAATACATTTAAATAAACAATAACAAATTTTCATCCTTGCGTGCACTTAAGAAATTACATTAATCCCTCTGGACCAATAAAAGAATATCGCTTTTCGTAGTTTACCGATACATATTTTTAAATGTTCAAATTTTATCAGAAATCGATCCGAAATTGACCTTGTTTTACAATAATGGTGAGTGACTTCATCCTAAAGAGGTCATTGCAAAATTTCATGTGATTTCGTAGGTCCGATAGACACCTATTTTGTATTACAATACCAAGTCATATTCTTAAATTCCTGTAAGCGAAGCGGCGACAAATAACCAGGTTCCAAATAAGTCACTAGTTTATCTATCCCGCATTTAAGCTTCAAAGAAAACCATTGCTACATACTACCATGAAAAGTTAGACAACGTGTCAGTTAAACAATAATATATATAACAATTAACTAAATAAAATTGGTGACTATTCTATTTTATTTTTTACAAAGTTAATTGATCACAATTAAAATCCGGTTCTGTCCAATGTTTACAAGAAGACGAAATATGCAAACTCACCAGTAATAAGCGAAGGTCCATAACGGGTTCCAAACGCTAGTGTGGCATTAGCAATATACCGATTATTATACAGTGATAAACAGAAAGTGTGCAACAGCTGAGATTTTGCTTTATTACTAAGTTGAGAAAAAAGCGAATTTATGGGTGGATTCTGCATTACTTGAAATCCAAAAAATGATTTTACAGTGCCGATTGTCATTTGTCGTTCGAAGAGAAATTTAAATTTTCTAGAGCTTAAAATCAAAAAGTTACTCTATTAAAATATCTTCTTCTTCATTAATTAGGCCTTAACCTGTTTTTCACCTACACATCACACAGTTTATGGTGTGTCTTCCGACGTTGTTGCCGAGCTCTCGATCCAGCATTTTGGTAGTCTCCCTGGTGGTCTAGTGGTTGTGGGTTTATGATCCCTACATATTTGATTAGTCTTTCTTCGCTAGTTCTTTTTACGTGTTTGTTCCATTTTTTCGTTCTAGATTTAGCAAATTTCACTACGACGACCATTTGCACTGTTGTCTCACTTCTTGGTTCGGTATTCTATCCAGGCTTGTTCCCTATGATGGAACGTAATGTGTTCATTTCGGCTATTCGCATCATTTGTTTTGTTGTTGAAGTCTCGGCTCTAGATTCAGTTCCGTAAGTCATAATGGGTTTCCCCATTGTTTTGGAGTCGACGGCTAAATATTTATTCTTCAGGGTTATATCTGAGAGTGATTTGTATTGACGTTTCTGGTGGTGGTGATGTTAACTCTGAAGTATTTGAAAGTCATTGCCTGTTGGATCAATTTTCCTTCTACCTTCAATTTACATCTCATTGGCTCTCTCGAAATCAATAGACATTTCGTTTTATTGTACTATTGTATCGTTATGTTGTACTTCTTTATTTCTGTGGTGAACTTGTATAGCATTCTCTGTAAATCTTCCTCGGACTCTAATAATACAACATCGTCTGCATAGCAAAATACCTTTTTATGATGTTCACCACGTCTGTTCGCTGGAAGTCTTTTTCCATGTGCTGTCATTTTGTCCATCAATATGCCGAAGAGGAATGGACTTAAGGTGTTTCCTTCCTGAATGTCAGAGCCCATCGACACTAACTCAGGCAGTTCACCTTCTACACGTGTTTTTGTTTTAATATTGGGTGTCATTATTTATCTTCTACTCGTGCAGGATTTCTAGAATGTTATGTAGATTTACCCCATTGAAGGCCTTTGCTAAGTCTACAAAACAAAGATAGGCTGGCTCTGCATATTCGATGGCTTTTTCCCCTCCTTGGCGAACTAGGTATATTGCGTCAGTTGTCGAGCGATTCCTGCTGTTCTTCAGTTATGTTTAGCATGGGTTCTCTTTTAAAGGCTATTATTTTTGTAAGTAATTTTGATACTGTATTCAAGAGGTTAATACCCCTTTAGTTCCTTGGGTCATCCTTCTTGGCTTTTTTAAAACCGTGGAGTTGTTATGTTGGACTTCCATTCTGTCGGTACAATTCCACAATTTAGAATCTTTCGGAATAGTTTTGTTGGTTCGTTTGTAAGTTCCTGATTACCGTATTTTATGAGCTTGTTTTTAACTCCAACTTCATCTGGTGATCTTCCATTCTTGAGAGTGTTGATGGTCTTTTCTATTTCTTCCTTAGTAATGATCATTTTCTTCGGACTCCATCTCTCTATTGATTCTCCTTTATTTTTGACATGCTTATCATCTCGTTGGTTTTCCTTTTCCTGTTTTTTTATCATCTTCTTTTGCGCCCCATATATATTTGATTCCATAGTTCTCTTCTCTTTTAGTTACCTTGTTCTTCTCTTCGCCCATTTCCTTACGTCATTTTCTCTACTCTCCAGTGTGTTGGTGGATAGTGGATACGTATTTTAAATAAGCTTCTTTCTTCTTTGCTGCAATTTCTTTATCTTCTTGGGTGTACCATGGTTTGTAATTTGGTTTTAGTATGGCGTGTACTCTGTATTTCCCAACTGCCTCAGTTGCTGCGTTCAGGACGTTTTGTTTTATTTTCCGCCATGCTTCCTCTACACTGTCGCTTTCTAGCACCACATTGTCTTTAATTTTTAGTGTTCCGTACGGAACACTTATAAGATGACTTCGGTGTCTGTCTGTCCGTCTGTCTGTCTGTCACACCCGATTTTTCTCCGAAACTATTTGTCATAGAAAGTTAAAATTTGGTACTAATATAAGAATTGATGGCCTCATCAGAGCCATGTAGCTTTGAAAGTTAAATTTTGACTTAAGGGGTTAGTTTTGGGGAGTGAAATGGGAAGTGAAAAAAAAAAATTTTTTACTAGGTAATCGAGTGTGGTGTCAAATGAAATCTTGTGAAAACACGAGTAAAAAATATATATATAATGTAATACTTGCGCGTACTATTTTAAAAAATCGCGAAAAATCGCCTTATCTCGAAAAGTACTTATCAACAAATTTTGAAAAAATTCTGAAATATTCTCCAAGGAGTGTAGATTGAACGAAAATTATCACGAGTGCATTACCTTTAATAATTAATCTGGTATATAAAAAAACAAAAATTTCAAGGTCATCAATTTTCAGTAAAGATTGGAAACAAACTTTGTTGAAAACTCATTTGGGGTGTGTTTTGTGAAGTCACTGATCATTTCATACTTCCGTTACAATTTTTTTTATTTTAAAAGTAATCAACGTACAGAACACTAATTGCGCAAGTTCAACTTGCACTTGACCTGTTATTTGGTTTAGGCTGTCTTGATAGAGTTTTACAGTGTATTCATTTTCTAGTTTTTCGATATACTTGGGTTCGTTTTTCTTTTGCGTATGGTACTGCAAACGTATTTTACACAACAGTAGATCATGATCGCTTCCAATGTTGGCTGAATTTATAGTTTTTACGTCTATAATCTATTTTGGAGTGAAGTGCCTACTTGTGATCGCATAGTCTATGACTGTCTGTTGTCCTCTGGTATTACTCCAGGTGCTCCTATTCGTGATCAAAAAAGGTGTTATTTATTTTGCATGTGTGTGGGGTGCAGAAATCCACTAACAAATCTCCGCTATCGTTTCTATGGGCTTCGTTAAATTTTTGTTTCACTCTTGGGATTACATCATGCCCAATTCTTGCGTTCAAGTTCCCCATGATTTTGAATGGTTGGTGAACTGGTATAGTTTACCATTTCGCCCTGTAAGAGTTCTAAGAATGCTTGTCGTTTTTCTCTAATTTTGCTTAGATTTGGCCCGTAGACACTCAGAAGATTGATGTATTTGTTGTCTAACTACAGTTTTGTACTAGTCTAACAAATATATTTCAAATTCAAGAAATAAAAATTCCCTTGTGATCGTATTTTGATTGATCAAAGACCGAGAAAATACGACTTTTTTGTCCAATCTGTTCAAAATTTTCCATACTACCATAAAATGAAATTTCAAATACTTTCTCCTAATAAATGTTTTCGATATTTTATCAAACAGAGTGGCTTTTGTACTTTTGAACTGACTTTAGAAAATTCAAATGTTCCGTTAAACGACAAACGACGATCGACACAGCAAAATCATTTTTCGAGTTTCAAGTGATGCAGGATCCAGCTGTAAACTCAGTTTTCTTCTAAAGTTAATAACGAAGAAAAACCCCGAATGTTCACACTTTCTGCCTGTTACTCTCTACGTCACACTATAAATATTTTTACTACAAGATTACGCTATAAACATTATTGCAGGAATTTATTATCTAGAATCTTGTGATTGTTTTAAGAACTTTAAAATATTAACATTATCAGTAATTTAAATTTATTACTAATGAGTACAAGCAATTCGTTCAGTCCATAAATATATTAGATATTGGGTATGTGAATTAATTTTGAGGGATTTTTCGGTTCGGTTTATTGTAAAAAAAAATAGTTACAAATTGATTATTCAAAATATTATGCATCACTAGTCACTACTTTCTCCTATCTTCGTGACAGCATATGAATACCACATTGAAAGAACGACTCATCTTTTGAGGCTATCCACGAATCGACCCATTTTTTAGTATCGTTATAAGAATGGAAGCGGTGTTCAAATAGGCCGCACGTCATCGATCGGAACAAGTGAAAATCAGAAGGAACAATATCTGGTCAGTACGGCGGTGAGGTAGGACATCTCATCCAAGCGCTTCTAGCATTTTCTTGACGGGTTTTGCAACATGTGGCCGAGCGTTGTCATGTTGAAAAATCACTTTGTCGTGTATTTGCTATTGCGGTCGTTTTTCCTTCAAAGCTCTACATAATTGCATGAATTGTTGTCGATAACGTTTCTCAATAATAGTTTCGTTGGGTTGAAGCAGCTCTTAATACACTACACCCAGCAGATACCACCAGATACACAGCATAAACTTGAAGCCATGAATATTCGGCTTTGGTGAGGATGTTGACGGTTCACAGGGCTTTATCCATGATTTTTTACGCTTTAGATTATCGTACCGTATCCATTTGTCATCATCAGTTACGACACGATGCAAGAAACCTTTCCGATTGCAGCGTTGAAGCAGTTGTTCACAGGTAAAAAAATCGCCTTTCAACGTCTCTCATTTCATTCCAATTTCCTGACTTTTGAATCATTCCCAGTGGATGTAGGCGCTTGGAAATGGTTATGCGATCGACTCCTAGTGATTCTGCAAATTCTTTTTCCATTTAGCGCAGGTCTTCATCAAGTAATGCCTCCAATTCTTCATCTTTAAACTTTTTCGGCTGGCCTGGACGTTCTTTGTCTTCCGTGTGGTAATCACCACTTTTAAAACGTCGAAACTAGTACATATTTTTATCGATGAAATATAATGACCATAGTTTTCCGACAGCAATCGATGACTTTCAGTATCGCTTTTCTTAAAAATTAAACAAGAAAAGTAACGCTGATGGTGTTTTGTTGGCACGTAATTCGACATTCGACAACTACCCTTAGAGGGTGCTAGAAACGACCTCTACTCTCTAATGATGCACATGGATGTTACTGAAATTCGGAAACGATTAAGTACTTTTATCTCATTATGCCAAACATTCAAGACAACTAAATCATCTTTCTAATAAGGTCGAAAATCATCCCTAGAAGGGGGAAATACCCCCTGGGATTGATGGATCTTAGAAGTTATATTATCTGAGAAAAAAATGCAGTCTTTGGTAGTCTGAGGCAGGATGGACAAATACAGCCTATATATATATATATATATATATATATATATATATATATATATATATATATATATATATATATATACACACATACAGTGCGACCTCGATAATCCGGACTAATTAAAACCGAGGTGATCCGAATTAGTAAATAATTCGAATTACTGAAGCAGGACATTATTTATATTAAAAAACGAATCATTTTTTACGAGACAACTAAAAAATAGTACATACATAGAATAATATTTAAAATAGAAGCATATCTTATCAAGTTTTATCTTATTTTGTAAAAAAAATTGTAATTTTTGTTTGCTTGACCCTTCTCTGGTTCATCATAAAAGCAATTTCTTTTAATCTTTGAAGTACAAGAACATCACTTAGAGGGATATCATTTTCTTCTGCCCATCTCATGCACACATTGAAATTGGAAATTCTTTTTCCATTTAGCGCAGGTCTTCATCAAGTAATGCCTCCAATTCTTCATCTTTAAACTTTTTCGGCTGGCCTGGACGTTCTTTGTCTTCCGTGTGGTAATCACCACTTTTAAAACGTCGAAACTAGTACATTTTTTTATCGATGAAATATAATGACCATAGTTTTCCGACAGCAATCGATGACTTTCAGTATCGGTTTTCTTAAAAATTAAACAAGAAAAGTAACGCTGATGGTGTTTTGTTGGCACGTAATTCGACATATTCAATGCTCAAAACAAATATGTTGTTTACACTTGGGAAAAATAACATTAAAAATTAAAGTCTAATGATGTATATATATATATATATATATATATATATATATATATATATATATATATATATATATATATATATATATATATATATATATATATACAAATATATAATAAATTCTTGTAACATATGAAGCTTAAATTCGGACATAAAACCAGTGTTCAAAACCTACAATCAAATGAAGCTTATCTACTCACTTTCTGTGAAACCAAGGACAGTTCATCGACCAGAACTTTTTCTCTCTTCTGTGCGACTTTTATTCTCGGACTAGGCGTCACTTTGAAATCTGTCTTTTTATCAGAAGTGACCGCTCTTGCCAACGAGAGGAGGTTCTGGAGCCCCGAAACATTGATGTTATGTGATTAAAAATAACAAAACACAAGGTTTATTTGCTGAATTTATCGACCACCAAGTGATACTAACTGTAGAATAAGTTATTTCCTTGCACACACCATCGGTGATTTACAGATTAATTATCAAAATGCCGAAATTGCCATCCTGGAAGACTTTAATGTCCACAATATCCACTGGCTTAAATATTCAAAATGATCGGCGATAAGGTTGTAACGCTGAATCATTCTCAGCTAGTTGTGGCTTTACTTAGCTTATCAATGAACTAACACGGATCCCTGATCGAGACGAAGAGTTTGCCAGTCATCTTGACCTGTGTTTAACCACCAATCCATAGATTTACACTGTCACCGTAAATTCGCCGTTAGGTTCTTCAGATCATATACTGCTTACCATGCATATAGCAACAGTATACCCCGATGCGATATAATACAAATTACGCCCTTTCTTAGAAATCCGTCAAAATTAATTCACACTTCTTATAATACAAAAATTCTAGAACTGACAAGCCGTTGTACCTTTACCAAATTTTTTACACTACAACAACAATAAAATGTCACAAAATGTGAATGCTGAAATTTAGATAAAGCCTGCTTTAATTCAAAAAAGTTAATATCATAACTTTTCTTTTCTTTTTAGTGTTCCGTACGGAACACTTATAAGAACACTTCGATGTCTGTCTGTCCGTCTGTTACACTCGATTTTCTCCGAAACTATCTGACATAAAAAGTTGAAATTTGACACTAATATAGGAAATGATGGCCTCATTAGAACCACGTAGTTTTGAAAGTTAAATTTTGACTCAGAGGGTTAGTTTTGGGGGGTAAAATCGGAAGTGAAAAAAAAATTACCAGGGGTGTCAAATGAAAGCTTGTAAAAAGACAAGTTCAAAAAAATATATAATGTAATACTTGCATGTCGCAATCAAATTTCGAAAAACATAGTTAACAACACAAATTCTAATTCACGAAAAAATATAAAAGTAGTTTAAAGGATTGAAAAAGAAAGATGTCTTCTACTTAAAAGCGGATAAAGGAAATAAGGTTGTTATATTGGATAAGAAAGATTATTTTGAACGCGTAGATAATCTTATCGAATCTGGGCCTTATGAAAAGGTAATAAGAAATCCATTACCGAAAATGATATCAGAGGTTAAAAATTCTTTTAAAAAATGTAAGAACCTTGTCTCCGATTCGCTAAAATTTAAATTAAATGCGAGTAATCCGACCATACCAAAATTGTATTGCTTACCCAAAATTCACAAACCTGGAAAAGCAATGCGACCCATTGTTTCATCGGTCGGATCACCCACATATTTAATATCCAAATGGTTATCAAAAGAACTTGAGAAGTTACCATTAAATACTTTCGCAGTGAAGAATTCGTTAGAATTCATTAATAAAACAAAAAATCTAGTTCTTAATGAAGGTGAAGTCTTAATTTCTTTTGATGTTAGTTCTTTATTCCCAAGTGTGCCAATTCCACAAACTTTACAATATCTCGAAGAATTACTTAGAATGAATGACTTTGAAGACGAAATTATTCGTGAATACTTAACATTATCTAAAACTTTGCATGGAACAAAATTATTTCCAATATAACAATCAATTTTATGTTCAGAAAGAAGGAACAGCTATGGGTAATTGCTTGTCACCTTTCATAGCCAATTTATTCATGAGTAAGTTTGAAATCGAAGCCAGTCAAGAATTCGAATATTTCCCAAGGGTATGGTATAGGTATGTGGATGATATTTTCGCGATTTTTGATACAAAGAAAGCAAATATTGATGATTTTGTTTCTAAATTAAATAGCCGGTATGATTCAATTAAATTCACGTACGAAATTGAGAACAAAGGACAATTGCCTTTTTCTAGATATTTTAATTATTAAAAATAATAATAGATTAGAATTTGATATCTATAGGAAGGACACAATAACAGATAGATATATTCCTAATGATTCATTTCATTGCAAACAACATAAATTAGCCTCAATACATTTTTTAGTTCATCGTTTGGTCACTTTCCCTCTGAATAGAGTAAACTTTAATAAAGAAAGGAATCGTATTAGAAATATAACTAGAGTTAATGGTTATGACGATGACTTAGTAAATAAGCTAATAAATAGACATAAATTTAGGTCTAATATTCAGAATTCCACCTTTTTTACACGCGAAGAAAATAACACCAAGTATGTCTCCATACCATATAATCCGAAATATAGCAAGGGACTCAATAAGGTATTTAATAAGGTAGGCCTCACCTTAGTCTATAAGTCATCAGACAATCTGAGGAATATCTTAGGAAATCCCAAAGATAAGATTCCCAATTGTGAGAAAAGTGGAATTTATGAAATTAGTTGTAATGATTGTGACAAAAAGTATGTTGGGCAAACTAAAAGGTCAATTAAAACACGATTTAAAGAACATTTAGCACACTTAAGATACAATAGAACAGAAAAGTCTAGCATTGCCGAACATGCCCTTGAAGCTGATCATACTGTAACATTAGATAATCTAAGATTAATAAAAAATGTATCTGATAGGAGATTGTTGAACGCATACGAAAGTATGGAAATCATAAAATGTAAAAGTAGTTTAAATAAAGACAGAGGGCCTATTCCCTATAGTCCCCTCTACTGGTTACTAGACCGGAACTGATGGCCTTGCCTATGTCATTAGTTCCGCTTGAGTAATTCTAGGGTTAGGCTAAGTATAAATAGGGTAGATATGTAGTTTACCTTTAGTCAATCATCGCTCCTGATGAAGCTAACATGGTTAGCGAAACGCGCGTCGAGTGCAAAAATAAAGTGTTTGGTGTAGTGGTGATATATACTGAGTAGTAATACTTGCACACAATTCTCTTTGTATTATTTTTAAAAAAGTTCGAAAAATCGCTGTCTCCTCCCTTATCTTGAAAAGTACTGATCAAAAAAATTTGAAGAAATTCTGGAATATTCTCTACAGGGTTTAGATTGAAGGAAAACTATCACGAGTGCATTAACTTTAATAATTTGTCTGGTATATAAAAAAAAACTTTGTTGAAAACTCATTTGGGATGTTTTTGGGAAGTCACTGATTATTTTATACTTCCGCAAAAAAAAAATATTTTAAAAGCTATCAAAGTACGGAACACTAATTGCGCAAGTCCAACTTGCACTTGACAGGTTATTTTTTATGTTAAGCCTAGTTCTACCAGTACCACTTACATGTTCAACTACTGTTTTCGTTTATTTGTAAATTTTCCATTAAAAAATTAAGAATTTGAATTTGTTTGAAAATCATACACCACTATAGACCACATAGTCATTGAAAGAGAATAACAACGCTATCGAGTACCCTTTTGTCAAACAATTTAAAGTTGTCATTATCTACCCCCTTAATTTAAGCAAAAAGGTTGTTAATTTGAGTAAGACTATTTGTTTTTCATATAAAAACACTTAAGAATACTACCAAAAATGCCCTACATCTTTCTACTCGTAATTTATATCGGTAAATTTAACAATAATCACGGAAAACAAAACATATGGATTTTTAACCCTAGCATCACAAGCATTTTTAAAACGTTTCAATTTGATAAATATCTTGCGTACTATTCCCTGGCCTGCCAGATGTTCGGGTTTGACACCGGGAGACTTTTCTTATTTAGAATACAAAAAGAATTACTTTGAAAAGATTTACAACACATTGTTACACAAAAAGTTTAAAGTAACATGTCAAAATTATTTTCTGGCTGATAACAATGAAAAATTGGCAGTTTATTACCCATTACTTCCGAGGCAAAAATCGTAAAATAAATACATTACACATACACTATATATATATATATATATATATATATATATATATATATATATATACATATATATATATAAATATTCAAGCTTAATTTTTATCGTCCGTACGCTTTTACAAATCGGAAGAGGAATTATCGGGTGTCGGTCCCTATGAGGATATGAAACTCAATATTTCGTCAATTTATTGTCGACATCATCAGGAGTTAACTACAAAACAAATCTTTACTAGTTGCGTGTACACATTCTACAATAACTTACACATATATATATATATATATATATATATATATATATATATATATATATATATATATATATATATATATAATATATAATATAAAATATATATATATATATATATATATATATATATATATATATATATATATATATATATATATATATATATATATATATATATATATATATATATATATATATAATATATATATATATATATATATATATATATATATATATATATATATATATATATATATATTATATATATATATATATATATATATATGTATATATATATATATATATATATATATAATATATATATATATATATATATATATATATATATATATGTATGGTCTTTTAAAAAAATTTCAAAACATACAACATTCAAAAAAAAAAAAACACATTTAAAAGTTTCATAAAATATAGAAAATCGTACCATCAACAAAAAAAAAAAAATATATGATCTTAAAATCCTTACTAACTTATAAAAAATACTTACGAAAATAAGGGTTAATCCATTGTAAACTGAACACAACGTAAAGGGTGTTTTTATAGAGGTATAGAACTTTGAAATGGAATAAAACAAACATGAATTTTTTAAATTGACATGAAATTTACTTTATTCGAAAGATAATCTTCTGGCATTATAATTTAAATATGACTTCTGGCATATGACCGCCACGGCTGGCTCGGACGTAGTCTAATCTGGAGGTCCAATTTTCGATGACTTTTTCCAACATTTGTGGCCGTATATCGCAATAACGCGGCGAATGTTGTCCTCCAAGTGGTCAATTGTTTCGGGCTTATCGGCGTAGACTAGCGACTTCACATATCCCCACAGAAAATAGTCTAGCGGCGTTAAATCGCATGATCTTGGAGGCCAATTGACGGGTCCGAAACCTGAAACTATGCGGTTACCAAACGTTTCCTTCAATAAATCAATTGTGGCACGAGCTGTGTGACATGTTGCGCCGTCTTGTTGAAACCACAGCTCCTGCACATCATGGTTGTTCAATTGATGAACGAAAAAGTCAGAAATCATGGCTCTATAGCGGTCACCATTGACTGTAACGTTCTGACCAGCATCGTTTTTAAAGAAGTACGGACCAATGATTCCACCAGCCCATAAAGCACACCAAACCGTCAGTTTTTCTGGATGTAACGGTGTCTCAACATACACTTGAGGATTATCATCACTCCAAATACGGCAGTTTTGTTTATTGACGTATCCACTCAAACAAAAGTGAGCTTCATCGCTAAACAAAATTCGCTTATGAAAATCGGGATCAACGGCAATCTTGTTTTGGGGCCCATTCACCGAATCCACGCCTTGCTAGGTGATCGTGTGGCTTCAATTGTTGCACGAGTTGGATTTTGTAAGCACGCAAACCAAGATCTTTCCGCAAAATCTTCCATAAAGTAGATGGACACATATCCAATTCCTGTGCACGATGGCGGATAGACTGATTCGGGTCTTCCTCTACGCTACGCTCTACAGCAGCAATGACTTCTTCTGTACGCACTGTACGAGGTCTCTGTGGATGCGTATTATCATTTAGAGTAAACGTGGTGCGAAAACGTTCCATAGTTAATCGAATTAATTGCTCTGATGGACGATTATGTTGACTGTAAAATGGACGTAGTGCGCGATACGTATTTCGAACAGAACCATGATTTTCAAAATAAATTTGCACAATTTGGAAGCATTGTTCAGGCGTCAGTCTATTCATGTTGAAATGCGAAACCAAGCTAAACATAAATCACTTGACAGCTGACAAAATGGCCGCCAGTTAAAAAAGTTTTGCCAACTTAAAGTTTTATACCTCTATAAAAAACACCCTTTATATACTGTACTGCAACTCACTGCTGCAACAAGCTGTAGTTGGTTCGTGAGTTGCAGTACAGTATATATGTTGTGTTCAGTTTAGAATGGATTAACCCTTATTTTCGTAAGTAATTTTTATAATTTAGTAAGGATTTTCAGATCATATATATTTTTTTTTGTTGATGGTACGATTTTCTATATTTTATGAAACTTTTAAATGTGTTTTTTTTAATGTTGTATGTTGTTATAATGTTTTAAAATACCATACATATATATATATATATATATATATATATATATATATATATATATATATATATATATATATATATGTATATATAAGTTTTTATAGAATGTGTACACGCAACTAGTAAAGATTTGTTTTGTAGTTAACTCCTGACGATGTCGACAATAAATTGACGAAATATTGAGTTGTAAGAAATAATTGAGTTTCATATCCTCATACGGACCGACACACACGATAATTCCTCTTCCGATTTTATATATATATATATATATATATATATATATATATATATATATATATATATATATCTATAATATATATAAAATGCAACGTCTCTCTGTCTGTCTGTCTGTCTGTCTGTCTGTCTGTCTGTCCGTTAGTGACCTTATCACTGGAGAACCACTTATCCGATTTACGTAATTTTTTTTTTTTAAAACATACTTATGTTCTCTGGCCAGGTTATAGGCTATATTTTATTACGATAGGTAGCATAAGGAATGAGCAGTGACAATAATAGTGAGTGAAGTCGGAAAAAAGTTTGCTGCTAGCGCGTTCCCTTGCAATATACAGCCTAAACCATTAAATATGGAACAATATTATGTAGCAGAGAATATCTTTAATCTATAATCTATAATATATATAAAATGCAATGTCTCTCTGTCTGTCTGTCTGTCCATTAGTGCGTTTATCACGCGAGAACCACTTATCCAATTTATGTGTCTTTTTTAAATTCATACATATATTCTTTGGCCAGGTTATATAATAATAATAATAATAATAATCTATATCTATAATATATATAAAATGCAGCGTCTCTCTGTCTGTCTGTCTGTCCGTTAGTACGCTTATCATTGGAGAACCACTTATCTGATTTACGTGCTTTTTTTTAAAACATTCATATGTTCTCTGGCCAGGTTATCTATATATAATATATATAAAATGCAACGTCTCTCTGTCTGTCTGTCCGTTAGTGCGCTTATCACTTGAGAACCAGTTATTCGATTTACGTGTTTTTTATAAATTTATACATATGATATGCTCTATATAATTCGATATAAGCCTAGATAATGGGAGATAAGGTGAGATAATGGGAGATAAGTATAAATAATGGGAGATAAGCAGAGATAAGTCTAGGTAATGTAAGTTATGGTGAGATAATGGGAGATAAGGAGAAATAATGGGAGATGAGCAGAGATAAGCCTAGATAATGGAAATTATGTAGAGATAATGGGAGATAAGGAGAAATAATGAGAGATAAGCAGAGATAAGTCTAAGTAATGGGATTTATGGTGAGATAATGGGAGATAAGGAGAAATAATGGAAGATAAGGAGAAATATTGCGAGATAAGTCGATATAAGCCTAGATAATGGGTGATAAGGTGAGATAATTGGGGATAAGTATAAATAATGGGAGATAAGGAGAAATAATAGGAAATAAGCAGAGATAAGTTTAGGTAATGGGAGTTATGGTGAGATAATGGGAGATAAGGAGGAATAATGGGAGATAAGGAAAAAAATGGGAGATAAGGAGAAATATTGCGAGATAAGTCGAGATAAATCTAGATAATGGGAGATAAGGTGAGATAATGGGAGATAAGGAGAAATAATGGGAGATGAGCAGAGATAAGCTTAGATAATGGAAATTATGTAGAGATAATGGGAGATAAGGAGAAATAATAGGAGATAAGGGGAAATAAGGGCAGATATTTTATTACGTTAGGTAACATAAGGAATGAGCTGTGGCGATAGTAGTGAATCAAGTCCACGCGAGCGGAGCCGCGGGCACGGCTAGTATATATATATATATATATATATATATATATATATATATATATATATATATATATATATATATATATCTACAAAAAAAAGTTTTATATTTGGCGGTGCTACCATCTAAAAACCTTCTGTTATGTGCAAATAGAGATATCTGAAATTTTGATCCAAAAATATTAAGGTTTAGAGGATGCTGAAGGCAATTTTATTGGTAACATCACTATATTGTATATTTTAAAGGATAAAAACATAATTGTACGTTAAAAACATTACTTTTTTGAGGTTTTAATATGTAGAACTGACAATTACGTACAAATTTAGACCACTTGCGACCATGGACGACCAAGTAAACCCAAGTTATGAGCAATTAAATGGATAAATAAGCCAAATTTCAAACACAATGGTTACTTTACGTTGCATACATTATTTTTTTGAGGAATAAATTGCATAGATATTCAAGACTGACAATTCCAAATAATCTTGGGCCACGTGCAACTATAGACGACCAAGTCAACCCAAATCATGAGCAATTAAAAGACGTTTAGCAACAAGGTGATTTTAAACATTTTATAGATTTCTGTATATAACTACTAATTCATAATACTTATTTATGAAAAAAATGTATTAATTATTTTTTTTTAAACTATTGATGATTAATTACGGCTGGATAATTATTTCATTATTCTATTCGAAAAATTACGGAACATGCAACCATTAAATACGAAATTGGGCATATTTGTGTGTTTCATACGTTTTTTAATTGCTCATAACTTGAGTTTACTTGGTCGCCCATGGTCGCACCCGGTTTTAATTTTAATCTAAGTTTAATTAAATTTCCATTCTAAGTTTAATCTAAATTGTCAGTCCTTAATATGTATACAATTTATACATCAATAAAATAAGATGTGCAACATGAATGTAACCAATAAATACGAAATTTGACCCATTTGTGCATTTTATACGTCTTAGTTGCTCGTAACTTGAGTTGGTATGGAATGGAACGGATCATTTTAACGGAAGATAGTATCAGAAAGTTGAGAGTAGCACAGCGTGGAATGGAACGAGCAATGCTAGGGGTGAGCATAAGAGACAGAATCAGAAACGTTGACATAGGGTCCAGAACGGAGGTTACAGATGTCATACAAAGAGCAGCATCCCTCAAGTAGGGGTGGGCTAGACATGTGGCCAGAAAAAAACCTAGACGAATAGCCCAACAGAACATGTCATTGGAGGCGAAGATTATCCAGGAGAAGTGTTGGCAGACTGCAAAAACTTTGGTTGAATGCTGTGAGAAAACATGCAGGCAGGCGATGGTATGAAGAGGCACAAGACAGGAGAAGATGGAGGAACATGAAAGAGGCCTATGTCCAGCAGTAGGTGGAGAGTGGCTGATGATGATGATGATGAACTTGAGTTTACTTAGTCGCCCATAGTTACACGTATTCTCAGAATGTTCGAAATTGTCAGTTCTGGATATCAATATAATTTATATCTCAAAAAAATGTGCCCAACGTAAAGTGACCATTAAATACAAAATTTAGCCTATTTGTGCATTTCATACGTCTTTAAACTGCTCATAACTAAAGTTTACGTCGTCGAGCATGGTTTTATATAATCTAAGATTGTTCAAAATTGCTAGGCCTGAATATCTATGCAATTTATACGTCAAAAAAATAAAGTGCATAATAAATAGTAACCGTTAAATATAAAATTTGGCCTCTTTTTGTATTTTGTACGTCTTTAAATAACTTGACTACCTGATAATCCATGGTTGCACGTGGTCTAAATTTGTTCATACTTGTCAGTTCAGAACATCTATGCAATTTATATCTGAAAAAAAAATAACGCGTGCAGCGTAAAGTAACCACTAAGTTCGAAATTTGGCCTCTTTGTGCATTTTTAACGTCTTTTAATTGCTCCTAACTTGAGTTTACTTGGCCTCCCGTGATCGCACGTGGTCTAAGTATGTACGTAATTGTCAATTCTACATATCTATGCAACTGAAACCTCAAAAAAGTAATGTACAATTATGTTTTTATCCTACAGTACACTGATGTTACCAATAAAATCCATTTTAGCACCCTCTAAACCTTAATATTTTTGGACCAAAATTTCAGAGATCTCTATTTACACCTAATAGAAGGTTTTTAGCAGATAGGTATAGAAACTTTTTTTTTGTAGTCAGTCTAATATATGTATATATATATATATATATATATATATATATATATATATATATATATATATATATATATATATATATAATACATAAGTAATAATTTTTTCTTGAATCATTTTCTTTTATAGTTCCTTGGTATAGATTTGTTTATAGTCATCATTTTATTATAAACACACAGATTTTAATGACGTTTCGCCCATTGTATTGGGCTTAATCAAATTCTATTTTTAAATTTGGATTAATTACAAAATTATATGTTGGAATTGTGTACAATAAAACATTTTGTGACATACACCATACTCAATAATAAATAATGTATTGTACTTACTATATTTAGAATATAAAAATAAGTTACGCACCTTCAAAACATCGAAAACCTCATATTTCTTATAGGATTTTGACGGCACTAAAAAGGAAAAATAAAATGTATATGTTTTAGAGTTGTGTTCTTTTACTTTTAAAACTGATAAAGAATGTGAATTTATAAAGGGTTATGTTAAAGTTTGTTTCCTAATTGTACTACGAGGCTAGTTTGAAAAGTCCGTGCAAAAATAAAAACTACTTATGTGTTTGGGGTAAACCTTTTTTATTTTTCGACATAGTCTCCTTTTAGGCTTATACACTTCGTCCAACAATGTTCTAGTTTGTTGATCCCTTCCGAATAATAGGATTTGTCCAAGTCTGCAAAATATCCATTAGTGTTTGCAATCACCTCCTCGTTTGAATAAAATCTTTGTCCCGCCAGCCATTTCTTCAAATTGGGGAACAAATAGTAGTCCGAGGGAGCCAAGTCCGGAGAATAGGGGGGATGTGAAACGAGTTGGAATCCTATTTCCATTAATTTTGCGACCACAAGTGCTGAGGTGTGTGTTGGTGTGTTGTTGTGATGGAAAAGGACTTTCTTGTGGGCCAATCGCGGGCGTTTTTCTTGCAGCTCGGTTTTCAAACGGTCCAATAACGATGAATAATATTCACCTGTAATAGTTTTACCCTTTTCCAGATAGTCGATGAGGATTATCCCTTGCGAATCCCAAAAGACAGTCGTCATAACCTTTCCGGCCGAAGGAACGGTCTTCGCCTTTTTTGGTGCAGATTCCCCCTTGGTAACCCATTGTTTAGATTGTTGTTTGGTCTCAGGAGTATAGTAATGTATCCATGTTTCATCCACAGTGACGAAACGACGCTTAAAGTCCTCCGGATTCTTCTGGAACAGCTGCAAACCATCCTTGCAACACTTCACACGATTCCGTTTTTGGTCAAGCGTGAGCAATCGCGGCACCCATCATGCGGATAGCTTTCTCATGTCCAAATGTTTATGCAAAATATTATGTACCCGTACAGTCGAGATGCCCACAGCACTAGCAATCTCACGCTCCTTAACTCTTCTGTCATCCATCACCATATCATGGATTTGATCAATGATTTCTGGAGTCGTAACCTCCACAGGCCGTCCAGAACGTTCAGCGTCACTTGTGCCCATATGACCAGTTCGAAAATCTTGAAAAGTTTTGAAACCACTTATAAACTGTTCTAATCGAAGGTGCAGAGTCACCATAATGTTTATCAACCTTCTCTTTAGTCTCCTGAGGCGTTTTGCCTTTCATAAAGTAATGTTTAAACCACCACACGAAATTCTTTTTCGTCCATTTCTTGAAAATCACTCGACTTCCTTGATTCACACGAATGCCAAACACAAAGAAATAGACCAATATGGCTGAAACTTGGTGTGCGTTCATTCAAGAGATGCTACTAACTAAACATGACCTCGATACGCGCGGTGGTGCCATCTCTCGGACTTTGCACGGACTTTTCAAACCAGCCTCGTATATTATATATATATATATATTATATATATATATATATATATATATATATATATATATATATATATATATATATATATATATATGTATTCTTAGATGACAACTTTAATGTTTGAAAAGTCGAATTCATGATTTTTATTTGATTCGTGCTTATGTATGGCTGTAGATGCATTTTATATATATTTATTTTCTTTTAATCGATTATCTAATTTCACTATAATTTTGAGGCAATTTAGGCAGGGGATAGAGTGTACTAAGTCAGACTTTTTTTGGTTAGAACTTGACTTTTTAGAGGTGAATATTGAAGGTAATACTTTTTGTGTCACGTGGTAGACAATGATGTGTTTTTTTTTTAGAATATATTTGATTTTTTTCGAATAAGTCTTAAATATGGCAGTGCTTTGTATTTTTTTGAGTTAACTGAATTTTGTTTTGTTATCTGTTTAATGATTTTGCTTACTTGTTTTTCCGGGAAATTCTTATTTTTTAGAAATTACTTTACTTTTCTTAAAATTTCAGGTTTAAATTCAGGTGCAGTTCCGGTTAGTGCTCTGACTATCAGTCTTATTATAACACTAGTTTTTTGAGATTTGGAGTAATGAGAATTGTCATTTAGGTATCGACCTGACGAAATATTATTTCTATACTATTTAGTTTTTAAGTCTTTATTGTCGAATACTGTGTCGACAAAATCTACATCGTTGTTGCTCTGGACTATCTTGATGAAGAAAGCCTAATGCAACATCCGACATTTCATGCAACATATCCAAGAACAAGATAATATTATCCATTCCATTTTCATGGAAAACCCATACGAATCAGAGCTATGAAAATAAACTCCAAAGAAAAAGCACGTATACAGTACATTCAAAGAAGCCAATAGGATAAGTACTATAAAAAACTACGGACAGAAAAGAGACCAGGGTTCTTGAATAGCGAGAGAAATGACCAACAACAACAAAACGAAAACGAGGAGGTAGAGATAAATGTGAGGATGTAAAAAGGCCATAAAGTCATTGAAAAATCGGAAAGCCGCTGGACCAGGAGGAATGACCAATGAATTAATCAAATACAGATCAGAGAAACTGCACCGAATAATAAGAAGTATGTTCCACAGGGCTATAAATGGAGAAAGAATACCTAATACATGGACCGAAGCGAATTTTTAAAAAAGGTGATCGAAGGAAATGTGAAAACTATAGAGGCATCAGCATCATTTCAAGCATTGGACGACTGTATGGGAGAGTAAGGAATAAGATAGAAGACAATATAAAAGGCAAAATAGGGGAAAGCCAAGCAGGATTTATGACTGGGAAGTCCTATATTGATCACATATATACAGTCAAGCAACTGATAGAAAAGAAACTAGCCAAAAACAGATAAATACACCTAGCTTTCATTGATTCGAGAAAACCTTACGATTCAGTCGCTAGAAGTCACCTCTGGACAGCAGTGTCAGACATGGGAATCGACAAAGTAGTAATAAAAGCAGTAAAAAAATATATAGAAATAATATTAACAGAGTAAAAATTGGTAATAAGTTAAGGACCAAAATTAGAACAACGAAAGGACTACTACAAAGGTGTAAGCCTCTTCGACACTGTTCAAAATCTACTTGGAACAGACCTTAAAAAACTGGAAGAATAAATGTCAAGGTATGAGAGTCCCAGTAAGAGACGACTACTTATACAGCTTGAGTTTCGCAGATGACCAAGTCGTCATGGCACATGACGAAGAAGATCTCAGCTATATGGTGAGGAAACTGAAGGAAGAGTTTGACAAAGCTGGGCTAGACATACAACTTTAATAAGACGGAATACCTAACAACTAAGAAGTAGAAATAGAAAATCTAGAAACTGAAGAGAACGTAACAATTAAAGGAAATGGAAAATTTAAATACCTGGGCATCATAATAACGAGAGAAGCAACATCCAAAGAAGAAATGAAATCGAGACTGGGACAAACGAGAACCTACATCAGACAGTTAAACTCATGGGATAAACACATAACGAAAACAAACAAAGTCAGAATATACAAAACAATTATTGAAAATATCATGACATACGGGTCAGAAACATGGCCAATTAACAAGAAATATAAATCAAAAATAAACGCGTGAGAGATAGAATGTTGGAGAAGGTGTCGTAGGGTGACACGAATTGACAGGATTAGGAACGAGGAAATAAGAACGATAATGGGAATAACAAAAGACGCAGTACATACCATAGAAGAAAAACGATTGAAATGGTGTGGTCACATAAGAGGAAGCGGCAACAGAAGGTGCATTAAGAAAATCACAGAGTGGAGTCCAATTGGAAGAAGGAAGAGGGGAAGACCTAGGCGCTCATGGCGGGATGACGTCGAAGAGGCAATGGAAAACAGAGAGTTACAGGAAGGAGACTGGAAGATCGAAGAGAATGAAACGCGAGGTTGAGAGAAGGGAGACAGCGTCAGCTGTAACAGACCCTTAAATATATATATAAAAAATTTATATGGTCATTTCTGCCCAAAGCTCTCGAAGAGTTGTTGTAGGACTCTCCAATACTGAGATTGTTTTCGTTTAAGCATTCCAGGCTAATGAGTAAGAAAACATTATTGTTCAATAATTTAAGCGTTAATGCAACGGAAATTTCAGAAAGTATTTTTGGTCAGAACATTACCGTAAAATCAGCACGTTTCAACGTACCTACCAGCGCGTTTTTCAATAAAATTATTTTAATGCATATTAACTAAATGCTTTTATATTTCTTCAAAAACAATCGAAATTGCCAAAATAACAATAAAAGACCCTAAAAATACATTTTACGACAATGGAATGCATTTATAAAAATCGCGTTTCCAAGAAAATTGACGTGTTTATTTACTTCTTTAAACATAACGTTTTTTTTTTGCTCTTTGATGACAAAAAAGTAAGTTGGCTTTATACACAAGATTACATTTGGTACAGCCTTATTTACCGGAGTACTGAAACAATATATTTATTTTATATATATGTTACAATAGATGTTTTCACGGATGGTGGAATGTAATACATTAAAATTCCGTGTTTTAATCCGTTCGTCTAACAATGAATTTGCACGACGCTTCGCCAATATCTCATTTGGCATTTTCAAGTGTTCTTGCTGCTGCTGCTACTCGATACTATGATCTTGCTGCTTCTGCCACTAGAAGCTAACTGTTAACTGACAGCAACAGCAAGAGTACAGTATCGAGTAGCAGCAACAGCAAGGGCACTTGAGAATGCCAATTTTTTTTTTATGGGTCTAGCACACGTGCTACAGGGAAGTCCCTAAAGCGCTACAGGAGCGACGCGTGTGCGGAGAAAGCGATTCACGTTGTTCTTGAATCGCTGTAAATTATACTCGGTGGGAAACACAGTCCTAGGCAAATTATTCCAAAGGGATGATGTTCTCCATATAAAAGACTGCTTGAAAAGCGTTGTACGAGGAGTAACAAGCTGAACCTCATACGGATATGAAGTATTAGCGCTACGTGTACTTCTAACATGCACCGCTCTGGGAGGAATTAAGCGGGCCACATCCTTCGAACACTTTCCATGAAAATGCTTTAGAATAGGCTCAAGTCTTCGATGTTCCAGCGAATCAAGGCAGCAGGTCAGTTCCGGGTCTCCAATCAGGCGAACAGCTCTTCTCTGAATAGAATCCAACAAATGCAGTGTATGTTTGGGAGCGGAGCTGCAAACATGGGAGCAGTATGCCATATGTGGTCGAATTTGAGCTTTGTAAAAAATTAACAGTTGTTGTGGAGTGTAAAGCTTTCTGGTTCGAAATAATATTCCCAACTTTTGAGAAGCTCTCCTTGCTATGCCTGCAACATGTTCATACCAGGACATATTTGCTCCCAAATTAACGCCCAACAAATTGAGTGACGATGTTAGAGGAATGGAGTGCCCCGACATAACACATGGGCTAAAAAGTCCCGGGCCTAACACATAGATGGCGCTAGTTTTATTGCAGTCACCTTTTTTTCAGTTAATACTAACCTTCAAAAGACAGCTGTTAAAATTTCATGATATTCTATTCATTAGTTTGTGAGTTATTGTGCTAAGAGTGACGCTACTTTTGTTATTTTCAAAACAATGGATCAAAAACAATTTCGTGTTTTAATTTTACACTGCTTCTTGATGGGAAAAAAAAAATACCGTTCAAGCGAAGCAATGGCTTGAAAAGTGTTATGGGGACTCCGCTCCATCAGAAACAACAATAAAACGTTGGTTTGCTGACTTCAAACGTGGTCGTAGAGACACCGATGATGCAGAACGCAGTGGACGTCCAAATGAGGCGGTAACACCAGAAAACATCAAAAAAAATCCATAAAATCGTTTTGAATGATCGAAAAGTGAAGTTGCGTGAGTTAGCTGACATCGTAAAGATATCAAAAGAACGTGTTGGCTTTATATTGCATGAGCATTTGACTATGAGAAAGCTCTGTTCAAAGTGGGTGCCGCGTTTGCTCACTGTTGATCAAAAACAAGAACGTGTTGATGATTCTGAGCAGTGTTTGGCCATGTTTAAACGTAACAAACCGGAATTTTTGCGTCGATATGTGACAATGGATGAAACATGGATCCATCATTTCACTCCGGAATCAAAACGATCGTCATCTGAGTGGACAGCAACTGGTGAACCTCGTCCAAAGCGCCCGAAAGCACAACAATCGGCTGGAAAGGTTATGGCCTCGGTATTTTGGGATGTGCGTGGTGTAATATTCATCGACTATCTTGAGAAAGGAAATACCATCAACAGTGAATATTATATAGCGTTATTCGAGCGTTTGAAGGCCGAAATTGTAAAGAAACGACCGCATATGGCAAAGAAAAAAAATTTTGTTTCATCAAGACAACGCACCGTGTCACAAGTCAATCAAAACAATGGCAAAACTACATGAATTGAACTTCGAATTGCTCCCACATCCACCGTATTCGCCAGATTTGGCTCCCAGCGACTACTGGCTGTTCGCAGACCTGAAAAAAATGCTCGCCGGTAAGAAATTTCGCACGAATGAAGAGGTTATCGCTGAAACTGAGGCCTATTTTGAGGCAAAAGATAAATCGTTCTACAAAAGTGGTATTGAAATGTTAGAGCGGCGCTGGAATGATTGCGTTGCTCTTGATGGAGATTACGTTGATGAATAAAGCTAATTTTGAACCAAAAAAACCGTGTTTTCTTTGTTAGGCCCGGGACTTTTCAGCCCATGTGTTAACTATGTCCGGTTCAGCAACGTTAACCTTTTTAGAGGAAACTGCCGCCTCGGTTTTTATAACGTTAAATTCCACTTGGTTATTGTCACCCTAAGATAGAATCTCTTCCAGGTCTTTGTTGATTTTGAGATTTTGGCGAAACGTCTTACAAATTCATTGTTAGACGAACAAATTGAAATCCGAAATTTTAATGTATTATGTATGTATATATATATATATATATATATATATATATATATATATATATATATATATATATATATATATATATATATAAATCCGAAAAAGGAGTATTTAGAGCAATCAGAAACCGAAAAAAGAATTTTCACAAGAACACTAGTTTAACAGTATTTTTTCGAAAGTCTGGAATGTTTTGAACATGATACCAGGGTGGGGAAAGCCCAAATTAAGGGTATCAAAAAAGCACAGATATTTTTATATGTTAATGCTCGTAAAACAAAAATCGAAAATATTTAATAAATCAATATTTTTTTTTTTTTTTTATCAGGAGAGCAGCGCAACCATACTCTAAAATGATTTAGTGTTTTTAGTCTTCCGTACAGAGCACTTATTGGATCACTTCGGTGTCTGTCTGTCTATCTAGCATACCCTATTCTCTCCCAGAATTTTTTTTTTTTAATTTTTTTTTTTTTAATTATGAATATTAAAACTGGTCAATTATGACCAACCATCAATTTTAATCTAATAAATTCTTAAAAATAAGGTTATTAAAGTCTAAATTTTACCCACTGGTGTCCTTTAGTTGTTCCTGTCCGGCGATGGCCACTATACTACACTCTTTCTGCTTTTGACACAGCACTAAACTAGATCGAAGGGTTTGTCCCTGTTCAGTATTCCTCTATGATTGCCCTGATCGAGTAGTTAAATGGCCTCGAAGTTGACATGTTGATGCAATCTTGCTTCATGCTTCTGGGCAAAGCGTTTGATCTCAGTAGCAACATCATCGATTCCAAGGTCCCATGAATGTCTCTATTTCTGCAGTACCACAGAGCATTAACTATGTTTCGAGACTATTTACCATAGAAAGTTGAAATTTGGCACGAATATAGGAATTGTTGGCCCAATTAGAGCCGGGTAGTTCTGAAAGTTAAACTTTGACTTAAGGGGTTAGTCTCGGGGGTGTGAAAAAAAAAATTCCGGGTGCCAAATGAAAGAGTGGTTGCCAAATGAAAGATTGTGAAAAATATGAGGTCAAAAATATATATACTCGTAATGTAATATTCGCGCAATTTTTTTTTCGGAATGTTTTTAAAAACCACCAAAAATCGCTGTCCACACCCCCTTATCTCGAGAAGTACTGATCAAATCAGCTATGGTATTAATGAAAACAGCAAGATAAAAGTATTTTTAGTTGATAAAGAAGAAATAAAAAATATAGAGGCTCTTATTCCTAATAATGAATAGCGAGTAAAGGAAACAATGGCGGTACACCAAGTAATTTTTTATATTTTCGTTATTTATTATGTAGTGAATTTATCTCACAACAATCTTGTAAATATTTTTCCCTAGGTGAGAGTATTACATGTTATTATCAAAATAAATAGTTATAATGAAACTTAAGAATTTGTTATAGTTCATAATTGTTTTTAATAGAATTCTTTGGGATTCCAGTTGATTTGAATAAACATACTTTTTAATTCTAAACTAATATATAAAAATTCTTAAAAAAGTTTAATTCGGATGAAAGTAACCAAAAGAGCTCGATTTTGAGAATTCAGGTATTAACAGTTCCATTCTTTTTCTTCAGAATAAATAATACCTTTTTCATTGTTTTTTGAAAATTCATTTTTAAAATTCTTCCCCAAAAAAAACAAGTTCCCTTACAAGTTTTAAATTGACTAAAAGAGCAAAAAGCAAAATTATTAAAAATAGGCCGAAAAGCTCTAATTGCGATTATTCAAACTTCGCGCCCCGCATCATGGAATAATTTTTTTTTCAATTGATTACTTAACATTATTAAATATTTAAATATTAAAAAAGAAAAAAAATAGAGAGGTACGTAAGAAAATAAAAAAAAGAAAAAAATGAATACTGGGAACGAAAATGTGCACAGATTAACACGTATATTGGAGGAGCACAAGCGACAGAAGTGTGGCAAACCATCAAAAATATGAAAACGAACAACAAAGAGAGTAAATTTAATACCCCTGGAAGAATGGAAAAATTATTACGAAATATTACTAACTGAAAACAGACAAGAAAAATCTTTGTCCCGCCAGCCATTTCTTCAAATTGGGGAACAAATAGTAGTCCGAGGGAGCCAAGTCTGGAGAATAGGGGGGATGTGAAACGAGTTGGAATCCTATTTCCATTAATTTTGCGACCACAACTGCTGAGGTGTGTGCTGGTGCGTTGTCGTGATGGAAAAGGACTTTAGGACTTTCTTGTGGGCCAATCGCGGGCGTTTTTCTTGCAGCTCGGTTTTCAAACGGTCCAATAACGATGAATAATATTCACCTATAATAGTTTTCCCCTTTTCCGGATAGTCGATGAGGATTATCCCTTGCGAATCCCAAAAGACAATCGCCATAACCTTTCCGGCCGAAGGAACGGTCTTCGCCTTTTTTGGTGCAGATTCCCCCTTGGTAACCCATTGTTTAGATTGTTGTTTGGTCTCAGGAGTATAGTAATGTATCCATGTTTCATCCACAGTGACGAAACGACGCTTAAAGTCCTTCGGATTCTTCTGGAACAGCTGCAAACCATCCTTGTAACACTTCACACGATTCCGTTTTTGGTCAAGCGTGAGCAATCGCGGCCGATCTCATTACCTTAAAATAATGTACGTACGCTGCCACTAGAAATGATAATCTTGGTCGAAAAGTGCTAACATAGCGTAGATTAAATGTTTTTTAAATATTTGAGGTAGACGTCTTTTAACACCAGTTTAGTCCATTTTGGCTTAATTGAGAAAAATAATTTAAAAGTATGCAAATTTTCGTCCGGGATTTTCTAGTACGAAACAGGGTGGCTTTAATAAAAACAGGTAAAATGGTTTGACCAGTACTTCTCTCACAAACACGCAATACTAAAATAAATATTGAATTGGACTTTCTGAAGCTTTATGGTGAAAGTATAATCACAAAAAAGTTGAAGAATGGAAAGGCTTCTGTTAAAACTGGAAATAATGAGGAATATCATAATTAAGCTCTAAATATGGGTTTGCATGAAGTTGCAAGAGAGCTTGAATCTGTTTGTGCATTGGTGCAATCATAATGGATTGTCTTTAAACCCTGGGAAGTGTAGTACGATTAGTTTTTGTAGGAAAAAGAATAAAATAACCTTTCAGTACAAGGTTGGTGATGAGGACTTGTTACCAGTCAGTTCTTTAAAGGATTTGGGAGTCATAATGGACGCTCAGTTGTCGTTTAGGGAACGCTACTCTTGCATGACAAGAAAGGCATTCCAAATGTTGGGACTTCTTTTTAGAATCGAAAGAGATCTATCTATTGACTCAATGAAGAAGTTATACTGTTCTCTGGAAGATCTCACCTTGAATATGCATCAACGGTATGGTCACCTTACTACAATGTTCATAGCGCAGGGATTGAACGTGTCCAGAATAAATTTATTGGATATTGCTCTCATAGATTAGGGTGGGTTGGTGACAGAGAGGCCCTGGCTAGTATGCTTGGTCTTCGAACATTAGAGGACAGGAGAAGGGTGTCAGATAATTCCACAATATTTAAATTGCTAAATGGTGTTATTGATTGTCCATCCCTCTTAGGGCAGATACAGTTGAAGGTTCCAGAACGCTGCTTAAAAAGAAATGAGATATTTATCATCGGTCATCACGGTACTAACTATGGAGTCCACTCTCCATTGACTAGATCCTTGCTCTTCCTAAATAATAATCCTTCCATCAATCCATTCGGAGGCTCGCTGTCTGGCTTTAAAGGGCAAGTCATTAAAGTGGTGTGTTACCACTGATATGTTTCCTGTTTATTAGATTGGGTGTTTTGAACTGTGATTTTATATCATTTTTTTTGTTCTATCTACGAGGCTGGTTTGAAAAGTCCGTGCAAAAATAAAAAACTTCTTATGTGTTTGGGGTAAACCTTTTTTATTTTTCGACATAGTCTCCTTTTAGGCTTAAAATCTTTGTCCCGCCAGCCATTTCCTCAAATTGGGGAACAAATAGTAGTCCGAGGGAGCCAAGTCTGGAGAATAGGGGGGATGTGAAACAAGTTGGAATCCTATTTCCATTAACTTTGCGACCACAACTGCTGAGGTGTGTGCTGGTGCGTTGTCGTGATGGAAAAGGACTTTCTTGTGGGCCAATCGCGGGCGTTTTTCTTGCAGCTCGGTTTTCAAACGGTCCAATAACGATGAATAATATTCACCTATAATAGTTTTACCCTTTTCCAGATAGTCGATGAGGATTATCCCTTGCGAATCCCAAAAGACAGTCGCCATAACCTTTCCGGCCGAAGGAACGGTCTTCGCCTTTTTTGGTGCAGATTCCCCCTTGGTAACCCATTGTTTAGATTGTTGTTTGGTCTCAGGAGTATAGTAATGTATCCATGTTTCATCCACAGTGACGAAACGACGCTTAAAGTCCTCTGGATTCTTCTGGAACAGCCGCAAACCATCCTTGCAACACTTCACACGATTCCGTTTTTGGTCAAGCGTGAGCAATCGCGGCACCCATCTTGCGGATAGCTTTCTCATGTCCAAATGTTTATGCAAAATATTATGTACCAGTTCAGTCGAGATGATCACAGCACTAGCAATCTCACGCACCTTAACTCTTCTGTCATCCATCACCATATCATGGATTTGATCAATGATTTCTGGAGTCGTAACCTCCACAGGCCGTCCAGAACGTTCAGCGTCACTTGTGCCCATATGGCCAGTCTGAAAATTTTGAAACCACTTATAAACTGTTCTAATCGAAGATGCAGAGTCACCATAATGTTTATCAAGCTTCTCTTTAGCCTCCTGAGGCGTTTTGCCTTTCATAAAGTAATGTTTAATCACCACACGAAATTCTTTTTCGTCCATTTCTTGAAAATCACTCGACTTCCTTGATTCACACGAATCCCAAACACAAAGAAATAGACCAATATGGCTGAAACTTGGTGTGCGTTCATTCAAGAGATGCTACTAACTAAATATGACCTCGATACGCGCCGGTGGTGCCATCTCTCGGACTTTGCACGGACTTTTCAAACCAGCCTCGTAGAGGACAATGAATCAGAAGACACAGAGGGAAAGGACAGGGACGAAATAACCATGGAGGAAGTACAAGCAAATCTAAAAACGATGAAGAATGGAAAAGCGGCCGGACCAGATGATATCTCTGCAGAAATGATTAAAAATGGAGGTATAACCATGTGGAAAACAATAACTAGCTTAATTAATAATTGTATATCACAAGGAAGAACACCTACCGAATGGACAAGAAGCTACATTTCATCAATCTATAAGAAATCAATAGAAAAGACCCTAATAATTATAGAGGTATGTGCATTACAAGCACTATGAACAGACTGTACGGTAAAATATTGCAGAATAGAATAAGAGAAACAATTAAAGGAAATATATCCGAAAACCAAAGCGGATTTACTCCGGGCCGGTCGTGTATAGATAACTTGTTTACTTTACAACAATTGATAGAAAAGAAGATCCAAAAAGATGACGAAATACATATGACCTTTATGGATCTTAAGAAGGCATACGATAGTGTACCTAGAAGTAAACTTTAGCATGTCTTGAGAACAGTAGGGATAAAAGAAGGGATGATAACAACAATAAAAGAGTTATATAATGAAAATATAGGATATGTGAAACAAGGACGCTATCTCTCGGAAGCCATCCAGATTACAAAAGGTCTAAGACAAGGGTGTTGCCTTTCACCAATCTTATTTAATATATTTGTAGACAACGCTCTAAAGAAATGGAACCGCACTTGCCTAAGCATGGGCATCCCCATTAGTGATAAACACCTATTATCGTTAAACTTTGCAGACGACCAAGTAATAATAACACAAGATGCATTCGATATGGAATATGTATTGAAGAGATTATACATAGACTACAAGGAATGGGGACTAGAGGTGAGCCTTGAAAAGACGGAGTATATGGTTATGAACTCGGAAATAGAATTTGATGTCTTAATTACCAACGATACACATGTCAAACAAATCAAGGAATTTAAATATCTAGGAGTACTGATTGACAACAAACATGGTATAGGTAAAAAGGAAATACAGAATAAAATATAAAAAGCCAGGAGGATCTCTTAACTCAATATGGTTGGATCAAAACATAACTACACAAAACAAAAAGGAATCGGTTTTACGTTATGGTAGTGAACTGTGGGTAATGAAAGAAGAGAATAAAAGAAAAATAACGACGATAGAGATGGATTACCTGAGAAGAAGCGCCGTAGTGTCCAAATTCCAACACATAACAAACCAAGAAATACGCAATAGAACAGCAGCAACAGAAACAATTATACAAAGAATAGAAAATAGAGGATTAAAATGGTTTGGACACCTACTCAGAATGAACGATACAAGATGGCCCAAAAGACTCTGGACATGGTAACCACCGGGAAGAAATAAAAAAGGACGCCCACGTAGATCCTGGAATGAAGATATGAGACAAGCTATGAGGTCACGAGGAATAGACGAAGAGATGGCGGACGATAGACGAAGTATCTAAATATTAAAATCGGTCAAGTGCAAGTCGGACTTGCTCAATTAGTGTTCCGTACGTCAAAGGCAACGCAATATTTTCAAAATTTTTCGATCAGTACTTCTCAAGATAAGTAGGATGGGAACCGATTTTTGGCGGTTTTTTAAAAATATTACGAAGGAAAATTTGTGCGAACATTACATTATATTATTTATATTTTTAAACTCATATTTTCACAAGCTTTCATTTGACACCCAATTCGATGATCTCGTCAATTTTGATTGAAAGTTTAACTTCCAAAACTACACGGCTCTGAATGGGTTAACAATTCCTATATTTGTGCCAAATTTCAACTTCCTCCTATGTCAAATAACCTCAGAGAAAATCGGATGTTCCAGACAGACAGACAGACTCCAAAGTGATCCCATTAGTGTTCTCTATGGAGCACGAAAAACACTAAATAATTTTAGGGTATGGTTACGCTGCTCTTCTGATAAAAAAAAACAAAAGTATTGATTTATTAAATATTTTTGACTTTTGTTTTACGAGCATTAACATATAAAAATATCTGTGCTTTTTGGATACCCTTAATTTGGGCTTTCACCAGGCTGGTAACATGTTCCAAACATTCCAGAATTTTGAAAAAATACTGCTAAACTAGTGTGCTTGCCGAAAATTTTTTTTCAGTTTTTGACTACTCTAAATACACTTTTTTTCCGATTTACTCATATATATATATATATATATATATATATATATATATATATATATATATATATATATATATATAGTACAAAGACCTAAGGCCCATAAGTGTTCTTCCCGTCCTCTCTAAGACTTTGGAACGGTTTATGGAGTCACAACTCCGTGGCCACACTAATAAATTCTCCATTTTGCCCAAATTTCAATCGGGGTTTAGACCAGGTCATAGCTGTGAGACAGCCCTTTTGGAAGTAATTGATAACATATTCAGGGGCATCGATGGAGGGTGCTTAGCAGTTTTGACCCTCATTGATTTTTCTAAGGCCTTTGATACAATAAGTCACAGCCTTCTTTGTTCTATACTAACATATATTGGTCTCAGTAACAACAGTTTGAAATTATTGCAAAGTCTTTTAAGTAATCGAAGTCAATCAGTGCGAGTCGCCGGTATTAAGTCGAGACCTTTACCAATCACCTGTGGTGTCCCACAAGGTTCCATTTTGGGACCTCTATTATTTTCAATTAATACTTCACAACTAATACATCGGGTGAGGTATTGCAGGGTACACTTGTATGCCGACGATACGCAGTTTTATCACATATGTCGTCCTAACGAGATTCACAGATGCGTCAGAGAAATCAATGATGATCTGGTGGGGCTAGTTTCTGCTGCCAGTGACCACTCCCTATCGATTAATACAAAAAAAAGTACAGTCATGGTTTTTGGTACTCAGAGGCTCAGAAGCAGTTGCTTACCACATATTAATATTAAAATCAACGGGGAAGTGTTACGGATTGATGACAAATGTAGAAATTTAGGCCTTACTATGGATTATAATTTGAGGTACAGATCGCATGTGAGCATAGTTATACGTCGGGCGTACTTTAATTTGAAGATGATGATTTACAATTCTCGGGACTATTTAAATCAAAAATTGAAAACTATATTGTGTGAGTCTCTGGTATTGTCCAGATTAAATTTTTGTGATACTATATATGGATTTTCAATAGACTCATCCGATAGACGACGTATCCAAGTTCTTCAAAATTCATGTTTGCGCCTAATATTTGGTATTCGTAAAAGGAATCACATAACACACAAATTGTTTGAACTGGGATGGTTAAATATGAATGATAGACGTTGTTTGCATGCGGCTTGTTTATTCTACAAAATTGTCTTAACGGGTGTTCCCTCCTACCTACATAGAAAAATTACCTTCAGATCAGATGTTCATAATTTGAATGTCCGTTTTCGAGGTCGCCTTACGCCTCCGGCTCACAAAACTGAAAAATTTAGATCGTCCTTCTCTTTTCAAATAGCTAAGATTTATAACTCAATTCCAGAAAATATAAAACTATTAGATCCTAGGTCATTCAAGGCGGCGTATAGGAGGATTTTGTTAAATATATAAAGATATAGTACTTATTTACGTAAATTTTCCTTCAGAAAGGAATATCACTAGCTCTTGAGTGTATCTGTGCTCTGTATGAATTCTATTGTTTATCTCGGATATGTTGGGGTGACTCGCTTGTCTGTTTAACAATTTAATTTATATCAAGGTTTTTTTTTTGTTTGCTCTAGTTGTGTCATGAGCCATTCTCTATTTTCTTTGTCTTTTTTTTCTTTTTGCCTAACACTTACAACATTACACAGTTTTATTAAGATACTAGCACAGTTTAATAGATAAATATTGTATTCGATAAACTTTAGTATTAGGATGCTTAAGGTAAAGAACAGGGGGAATGTTTGTACCTTCATGGTCTTACATTCCCAGCTGACCTTCGGCATTTTCCAATTTAATGTAGCATTTTGTTTATTTAGTTTATGATGTTTTATTTTCTCTTTCATAATTGGAAATAAAGACCATATTTATTTATTATTTATTTATTTATTTATTTATTTATTTATTTATTTATATATATATATATATATATATATATATATATATATATATATATATACGAGGCATGTTTTTTAAGTAAGTACCGTTTTGCGATTCCGCCGCCGCAGCGATACGGTCGGCGTTCCGCGCATGCGCGCTGGTAACCTACATCTCATGTCTACGCACTGACGCCATTACAGTCTGATTCTTCATTGTATACGTTGTTTACTGAGTGTTTAAGATGCCTCCGACAATCGTGAGTCCCGCCGATTGTGAAGTACGGGCTGTTATACGATTTCTTAGTGCTAAAGGCGTAAAACCGATCGATATTCATCGTGAGATCTGTGAAGTTTACGGACAAAACATTATGAGTGATGGAATGGTAAGGAAATGGGTGAGAGCATTTAAAGATGGCCACACAAATGTGCATGATGAAGAACGGAGTGGGCGTCCTTTGGTCGTTAATGAAGATTTGTTGCAGAAAGTGGACGAAAAGGTGAGAGAAAACAGACGCTTTACAATTTCATCATTGTGCGACTGCTTTCCTCAATATTCTCGTAGTGTTTTGTATCGCATTGTGACCGAGAACTTGAATTACCGGAAATTGTGTTCACGTTGGGTTCCAAAAATGTTGACGGATTTGCACAAAACCCAACGTTTAGGCAGTGCATTGACTTTCCTTGAGCGGTACCACAATGAAGGTGAACATTTTTTAGACCAAATTGTTACTGGTGACGAAACATGGGTGGCCTACGTCACACCAGAATCGAAACAACAATCCATGGAATGGCGACATTCATCATCACCCAAAAAAGTGAAGTTTAAGCAAACAATTTCTGCCCGCAAAATCATGTGCACAGATTTTGGGGACAGAAAAGGAGTATTGCTAGTGGAGTTTCTGCCTCGTAATGAGACAATCAATGCAGCGTCTTATTGTGAGACATTGAACAATCTGCGTCGTGCAATCCAGAACAAAAGACGTGGCAAGTTGAGTAAGGGTATCGTTTTGCTGCATGACAATGCCCGTCCACATGTGGCTAATCGGACCAAAGATCTCATCAAATCTTTTAAATGGGAAACTCTAGATCATCCTCCATACAGCCCTGATCTGGCGCCCAGCGACTACCATTTGTTCCTGCACTTGAAGAAGCACCTGGGTGGTCAACGTCTTCAAGACGATAACGAAGTCAAAACATTTGTGATACAGTGGTTAACAAGTCAGGCGGCAGAATTTTATGAGGAGGGTATTCAAAAACTGGTGCCACGTTATGACAAGTGCCTCAATATTCACGGAAATTATGTAGAAAAGTAGATTAAGGTACAGGCTTTCATGTAAAAATAAAATTATAGCGATATCTTTGCACGTCTTTTTTTAATTCCAAAACGGTACTTACTTAAAAAACATGCCTCGTATATATGTATATATATATATATATATATATATATATATATATATATATATATATATATATATATATATATATACATATATGGGTTTGTCTCCAAAACCCTTGGAAAAAATAGGAAATGATGTATGCAGCAGAATTTATTTATTTTTATTTATTTATTATCAATAAACGGGAAATCCCATTATAAAAGTTATAATATTCAATATATAAAGTAATAACAACAGTACAGTAATGAGTATTTAGATAGAATTAAAAAAAATTATATAACATTACAGTTCAAAACACCCAATCTAATAAACAGGAAACATATCATTAGTCACACACCACTTTAATGACTTGCCCTTTAAAGCCAAACAGCGAGCCTCCAAATGGATTGATGGAAGGATTAGTATTTAGGAAGAGCAAGGATCTAGTCAATGGAGAGTGGACTCCATAGTTAGTACCGTGATGACCGATGACAAATATCTCATTTCTTTTTAAAGAGCGTTCTGGAACCTTCAACTGTATCTGCCCTAGGAAGGGTGGACAATCAATAACACCATTTAGCAATTTAAATATCGTGGAAAGATCTGACACCCTTCTCCTATCCTCTAATGTCCGCAGACCAAGCATACTAGCCAGGGCTCCTCTGTCACCAACCAACCCCAATCTATGAGAGCAATATCCAATAAATTTATTCTGGACACGTTCAATCCCCGTTGATGCATATTCAAGGTAAGATCTTACCAGAGAACAGTATAACTTCTTCATTGAGTCAATAGATAGATCTCTTCCGATTCTAAAAAGAAGTCCCAACATTTGGAATGCCTTTCTTGTCATGCAAGAGTAGTGTTCCCTAAACGACAACTAAGCGTCCATTATGACTCCCAAATCCATCAAAGAACTGACCGGTAACAAGTCCTCATCACCAACCTTGTACTGAAAGGTTATTTTATTCTTTTTCCTACAAAAACTAATCGTACTACACTTCCCAGGGTTTAAAGACAATCCATTATGATTGCACCAATGCACAAACTGATTCAAGCTCTCTTGCAACTTCATGCAATCCGCCTCGGTCACAATTTCACGGTACAATTTCAAGTCATCGGCAAACAAAAGAAAGCTACAGTCAGGAACAACCTGACGAATGTCATTAATAAAAATATTAAATAGTATGGAGCACAGTGCCCCCCTTGAGGAACTTCTGAGGTCACCTCGATACTATTGGATATAAAATCTCTCATCTTCACTCTCTGCGAGCGTCCCACCAACATACTCTCGAGCCACTTTACAGAGCGCTCATGAAACCCCATCGCTCTAAGTTTTGCTAACAGTTTTTGATGGCTAACCCTGTCAAATGCCTGGGAGAAGTCAGTGTAGATCGAGTCCACTTGGCATCCCCTCTCTAATGCATCCACCAGAGCATTCTCATAGGTGATCAAGTTGGTGACAGTCGACCTACCTCCCATGAAGCCATACTGTTCTTCTACCTATATATACCTTTACAAATTCAGCTTAGTTGATCATAGACCAAACCATCAAGCAACTTAGGAATTGGAGACTGCTTTGAAATGCCCCTATAATTTTGAACATTCTCTCTCTCACCCGACTTGAAGATCGGTTCCATAAAACTCTCCTTCCATAAATCAGGAAGCTCGCCCTCTGCCAGCGACCTATTAAACAAGATAAAAAAATTATCGGGACCCTAAAGTAAATTGGAACCATCATATAAATCATCTAGGACATCAAATATCGATGTTCGCTGACATTTCAAATCTTATGACAGCCTATCATACCCTAATTGCGTTCCATATGTCGCACGATCTGATGTGGTGAGGCTTCAGCACAAAATCGAATTTTTAGGCTTCCACACAAAACATTACGAATAGTAATCAAACTTAATACAGAGATGATGTTAAACAAAAATTTATAGATTTGAATATGTTAACTTTACCTTCAATGTATATTCGCAAATGTTTAATTTTTGCCTATGATAATAAATTAAATTTCGCCGACTCTGATTCTATTCATAGCCACAACACACGCTTTACCAATCAGTATTGATCAAATTTTTTCAAATTAAACTCCGGTAAGGTTGGATTCAACTACTTCTATATCAAATTTTACAACAAAATACCAATCTCTACAAAATCTACTAAAGAGTAGCTTCATTAAAAAAAAACTAGGGACTTTTTAGTACAGTAGACACTCTACAGCATAAACGACTTCCTCAACTCAATAATTCACTGGCCAGTCTGATCTCTGGGTCGACTCCTCACAACATGAAACTGTAATACATATATATGTCCAATAATTTTACCGTTATATTTATACATACATACATATCGGTTTATAACATGTTTCGACGTTGTCCGACACCTAGACGCCATATATTCCTTTCGTGGGCCTGGTCTTCTGTTAAATTTCTTTCGCTCGTAGCTTTTTTAACTCCGACGTTCCACGTGTGTTTTGGTCTTCCCTGTTTCTTTCTTCCTTTGGTAAGCAAGCATATCAATGGTTGCCGTTGATATGCTTGCTTGGGTAGTCTATTGTCCCTGATACGGCTCACATGTCCGAACCAAATTAGTTGTTTGTGTTCTACCAGGTGTACAAGTATGAAATGCGGATTTTTTTTTCTAAAAAAACATGCTAAATTCGGAAGAATGATAAAAAGTGCTTTATTCAAAGTATGCTCCATCGCTTGTTATACGTTTTTCCCATCTTTCGGGCAAAATGACTTTGTGTTGCCTTTTACGATATTCTGGCCTTTTTTCAAGCAGCGAACGGTTCAAATCGGTCAATTGTTGTTGGTAACGTTTAGTATTAACCGTTTCCCCAGGTTTTAACAGCTCATAATAGACCACGCCCCTCTAGTCCCACCAAACACAGAACATCGTCTTTCTGCCAAAGCGATTCGGTTTTGCGGTCAATGTGGATGGTGCGCCTGGGTCTATCCGTGATTTTTTGCGCTTGAGATTCTCAAAATAAATCCATTTTTCATCCCCTGTAACCACATGATGTAAAAACGACTTCCTTTGGTACCGAGCGAGCAAAATGTCACACGTGTTTTTGCGCTTTTCCCATCCATTTGCCTGTCGTTCAACTCATGTGGTACCCATCTACTGGTCTTCTGAATCTTTCCTGTCTCTCGTAGCCGATTGAAAACAGCTTGTTGACTAACGCTCAATTGCTCGGTGAGTTGTTTTTGTGTTTGTGAATCATCTTCGTCCAACAATGCTTGCAATTCCACATCTTCTTATTTTTTTTGGCGGTTTTCCACGTTCCTTGTCTGCAACATCGAAGTCACCACTTTTGAAACGCCGAAAACCATCGTTCACACGTATCTTCCGATGGAGCACGTTCACCATAAGCTTCTCAGAGTAATCGGTATGATTTAACAGCAATTTTCTTCAAATGAAAACAAAAAATTAATGCTGTCCGCGAATGCTCTTTGTTCGGTATAAATTTCGACATATTGAACACAACGACACGACACTATGCACACACTTTTCCAATTTATCACTCGTGCGCGTCTAACACTTGTTGATGACACAACAAAATAGCGTAGTATCAAATCCTAATAGAACAAACTGCATCGAATTTGAGCTTTGTAAAGAATTAATAGTTGTTGTGAAGTGTACAGCTTTCTGGTTCGAAATAATATTCCCAACTTTTGAGAAGCTCTCCTTGCTATGCCTGCAACATGTTCATGCCAGGACCTATTTGCTCCCAAATTAACGCCCAACAAATTGAGTGACGATGTTAGAGGAATGGAGTGCCCCGACATAACTAGGTCGGGTTCAGCAACGTTAACTTTTTTAGAAAAAACTGTCGCCTGGGTTTTTGTAGCGTTAAATTCTAGTTGGTTACTGTCACCCCAAGATAAAATTTCTTCCACGTCTTTGTTAAGTTGAATGACTTCCTGCTGTCTGCGGATATTCGTGTAAGTAGCCGATGTCCCAGCGTTCAAAGTGAATGAAGAGATAAGCGTACTGTCATCTGCAAAGCTGTAAATTGGATTCTCGGTCTTTTCCAGCAAATCGTTAATGTAAATGAGAAAAAGAGTAGGAGACAGTATGGAGCCTTGAGGTACACCGGCGTTGATAGTGAAGGTGTTAGAAAGAAATCCGTCGACTGCCACTCGTAAAGAACGCTCTCTGAGGAAACCTGAGAGCCACAAACATAACATTCTAGACATACATAAGAGCGTAGCTTAGCCAACAGCCCATCGTGCCAAACACGGTCGAATGCCTTTGATATGTCAAGAGCAACCGCTCGAGATTCTCCAAAGTGTTCAATTGCGTTGTTCCAAACGTGCGTTACTTGCGATTCTAGTATATGAAGGTTATGTTGTTTTAATTCTTTTGTTATAATATCCAATTTGGTCCTGATCCCTTGTATGTTCCACGTTCAAAAATTCGTTTTCTTTGTTCGTAGCGTTTGTCGTCTTCTTCTTAATCTGTCCGTAGATCCGAGGCCTTGCTTAGGTTTTTGACATTGCATTTTTCCAGATGTTATATTTACCTTACATTATTTTATTTTGTATTTTTCTATTTTTTTCTATATATATATATATATATATATATATATATATATATATATATATATAGGGGTGATCGCAAAAGTTCATGCCCGATTTTAATAGGTGGCAGAAGCATGCACTTTTGACTGTGCTAGTGTTTCTTTTATAATCATATTATTAACGGGCAGTTATCTAAATGCGTCGTGAGTTAACATAACCTTAAAAAAATTATTTAAATTAATTTGTGTGGAAGGTTAATATTCAAAATAGAAAATAGAAAGTTACGTGTTATGTTAGATGCATTTAAAAAGGGTGTGAATGTTGGAACTGCAACAAAAATATTCAAGACGTTAAAAATTGGTTTCGTCGATTTCGAAATGGTAACTTCAATCTATACGATAAATTATGCTCTTTATCAATCTTCTGGCATTGATAATAACTTTATCCACGACAATTCGACTGTATTTCGTCATTTAAAGCAACTTGGATACACCTCCGAAACGAACCTTTCTTAGATCAAGTCATAACTGGAGATGAAAAATGGGTTGTGCATAACAACATAATAAGAAAAAGAAGCTGGAAGCATCAAGTAAAAGAGCAGAATCTATGGCAAAGGCTAAATTGCATCCAATGAAAATGTTGTTATGTATCTGGTGGGATTGCAGAGAGATAATTTTTTTACGTGCTTCCTCCACGTGGCCAAACAATAACTGTGGAGAAATACTGTGAGCAACTCACCCAACTCAGTGTTGGAATCCAAGCAAAACATCCAAATTTGGTCACACTTTTGCAGTTACTCTGTATATATATATATATATATATATATATATATATATATATATATATATATATATATAATGTATATATATATATATATATATATATATATATATATGTGCTACGAGAAAACTTCAAACCTCTTTGAACAAAATCAACAACTGGACCAAAATTTAGCGCATTATGCTAAATGAAAATAAGTCTGTACACGTAGACTTTACCAACAAGCAGAAACAACATTTACCAGTCAAAATAAACGATAGCCAGATTCCTTATGCAGACTCAGCTAAGTATCTGGGTATAAATCTGGATGCAAGACTTCGCTGGAAAGTCCATGTCTAAAAGAAACGAGAAGAACTAGGCCTTAAATTCAAAAAAATGTATTGGCTACTTGGACGGAACTCCAAGTTGTCCATATATAACAAACTGCTTCTCTATAAGCAGATATTAAAACCAATTTGGACTTATGGCATTCCACTGTGGGGTTGTGCCAGTAAAAACAATATTCAAGTTATCCAGCGTTTTCAAAACAAAGTACTAAGAAACACCGGTGATGCATCTTGGTATTGCCGGAACAGAGACATCCATAGGGACCTCCAAATGGATACTGTCGACCAGACCATCAGTAAATTTGCTAGTGCCACGAACAAAGGCTGGTTCATCATGTGAACGTCGAGGCCATCCAGGTCCTGGACAACACAGAACAGCGAAGAAGACTCAAGAGGATTAAGCCTTGTGAGCTAGTAAAGTGACAGTGAAAAGCAGAGTACGGTGCGGGATAAGTGCTACACACGAGTACAATTTACAGCGATTTAAGAACAACGTGAATCGCTTTCTCCGCACACGTGTCGCTCCTGTAGCGCTTTAGGGACTTCCCTGTAGCACGTGTGCTAGACCCATAAATAAAAAAAATAATAAAAAAAAACACTTACACTAGTGCAGCAAAAAATTATCAGAACACAAGGAACACTAATGAGTGAGACCCGAGTTTTTAAGAATTGTACATAGTAATATAGGTTAGAATAAAATTGCTCATTGGTCCATATGAGACCAGATTGTAATAGATCTAAGGAGACTTGTAATAAGTATACGACGTTTCGCCAAAATCTTATTTGGCATTTTCAAGTGCTCTTGCTGCTGCTGCTACTTGATACTGTGATCTTGCTGCTGTTGCCGCTCAAAGCTAACTGTTAGCTACAGCAGCAGCAAGAGCACTTCAAATTCATTATTAGACAAAGGGATTGATATCCGGAATTTTAATATATTATATATGTAGTCAGCATTGAAAATGCCAAGTAAGAAATTGGCAAAACCTATGTAAAATTCCACCACCCGGAACAAACAAACAGATATATTCCCGAATTAATTCCTCTAAACACACATACACACACACACATGTACACACACACACACACATTACACAACACATTTTCGTGTTATTTACCTATTTATTATATTTATTTAAAAAACATTCACTTTCCATCTGTTTGTTGTTTTTTCGATATTTGCGCGCCTTAAAATCGATTGAAACTGTTAAGTTTATTTTACAAATTAATCTTCATTTCCATGAATTTAGCCTGCTAATATGTAGGTGTTGTCCATTTCCTAGGTATAAAATGTCTAAAAGTGTGAAAGTTCGTTTATTTCTTTGTGTCTGTTTTTTTTGTGCTTTATTTCTCTTGAACACGATAGATATTCTAGATTTTATCTAAAAAACTACATACAAGGTAAATTACAATAGCTGATCTTTTTTATTACCTTCGATAATGAGAAAATTTTATAAATGTGTGCGTACTAAGCTCATCCACTAACACAGGTATACACAAAAAAAATCTCTATCTTATAAGTAATACATGTGTTTTCTTAAGTATTTTTTTATGCTGAATCCAAAAAATTCATAAAAACCCACCGGGAGTTTTTTTTTTTTTTCAGAAAAATCTCTATCTTTTAAGTAATACATGTGTTTTCGGACAATAAAGCTACTTAAGTTTTTTTATGCTGAATCCAAAAAATTCATCAAAAAAAAAAAACATCCACCGTAGCAAATTCTCTTTTGGGAACATATAATTTTTTTCATCATTTTCACCAAAAACATACTTAAAGTTGCCAGAAATTGCAAAAAAAATACATTTTAATAAGTAATGTAAAACTGTATAATCATTAGAATTATGGTATAAAACTATTATTTCGGACATCTTTAAATGGTTTGAATCTACATTAATCATAAGAGCTTGAAAATACAGTAGAACCCCGGTTATCCGAGGTAACGTGGGGGGCACCCTCCTCGAATAACTGAAAACTTGAATAATCCGGATTTGTTTTTTATTCATTCAAAAAATGAACACCAATACTTTAAACCGATGTATTAACGTTTTTTAACATATAAATAGGTACATACATTATAAAACAGTGAAATAGGTATCTATGTGCTTCTGTTTTTTTCTCGCTGCAATGTTTCTCCATCTATTAAGAAGAAAGCAAATCCGCTGGGGTTGCCTCTGGTTGTGGTTCGATATACCTCAAAGCTTTTTCCAAAGAAGCAAAACTTTCTTGATGAGAGATCTTAGTGGGAGACTGTTCATCCACCGCCGCGTCGTCATCGTCATCGTCATCTGATTTTTCGGTGTCCTGAAAGGCATGCGTTATTTCTTCAATACTCATTTCTTGTTCTGAATCATCTGCTGTAATTCACTCAACAGCATCTTCTCTTGTCACATTTTCGCAACCTTTTTTTTTGCATTAATTCAAATAAACTTTTTTCTTTTTCTTCTATCTCGCTGTCAAAATTTGAACAGGACATTTCTCCATGGCTTCTCAATTTCAAAGCTAATTCATTTAATGGAGTATCATCTTCACTATCATTATAGTCCTCAAAATCAATAACTTTGACCAAGATTTTTGAATAGTGGTAGTACGCACAGAATCCCAAGCTTGACTTACCCAGTAAATAACATTTTTCAGTGTAACCTTTCTCATCCCGTTGATAATATCCTCCTTTTCTGTGTATTCTAACAGATATTCAAGATATAAACGCCTATAATTTTTTTTTAATGTTTTCGAGGATGCCCTGATCCATTGGTTGCATTATGCTGGTTACATTTGGAGGAAAAAAATTTACAATTTCGCCCACATGAAGTCCTTCTTCAGGTTGAGAGGGGGCATTATCCATTAACAAAATTGCTTTAATGGGAAGACGGTTTCTGTTCAAAAATTTAGTCACAGATGGCACGAATTCTTCTTCAAACCAGTTAGTAAATAAGGTCGCATCCATCCATGCGCTATTCTGACTTTTGTAATAGACTGGTAGGGCTTTGGGTGAGATGTCTTTTAAAGCTCTTGTACTTGCAGACTTGCCAATCACCATCAGTGGGATTTTGTGCTTGCCAGATGCATTGGAACATACCAGTATAGTTAATCTTTCCTTACTTCGTTTGTGCCCAGGAGCTGATTTTTCCTGTCGAGATGCCAATGTTTTTGATGGAAGCATTTTATAATTCAGACCAGTTTCGTCACAGTTGTAAATTTGATCATATGTGTATCCACAATCTTCGATTTGCTTTTTAAAGTTCTGCTTAAACTTCTCAATTGATGACACATCAGCAGAAAGTTTTTCACCACATACAGTCAGTTTTCGTACACCGTACCGTTTTTTCCAGCGGTCAAGCCATCCAGAGCTGGCGGTAAACTGATCTATCTCTGGGAATTGCTTACTATCATTATTGCTTCCTGTTGCAAAATTGGACCTGACAAAGGCACACCTTTTGATCTCTGTTGGTTAAACTACATGAATAAAGCTTCGTTAACCTTTTCATAGTCGCCGGTTTTCATTGATTTTCTTCCTGAGGACGAGGAGGCTTGATTTATATACCACTCTTCTATTTTTGTGCGGTTTCTTTTCCAATCTTCAACTGTTACCGCACCTGTTCCATAATCTCGTGCAACAACTTTAATTGTCTCTCCTGCTTCAATTCTTTCTGATGGCTTTTAATTTTTCTTCAATAGGAACGGAGATTCTTTTACGCTTGTTTTGCTCCATTATCATACGACAAGCAAAAATTCAAACAAAGCAGTTAGTATTAATTACACTTAACTACCAGAACTCCAACCAAATAAATTATGTGAGTATACTCCTACTTCTCCGTAGTAAACGCTATAACGCACTGCATTCACGCAAATTTACATGCTGAAAGAGTCCAAAAACATAAATTGGGGAACCCCTCACACGGGCCAGGGGGATTCCCCGAATGCCCCGACGATTTTAAATGGAAATATGTACATACATATTTTAGAAGCTCGGTTAATACGCAGCATAGATGCGCGTACCTCGGATAATCAGGTTCTTAGATTGGCTCGGTTAATCCGGAGCTCGGATAATCGCGACTCGGTTAATCGGGGTTCTACTGTATTAGGTTTTAGTTTTCATGTTTAACCAACGTATACACCGCCTTTAACTAAACTACGTAGCAAGATGATGGTTAAAATAAATTTGTGCAACCGCTAAATTAAAAAATTGTTTTTAATTTTTATTAATATTGAACAAAACTATTATTTCTGTGTTTTTTGAAGTTCTTAATCCTGACTTGACATCAGAAAATAAAGTTTTATATTCAGTTTCAACAAAAAAACTCGCTTTTGCTTTTTTAAGTAAATAAATGCAACAGCTAAACAAGAAATTTTTTTTCGAACAAAACTATCATTTTTAGCAGTTTTTTAAGTTTCAAATTCGAATTTGATATCAAAACATGAGGAATCGTGTTTAGTGTTGAAGAAAAATATCCGTTTACTATTTTTGAACAAAAGGTTGCAAAATGCGGTCTAATGTATATTCCTTGACAGTTTTAGAAGTTAATTTGTGGATAGATTGATTGAGTGAATATGAGGGAATGTGAGTGGGGGTGCGTGAGTGAGTGAGCGAGCAACTGAGTAAGTGAGTATAGAAGTCAGTATGGGGGTATTTGAATTAGTGAGTTTTGTTTAATATTAATAAAAAATTAAAAGCAATTTTTTAATTTAGCGGCTGCACATATTTATTTTAAACAGCATTTTGCGACGTAGGTTAGTTAAAGGTGGTGTATGCGTGTTTTTTTTTGTTAAACATGAACACTAAAATCTAAGATTTTTAAGTTTTTATGTTAAATGTACATTCAGAACATATAAAGATGTCCGAAATAATAAAATTATTCCATCATTTTAATAATTATACAGTTTTACAATATTTATTAATTTTTTTTTTTTTCAATTTTTAGCAACTTTATGTGTATTTTTTGAAAAATCTTACGGTGGACGTCTTTTTATATGATTTTTTTTTATTCAGCATAAGAAAATACGTGTCTCACTTAAAAGACAGAGATTTTTTTTTGTATACCTGTGTAATTATCGAATAAGAAGTTGCCAGAAATTGAACGTTGTAGTACATAAAACGTCACTTTTTCAAAGAGGTACTTTATACAACTGTATAAAATTGTATACGTTACCAGGTAGACAATAGATAGACAATAGACAGTTTATTCATCTTTTCGGCTACAAAAGTTGTAGATAAGACATGTCAACAGAGGGATGTATGATCCCATCTTAGGTAATATCAAAAATAATAAAATAAGAAATCTTACTATTAAACACATCAATACACTAAGTTGGGAATGTGGAATCTTTGGCACAATGATACTACTCAGTATATATCACCACTACACCAAACACTTTATTTTTGCACTCGACGCGCGTTTCGCTAACCATGTTAGCTTCATCAGGAGCGATGATTGACTAAAGCTAAACTACCAAATCTACCCTATTTATACTTAGCCTAACCCTTGAATTACTCAAGCGGAACTAATGACATAGGCAAGCCTATCAGTTCCGGTCAAGTAACCAGTAGAGGGGACTATAAGGAATAGGCCCTCTGTCTTTGTTTAAACTACTTTTACATTTTATGATTTCCATACTTTCGTATGCGTTCAACAATCTCCTATCAGATACATTTTTTATTAATCTTAGATTATCTAATGTTACAGTATGATCAGCTTCAAGAGCATGTTCGGCAATGCTAGACTTTTCTGTTCTGTTGTATTTTAAGTGTGCTAAATGTTCTTTAAATCGTGTTCTAATTGACCTTTTAGTTTGCCCAACATACTTTTTGTCACAATCATTACAACTAATTTCATAAATTCCACTTTTCTCACAATTAGGAATCTTATCTTTGGGATTTCCTAAGATATTCCTCAGATTGTCTGATGACTTATAGACTAAGGTGAGGCCTACCTTATTAAATACCTTATTGAGTCCCTTGCTATATTTCGGATTATATGGTATGGAGACATACTTGGTGTTATTTTCTTCGCGTGTAAAAAGTAACAGATAGATATATTCCTAATAATTCATTTCATTGCAAACAACATAAATTAGCCTCATTACATTTTTTAGTTCATCGTTTGGTCACTTTCCCTCTGAATAGAGTAAACTTTAATAAAGAAAGGAATCGTATTAGAAATATAACTAGAGTTAATGGTTATGACGATGACTTAGTGGATAAGCTAATAAATAGGCATAAGTTTAGATTTAATATTCAGAATTCCACCTTTTTTACACGCGAAGAAAATAACACCAAGTATGTCTCCATACCATATAATCCGAAATATAGCAAGGGACTCAATAAGGTATTTAATAAGGTAGGCCTCACCTTAGTCTATAAGTCATCAGACAATCTGAGGAATATCTTAGGAAATCCCAAAGATAAGATTCCTAATTGTGAGAAAAGTGGAATTTATGAAATTAGTTGTAATGATTGTGACAAAAAGTATGTTGGGCAAACTAAAAGGTCAATTAGAACACGATTTAAAGAACATTTAGCACACTTAAAATACAACAGAACAGAAAAGTCTAGCATTGTCGAACATGCTCTTGAAGCTGATCACACTGTAACATTAGATAATCTAAGATTAATAAAAAATGTATCTGATAGGAGATTGTTGAACGCATACGAAAGTATGGAAATCATAAAATGTAAAAGTAGTTTAAACAAAGACAGAGGGCCTATTCCTTATAGTCCCCTCTACTGGTTACTTGACCGGAACTGATAGGCTTGCCTATGTCATTAGTTCCGCTTGAGTAATTCAAGGGTTAGGCTAAGTATAAATAGGGTAGATTTGGTAGTTTAGCTTTAGTCAATCATCGCTCCTGATGAAGCTAACATGGTTAGCGAAACGCGCGTCGAGTGCAAAAATAAAGTGTTTGGTGTAGTGGTGACATATACTGAGTAGTAACATTAATACACAATAAAAACAAGATATAAAAAAAAGAAAAAAAACACACCATACCAGGCTGGTTTGAAAAGTCCGTGCAAAAATACTACTTACGAGGTAAACCTGGTTAGGCTTTTAGGCTTATATACTTCGTCCAACGATGTTCTAGTTTGTTGATCCCTTCCGAATAATAGGATTTGTCCAAGTCTGCAAAATATCCATTAGTGTCTGCAATCACCTCCTCGTTTGAATAAAATCTTTGTCCCGCCAGCCATTTCTTCAAATTGGGGAACAAATAGTAGTCCGAGGGAGCCAAGTCTGGAGAATAGGGGGGATGTGAAACGAGCTGGAATCCTATTTCCATTAATTTTGCGACCACAACTGCTGAGGTGTGTGCTGGTGCGTTGTCGTGATGGAAAAGAACTTTCTTGTGGGCCAATCGCGGGCGTTTTTCTTGCAGCTCGGTTTTCAAACGGTCCAATAACGATGAATAATATTCACCTGTAATAGTTTTACCGTTTTCCAGATAGTCGATGAGGATTATTCCTTGCGAATCCTAAAAGACAGTCACCATAACCTTTCCGGCCGAAGGAACGGTCTTCGCCCTTTTTGGTGCAGATTCCCCCTTGGTATAGTAATGTATCCATGTTTCATCCACAGTGACGAAATGACGCTTAAAGTCCTCCGGATTCTTCTGAAACAGCTGCAAACCATCCTTGCAACACGTCACACGATTCCGTTTTTGGTCAAGCGTGAGCAATCGCGGCACCCATCTTGCGGATAGCTTTCTCAAGTCCAAATGTTTATGCAAAATATTATGTACCCGTTCAGTCAAGATGCCCACAGCACTAGCAATCTCACGCACCTTAACTCTTCTGTCATCCATCACCATATCATGGATTTGATCAATGATTTCTGGAGTCGTAACCTCCACAGGCCGTCCAGACCGTTCAGCGTCACTTGTGCCCATATGGCCAGTCCGAAAATTTTGAAACCACTTATAAACTGTTCTAATCGAAGGTGCAGAGTCACCATAATGTTTATCAAGCTTGTCTAAAGTCTCCTGAGGCGTTTTGCCTTTCATAAAGTAATGTTTAATCACCACACGAAATTCTTTTTCGTCCATTTCTTGAAAATCACTCGACTTCCTTGATTCACACGAATGCCAAACACAAAGAAATAGACCAATATGGCTGAAACTTGGTGTGCGTTCATTCAAGAGATGCTACTAACTAAACATGACCTCGATACGCGCCGGTGGTGCCATCTCTCGGACTTTGCACGGACTTTTCAAACCAGCCTCGTATAACAAACAAATTTATAACAATCAAAATACATACTGAAGATGCTTTAATTAAGTAAGGATGTTATAAAGAATAACATTCACACTCCGCCCAGCAGATAACTTTCAAATTCAGTTACAGAATAAAAAGTTTTATTTAATAGTATAGTTTTTATTTGGTTTTTAAAACGTGCCATAGATTCGATCCTTTTTTACATTTTGCGGCAGTAAGTTAAATAGTCTGCAACCTAAGTAATGACTAGTTTTTTTTTAACATATTCATGATTGTATTTTTCAATATAAAAATTTTCTCTGTTTCGAGTCGGATAACGATGAAAAGATCTATGCGAAATGAAGCTATCTTAATTTTGGTAGATATACATTAAGAGTTTATATATATAAATACTTGTAAATATTAATATTTTTCTATTCTTCAAGACTTCCCTACAGGATGCGTTATATGGCATACTAAAAATTAGTCTCATGATTCGTTTTTGTATTACCAGCACTCTGTCAAGTTCCTGCGCACTTCCCCAAACTGCCAGACCATAGGACATGGCTGGGCACGCATTAGCGTAATAGACAATTATAAGATTGGGATTGGGGGGTATAGTTAAGAAAATGATAGGAACACAAGCTCAAAAACGTTTCCGATTGACAATGCCTACCAATTTGCGAAAAAGTTCAAAATTATGATTACCTGATTTTTTTTGTTGTGTTTTAGTTTTTTTGCTAAAAGAACATACTTAGCATGTTTGATTACAATATTTCCGGATCCATTTTGCACGACTATTTTTCATTTCTCAATTTCATATTAATGAATATGAGAGTTATTGCCAACTTCTTTAATGGCAACACCGTAAATCTACACAAAACCAAAGAGTGAAAACGTTTTATTAAGGTAGCCATTTGCGAGTCATAAACACTTAAATTTGTACTGTTGCCATATAAAATGCATTAAACGGTGTTGTTTCCAGACCAGAAAATGAGTTTAAATAATTTACGAGTTACGAGTAGCAAATTATAACAATGCCATTTCAAGGAAATTTATACGGTCAAAATTTCATTGTCCATAAACGGCCACCTTAATTGACAATTTGCACTCGTTTGTTGTTTCATTTTCAACATCGCAGTGTTACCATTCGCTATCAATGTCGGTATCTCCCAAGACTCCATAATGTCTCCTACTCCCTTTCTCATTTACGAGGCTGGTTTGAAAAGTCCGTGCAAAGTCCGAGAGATGGCACCACCGGCGCGTATCGAGGTCATGTTTAGTTAGTAGCATCTCTTGAATGAACGCACACCAAGTTTCAGCCATATTGGTCTATTTCTTTGTGTTTGGCATTCGTGTGAATCAAGGAAGTCGAGTGATTTTCAAGAAATGGACGAAAAAGAATTTCGCGTGGTGATTAAACATTACTTTATGAAAGACAAAACGCCTCAGGAGACTAAAGAGAAGCTTGATAAACATTATGGTGACTCTGCACCTTCGATTAGAACAGTTTATAAGTGGTTTCAAAATTTTCGGACTGGCCATATGGGCACAAGTGACGCTGAACGTTCTGGACGGCCTGTGGAGGTTACGACTCCAGAAATCATTGATCAAATCCATGATATGGTGATGGATGACAGAAGAGTTAAGGTGCGTGAGATTGCTAGTGCTGTGGGCATCTCGACTGAACGGGTACATAATATTTTGCATAAACATTTGGACATGAGAAAGCTATCCGCAAGATGGGTGCCGCGATTGCTCACGCTTGACCAAAAACGGAATCGTGTGAAGTGTTGCAAGGATGGTTTGCAGCTGTTCCAGAAGAATCCGGAGGACTTTAAGCGTCGTTTCGTCACTGTGGATGAAACATGGATACATTACTATACTCCTGAGACCAAACAACAATCTAAACAATGGGTTACCATGCACATGCACCAAAAAAAGGCGATGACCGTTCCTTCGGCCGGAAAGGTTATGGCGACTGTCTTTTGGGATTCGCAAGGGATAATCCTCATCGACTATCTGGAAAAGGGTAAAACTATTACAGGTGAATATTATTTATCATTATTGGACCGTTTGAAAACCGAGCTGCAAGAAAAACGCCCGCGATTGGCCCACAAGAAAGTCCTTTTCCATCACGACAACGCACCAGCACACACCTCAGCAGTTGTGGTCGCAAAATTAATGGAAATAGGATTCCAACTCGTTTCACATCCCCCCTATTCTCCAGGCTTGGCTCACTCGGACTACTATTTTGTTCCCCAATTTGAAGAAATGGCTGGCGGAACAAAGATTTTATTCAAACGAGGTAATTGCAGACACTAATGGATATTTTGCAGACTTGACAAATCCTATTATTCGGAAGGGATCAACAAACTAGAACATCGTTGGACGAAGTGTATAAGCCTAAAGGAGACTATGTCGAAAAATAAAAAAGGTTTACCCCAAACACATAAGTAGTTTTTATTTTTGCACGGACTTTTCAAACCAGCCTCGTATATTAACGATCTGCGAGAAAGGACCACAAATTCATTCTATAGCTTTGCAGATGAGTATGCCTATTTCTTCCTTTACTTTGAATGCTCGAACATCGGCTAACCATACAAATTTCCGCAGACAGCAGGAAGTCGTTTAATTTAACAAAGACTTGGAAGAAATTTTATCTTGAGGTGATAGTAACCAAGTACAATTTAACGCTACACAAACTCAGGCGGTAGTTTTTTCTAAAAAAGTTAACGTTACTGAATCCGACGTAGTTATGTCAGGGCATTCCAATACTTTAGTACTGTCAGTTTTCTGGGCGTCAATCGGCTTAGGCTGCGTGAAGTTGCTTAACGTTGACGTTGCTGAACCCAACATGGTTATGTCGGGACAATCCATTCCCCTAGCATCGTCGCTCAATTTGTTGGGGTTAGTTTGGGAGCAAATATGCCCCGACATGAAAAGGTTGCAGGCATAGCAAGGAGAGCTTCTCAAAAGTTAGGAATATTATTTCGAACCAGGAAGCTTAACTGTTAATTCTGTACAAAGCTCAAATTTCCACTCATAAAAAAAGATTATTAATTGTACTTCCGAAAATATAGTTCATGTTGGTCTCACACCAACACATATTTCTTACATCCATTATCTATATTTGTATTTTTCAAAAGACAATTTGTTAAAAGCCTTTTTCCAATTCAAATAAATGACTCAAAACCCTATTTTGCCTAAAACATTAACCAAATACATACACTTAATAATAGAAATTACTTTACCTGAAAACAAATATTTTAGTCAGGTTAATGTATAAAATGACAACAAATAAACATCAAGTCAATATTTTACTTACAACCTGTCAGTTTACTTTTAATTTATTTTAAATATACTGGACATACATCGAAATATAAAAAAATTAATAAACTACAGAAGTAATAACGCCATATGACATAACATATTTGATGCTACCGCCTCCGCCACCTTTATAAATTGTTATAAAATATAGGTATTGCTGTTAATACCTTTATTTTCCCAACAATAAACCATAATGATTTAATAATTATTTACTTTTTTTTTCATAATTTCCTTACAATATTCATTGCAACAAAAATAACCAAATAATTCCTAAAAAAATCTAGTTTCAACCGAGATTCAATTCGAGAAAAACCTATTTTATCCAATCAGAAATGGTGAACTGTCAGTGCCGTCATGCCTCCAAGAATAACAAAATACGTAAACAGCTGTTGGCTTGTTTCATTCACCCCGACTACCTACGGTGCTATAGTACCCTCAGCTGTTCTTAGGGTTGGACGTGTTCTATAAAGTGGGTCATTCTAATAGAAATGCGTTTTAAGAGGCCTCGTTCATCCTTACCAATATTACAATCTAATCTCGATTTAGCTGAGTTACAACTATAAACTGTCAGTATAGATTCTATGATAAAATTTCCGAAAATAATATTTACACATACTACTCCACACCATAAAAAGATTATATCCAGTGATCGAAAATAAAATGTTCCCTTTCACGAAAAATGCCCCATAGTCCTGTTTTCTTACATCAGAAGTGTGAAAAATTGGCAGACAATGATAGGCTGCCTCCATTGTATAAACGGGACTTTATTGAGCATCTGTGAACCTTTTAATGCATAATAAAACCTTCTAGTTTTAATGCAAGGGTAACTCATCACATGCACAAAGAGAAATTAATTAAATGTTGGTAATTTAGAGTTCTAAGTTCCAGCTGTTTGACTTTTAGTTATATAGGGCCGATTTTTAACTAAGAATACAAATTTGCACACAAGAGTAATACAGTGAAATCTCCCTTGGGCGGACACCAACGGAACCGACCGAAAGTGTCCGTTCAAGAGGGGTGTCCGCTTAAAAGAAATACAAAAAAATGTTTTTTTTTAATAAAAACTGTAATTAAAGAATTTGGGATATTTAAAACGTATACTTATGTATGTACATATTTTTAAAATAAACAACAAACTTAAAACTTAAGGAAAAAACAAAGTTTTGTTACCTTTAGATACATATAAAATATAATAGGGTAGAGTTATACATATGAAATGAAAGATCACTTTAATGAAGCAAAAATTCATATATTGTTTTTGTCTCCTCTTTTTCTTTAAAATGGATTCCACAAATCGTATTTCTAATTTGGAAAGAAGTTTTAAAGACTCTGCATCTCCGTGATCTTCGGCAAAACTTTTAAGCTGCTTGGTTAGGGTAATAGCTTCACCATAATTTGGGATAGGATTTGTTGGTACTGGAATTCATCGACATCAGAATCTTCGGAAAGTCCTTGTATTTCAACTGGATTTTCAATTTCTTGTTTTGAATCTGGATTTTCAACATACAAATTTTCGTCTATGTTCAAAAAATCATTAAGGTTTTCATCATCAGTCACCTCCATCAAATTGTTATTTTTGAGGATATCTGCAAGTACGTTAAGTGGTAAGTCATCTTCTGGATCAGATGTAACAGCCTCAGTTAACTGGTCTTCTCTTTGCATATTTTCATGCATAAATCCCACTTTACGGAAGCAGTTTTTAACTGTTTCCTTGGTTACAGCGGTTTTTGCAAGTAAACTGCATCCAATGGTGTAATTTTCTTAATTAACTCAAAAGCTGTACCAGCAGTTTGAATGTTTACTATCAGGTGTTTTACTATTAGACTTCGGTAATAAATTTTTAAATTTTTTATAATTCCCTGGTCAGGTGGTTGACAAGCTGATGTACAGTTAGGGAGCAGAAACAAAATTTTGTTATTTTTTTAAGCGGACGTCTTTTGGATGAGATCCTGCATTGTCTAAAAATAACAAAATGTTTCTTTTTTCTTTTGTCATTTTCCAATCAAGATCTTGTAACCACTCTGTCATAATTTCTCCTGTCATCCAAGCTTTTTTATTATATTTCCAAGTTACAGGCAGGTCGTTTATGGTAATATTTTTAAATGCTCTGGGTTTAGCTGCCTTACCAGTAACTAAGAGTTTTTCTTTTTCTCCCGCCATATTTGCATAATGCAAAATTGTAAACTTCTCTTTGGGATATTTACCACCAATACATTTTTCTTTTTTTAATGTTTAATGTTATCCCTTAATTAAAGAAGGGCATTTTTCCCAGAATGATGAAACATCTTCAGCAATAACTGAAGTTCCTTCTCCTGAAATCACTATAAACCTTATGTTGTGGCGGATTCTAAATTTATTACGTCAACCAGAAGAAGCACTGAATGTAGAATGTCCCAGAGACTCGACTGTTTCTTTTGCTTTGCATCGTATTAGCGGACCTGAAAAAAACATTAACAATAAGTTTTTTGCATTTTTGTCACGACAAGCCTGCTGATACTCTCACCACTTTTATCCATTGTTTGAATTGATATGAAAAGAGAATCAACGTACTAATTCCAGAAAAGCTTATATAAAAAAGATAATTCATGTGCATACCTGTCAAAGGAATCCCCTTATGGCAAGCTGTTATAAACCAGTCATAACACAATTTGGCAATTTTGGTGCCATCATCAGTCGAAAACCTTATTTTTTCATTCAAATTGCTGTTCGACATCCACTTGTTTAGAAGGATTTCTTTATGTTTAATTTTATCAGCAGCTTGTGTTTTTCCGATATTAAAACGCTTGGATAAGTCCCTTACATTTAACTTTTCCTTATTGTGAACTTCAACAGCGTTTCCCAGTCGCGCCGCGCGCCAGCGTCGCTACCTGCCTTCACTGAGGGACTTCCCCGAGTAAACCGGGGATTTACCGTCTGACGCCGATGTGAAAAAGATACACAGTGGGCGACACATTCATTGTAGAAATGGCTCCAAATAGAAAAATTCTCACGCTTGAACAAAAATTAAGATTGTTGAAGTTCACAATAAGGAAAAGTTAAGTGTAAGGGACTTATCCAAGCGTTTTAATATCGGAAAAACACAAGCAAAAAATACTCACTTTTTCACAAACGATATCGACTTTTTAATATATTTAGCGGCCACGGAATATGTCATTTTGAACCCGTTTGGATGAAAACCAAGAAAGACTGCCTCGAACCGACCCGCAAACAAGTGACTCATTTTGGATTTTACGTGATTTCGACGACAGTTCGGAATTGACTGATAATTTTACTAAAGTGTGTCGTAGACAAAGGTTCCCTCTACCTATTTTTTGTTATATCGCTAGAATGGCATCTACTAAAAATGAATTATCGCTGACTCGTTCTCACTTTACAGACTGTAATAATACAATTGTTATTATGTAATTTTAAAAAAATAATGTACATTGTTAAAATATTATTAGGAATCGCGCAGATCGCATGAAACAAAAAAAAATGAGAGAGAGAGGGAGAGAGAGAGAGAGAGAATAATTAATGGGATAGCTAATAGAAACAATTCAATTATTATAATTTATTTTAATGCCAAAATATTCTACAACTTTTCTTTTGATTCTTGGCTTTGTTGCTCATATTTTACCTGTCTACTCCGACATTAACACTGATTTATTTTTTCACTACGAACTTTTAATTGTTCCAGGTTATAATGGGAGACAGAGCTTCAGCAGAAAGAGCATGTAAAGAGCCAAATCCAATAATTGACGGAAGAAAAGCCAACGTAAATTTAGCTATTCTTGGAGCTAAACCTAGAGGAAATGTACCTACCGGTAAATATTATTTTATGTTTTTGTTTTTCATGTCACTTTAGTCACCACTTTCCTCGTTTATGTTTAAAAATAACTTTATAAATTTAGACTTTGCGGCTCAACGTCTTTTTATGTTTATCTTCTTTTTTTTCTCAGCAGGAAGGTTTAAAGATTTCTGTCCAAGAATACATTAAAGAATTTTAAATTTTTATCCAGCTTGAACACACTGAAAATTTTAAATTCGGAACTAGATATCAGGTTTTTAGAATTACCGGAATAATTCAAAATTTCTCCAATACCGCAACCAATTAGGCAAAAGTTTCATAACATTATTGAAACTATACATCATTTGATGATCCCCACCGTTTTCCCCATATTAAAATATTGGAGAGATAATGGACGTAAGAAGGAAAATTTTTAGATTCTCATGATGCATGCATAAAATTTAATGATTTTTTGTTTGGATAAAACTTGAAATATGTTGCTGGACATTGAGCTCTAATATAATTGAGTCGTTGGTCCGTCGTGCGGTCCACGAGATCTTAAGCATTCTTCGCCAGCAGTACATTTCTGTAGCATCTAGTTTTTTTTATTTCCGACTTTCTCAATGTCCCGGTCCAGTAGCGATATGTGAAAATAGGAAAGACAAGACAATTTACCAATCTGATTTTTCACTTGTTTGGATATGTGGTTTGTCTTGCCAGAATTTCTTGAGCTTTTGCACAGCTACTTTTGCAAGAGCACACCTTCGACGGATCTCCATCTCTACTGTACCGGCATTACTAATTATAGATCCCAAATACACATACTCACTAACAACTTCAAGGCGCTCAATTTGTCTGATATCTGGTCTGTTTTTATTTTGCCTATCGACAGTCATAATTTTGGTTTTATTTATATTCAGGTCAAGTCCGAGTTCTACGCTTTCTTGTTCTACCCTCTTAAGTATTTGTAGTAACTCTTCTTCGTTCCCAGCCAGAAGAACCGTGTTATCTGTAAATCTCAAATTACTAATCATTTTATCGTTAATTGATATCCCTCCTTACCAATGCCCTTCGCATGATATATTCGCCATATATATTGAAAAGTTTGGGAGATCGGATGCAACCTTGTCTTATACCACAGTGAGGTTAAAATTCCTCAGATTTTTTATCATTAACAATAACATGGCACTTAGTATTGGTGTACAGATTTCTAATTAGACAGATGGGGAGGAACTCCCATTTTATTAAGTAGTGACCAGAGCTCTGCCCATATTGCCTTATTAAACGCTTTTCGATAGTCCAAAAAGCATAAATAGAGAGAGTTGTTGAAATCACGTGCTTTTTCAATTATTTGGCGAACGTTTAATAGTTGATCTCTGATTCCCCGACCTCTTGATAAGCCGGCTTGCTCTGGTGGGATTTGTGGTTGAATATACATTTTTAAACGATCATTAATAATTTCCAGGAGGACTTTACTGACATGAGAAATTGAAGTTATTGTGCGAGAGTTGTCACAATTTGTAATAGGAGGGTTTTTATAGAACATCTTGTCCAGTCTGTTGGTCATTGTTGAATATGCCAGATTTTGTTACATAACTTATGGATCACTTTGATGTCCAGCTCTCCCGTGGCTTGTATTACTTTTGAGGTAATCCAGTCAGGACCTGGAGATTTAAATGGTTTTATTTTCCTTATCGCTGCTTCAACTTTACTTGTATGTATGTATGTATGTATGTATGTATGTATGTATGTATGTATATATATATATATATATATATATATATATATATATATATATATATATATATATATATATATATATACATATATATACATATATGTACATATATATACATATATACATATATATATATATATATATATATATATATATATATATATATATATATATATATATATATATATATATATTGTAAGGTGTGAACTTACCCGCTTTTTGAAGCGTCATTTTGTAGCCTATGAAAAGGTGTTTAATTGCGCCCCACTTTAATTTCTGGTAATGAATTGAGTGAATAATGATTTTAAAAGAACTAAAGAAATTAAACAAACACTAGCTCAGTTTTCCTTGGTAGAGAAATATGGGTAAGAGATAATTGTTTTACGTCTTTTTGGAATTATTTTCTATTTTTTAAAAAAAAGCTTCAGTCGTACAAATTTTGGGCACCATTCATTTTAAAATAGAAAGGATCTAACTTCAGTTAAAAAAATGAAAAAATACTGAAGTGTTTTACAGATATTACTAAAAAGAATTATACTAGTACGACTTTTCTTATCCTGAAAAGAAAAATAGGTATTCAGTGAGACACTAGCTTTAATCAACAAAAAGAAAATTTATTCAAGTTTTTTTAAAAATAAAAAGTTCTAACCTTTGCAGTTCTACAAAAAAATTCTAGCCTAACTAGTAGTTATTACATTTAAATTCTGAACTATGACCACCCCCGAAGACGAAAAATAGTGCTTTTCACTTCACTTTTTAGTCAGTTTTAAATTACTGTTAAGGCACTACTCAGGGACAGGTCTATTGAAGTATGCTTTGGTAACTTACTGTTCTTATTCCTGCTTTGATGGAATACGACCGATTTCACACTTTTCTAGCAAACACTTAGAGAGCCCACTACGGCTTTTCGTTAAGAAACTGGTGCTTTACTTAGCTCGCATGATGGTTGTTATGAGCTTTTTCTCTAGCTCAGTCGAAGGAAGCCTACTTGGCGGCTCCGATGCAATTAGCCTCGCCTACTCGGCGGCTGGATGGAAATTAGCCCTACTCGGCGGCTGGATGGAAATTAGCCAAGACAGTCGTTTCTCGGACCCTTAAATAAACCATGCAAACTCTGCCGGTAATATGGCGACCCCGGAACCAAAACTGCGGATACACACATTTCACCAATCGCGGCGTAGCGGTAGATTCGGTCAGGAACCCGCACTGCACAGTATATACCGAACGTCTTGGAATCTCTGTTTAATATACCGTTCGATACAAAAATGAAAATTAGTACAATTTGAAGTGAAAAATCAGTAACATTACATGGTCTTAAAATCTAGGAAAAAATGAATGTTACAATATATATACATATATGCATCCAATTTGTCCAAGAAAAACTTCTCATAATAGTTCTTTCAATCACCTCCCGTCTTAAACTAAAAATAATGAAACAATTACATAACAGTTAGATTACTTGACTCCAAAAACCTTGAAAAAGACTTAAAACACAAAAATACAACCTCACTCTTCTAACTCCCTTCCTCACTCCTCTAAGCCCTTATAGGTCTCACTATAAGTAATTATGCTTCGCTATCGCAATCAAAAACCTGGAAAAAGTTAATGATATGAAAACTATACAATACCTAACGACCACCCTACCATCCCCCTCTTTTGTTGAAAGTAATGAAAAAAATAACTTAATTTTTAGATGCTACACCACTACACCAAACACATTATTTTTACACTCGACGCGCGTTTCGCTGACCTTGGTACCTTCATCAGGAGCGATGACTGACTAAAGCTAAACCAGAAATCTACCCTATTTATACTTAGCCTAACACCTGAATTACCAGGCGGAACTAATGACATAGGCGAGGCCATCAGTTCCGGTCAAGTAACCATAGAGGGGACTATAAGGAATAGGCCCTCTGTCTTTATTTAAACTACTTCTACATTTTTTAATTTCCATACTTTCGTATGCGTTCAACAGTCTCCTATCAGATACATTTTTAATTAATCTTAGATTATCTAATGTTACAGTATTATCAGTTTCAAGGGCATGTTCGGCAATGCTACACTTTTCTGTTCTACTGTATTTTAAATGTGCTAAATGTTATTTAAATCGTGTTTTAATTGACCATTTAATTTGCCCAACATACTTTTTGTCGAAATCATTACAACTAATTTCATAAATTCCGCTTTTCTTAACATTAGGAGTCTTATCTTTGGGATTTCCTAAAATATTTCTCAGATTGTCTAATGACTTATAGACTAAGGTGAGGCCTACATTATTAAATACATAATCGAATCCCCTGCTATATTTCGGATTAAATGTGCGTGTAAAAAAGGTGGATCTTATGTCTATTTATCAACTTGTTTACCAAGTCATCGTCATAACCACTAACTCTAGTTATGTTTCTAATACGATTCCTTTTATTATTGAAATCCAATGCTGCTAATTTGTGTTGTTTGCAGTGAAACGAATCATGAGGAATATATCTAGCTGTTACTGTGTGGTATCAAACTCTAACCTATTATTATTTTTAATAATTAAAATAACTAGAAAAGGCAGTTGTCCTTTGTTCTCAATTTCGTAAGTAAATTTAATGAAATCATATCGGCTATTTAATTTGGAAACAAAATCATCTATATTTGCTTTCTTTGTATCAAAAATCGCGAAAACATCATCCACATACCTATACCACACCCTTGGAAAATACTCAAATTCTTGACTGGCTTCGGTTTCAAACTTACTGATGAATGAATTGGCTATGAAAGGTGATAAGCAATTACCCATAACTATTCCTTCTTTCTGAACATAAAATTGACTGATATTGAAAATAATTTTGTTCCATACAACGTTAAGTATTCATAAATAATTTCGTCTTCAAAGTCAAATACTTTCTTTAGAATTCATTAATAAAACAAAAGATCTAGTTCTGAATGACGGTGAAATCTTAATTTCTTTTAATGTCAGTTCTTTGTTTCCAAGTGTGCCAATACAACAACCTTTACAATATCTCGAAGAATTACTTAGGATGAATGACTTTTAGGATGAAATTATCTACACAAGCTTCCATTCCATGTTCAACATCTCTTAATTTTGTCCCAACAGTGATTTTTGCTATGTAATTGGTTTCAGCTCATTTTGATTTTCCGTTTCATTTGCCTATTTTTTTTCTGTTTCATTTAATCAAACTGCAGCTCGAAAAAGACAGGTACCACCTTTGGCAATACAAGCGCTCAAATATTGCATTTACAAAGTAAATACCAAACTGTGTATTTCATTCCTATTGTAGCTAAACTAAACGGCGTTTGGTCGTATATTATTCTATAATACTGAAATCTGCGTAAACGCTGCAGGATTTTTTTATGCAGAGAACACACGCTACATGAAAATCTCCAAACCACTACAATCGCGGCGTTTATCCGGAAATCACGATCCACGTTCATCTTGAATCATGTGACATTTACGTAGTGGGAAACACGGAGTTGGGCAGTTCATTGCTAAATGATGAGCTTATCCATGTGAAACAACTACAAAGTATAGCATGTGTACCAAATTTGAAGTCGAATATCCCATTTTGTGAGTTATTATTGCCAACAGGCTGATAGATCGACAAACAAACCGACGAGGTACTATGTTTTTTTTTTGTATTACAAGGACTCTAAATGAAAGAAATGCAAAAATTTCGTAGCGAAGTCAGCAAAAGCAAGTCCCCATTTTGACTAATGAAATACACTGGATGTTTTTGTTGTGGGTACCCTCTAAGACAGGGGTACTCAAACCGGCGATCGCGATCGACAAGTCGATCGCGAGTGCTTTTTGAGTCGATCTCGAAAAAAAAAATTCCGATATAGAACTATTCACAGATCTTGTTTTAGGTAACTAAAACAAAATGTAATGAATAAACTACTAAAATTTATTCGATCCACAATTAGGCCAGAATAACCCCCTCATCACTTTCTTTTATCGTAATAACCCCCTGCTAGCGGCAAAAGGCGGCTTTATCAAAGGAACGCGCGGTACTTGTAAAAAAAAAAGCCGCGTTTTTGATTCCCGCCGATTTTTCTAGAAACTTCGGGCGGCGTGTTTGACGGGAACATTCGAGACTTCGTCCGCGCCGATATAAATGTTGCGCCTGCAGGAATAGGAGTCAGTCTGAGTTGTAACTTGAAGGGGATACATCGATACAAAGTTTATTAATAAATAGTCCAAAATGAGTGAGGCAAAGAAAAGTAAAACTTATCATTTTAATAACGATTGGGAGGAAGAATTTTTCTTTTGTATGGTAAAGGATAAGTGCATTTGTCTCATTTGCCGTGCGTCAGTTGCAATACCTAAGCGTGGGAACTTAGAGAGGCATTATAAAACGGTTCATAAAAACTATGAAAAGGATTTTCCGTCACAGAGTTAATTAAGAAAACGAAAAGTACGTGATTTGATAATTTGTTTGAAAAAAGAACAAACCATGTTCACAAGACCAGCCAAACAATCAAAAGCTGCAACGATCGCGTCATTTAAAATATCTCACATATTGGCGAAAGACAAGAAACCATTTGATGATGGATTGGTTGTGAAGGAAGCATTTATTGAAGCGGGTGAGAATTTATTTGGAGATTTTAAAAATAAAACAGAGATTATGTCTGCTATTAGAGAACTTCAGTTATCTCGTCCGACTGTCACAAGGCGTGTTGAAGTTATGAGTCAGGACATGGCAGATAAACTAAAACATGATATCATGGAATGTACATACTTTTCTTAACAGTTCGACGAATCCACCGATATGATAGACACTGGCCAGCTGTGTATTTTTATTCGAATGGTATTCAATGACATGTCTGCTAAAGAAGAGTTTTTGATAATGATTCCTCTGACAGGAAAGACCCGTGGATATATATGACGTTTTTTCTTCAATTTTTGTAACAAACTACAAGCTACCAATATATAAACTAGTGTGCATTACAACCGATGGAGCACCAGCAATGACTGGAAGCGAAAACGGTTTTGTGGCACTGTGTCGAGCTAATGATGATTTCCCTTCATTTTTCTCCTTCCATTGCATTATGCATCAACAAGTTTTGTGTTCAAAAGTTCTAAACATGGAGGAGATTATGGGCATTGCAATAAAAATTGTGAATTCTATCCGTGCACGTAGCTTGCAGCGACGGCTCTTTAAATTGCAGTTGGAAGATAGTGAGTCAGCTGAACACACTGATTTAGTTCTTCACACGGACGTCAGGTGGTTGAGTCGCGGAAAATTCCTAGAAAGGTTTCAAGAATTATTGCCCGAAATAACAGCTTTTCTGGACGAAAGAGGTGATGACACTCAGATGCTGAAAAACGGAAAATGGCTGACTGATTTGGCATTTTTGACAGACATCACAATGCATTTAAATACCATTAATTTGGAGCTTCAAGGTAAAGGAAAAACTGTTATTGAGATGATTAGCGCAATAAACTCATTCAAAAGTAAATTGCAACTTATGATAGATCAACTGAAAAGAAAGGATCTGAAAAATTTTTCGTCTTTGAAAGCAAGGATTCCTCAGTTGATATTTATGAGGCAGAATTATCAAATATTTTGGACCAATTCGAAATACGTTTTTTATGATTTCAGTAAATTGGCAAATATCGCATCATTTATGAGTTATCCTTTTTCGTGTAAAAACATTGAGGAATTAGCTACTGAAATAGCAAGTCAGTTTAACATGGACTCATGTTCTGTTGAAAATGAGTTAGTGCAGATTATATCAGATATACATATCAAAGCCACAGCATCTGATACAAAATTCTGGTGTTTTATATCTGAAGATAAATGACGGCAATGTTTGGGTCAACTTACTTGTGCAAGTTTGCATTTTCTGAAATGAACATAATTAAGTCAAAATATCGCAATCGACTAACTGACGAACATATGTCATCATGCTTGCGATTAGCACTCGGTAATTACATACCATCTTATGAAAAGTATGCTAAGGACATGCAGTGCCACGCTTCAACATCCAAAGTCACTCTTTAGTTAAGTTTAGACACTAGAACTCATTTGTTTTGTAAGAACCAATAAACTCGCAATTTTGAATAATTATGAGTTTTTTCATTGACATTTTAGAGCAGACCTACACTTACCTTGACTAAAAAAATGCATATTGTGCGGAAAACTAATATCTATGCCACGATACACCCTACCTAGACGACAATCCTGCATCACACTTACTTGCAGCCTCTCAGAGTCGATCGATCGTAGTCTAACAATATTGAGGTAGATCGCCAGCAGTTCAAGTTTGAGCACCCCTGCTCTAAGACGTCAAATAATCCACTACAAAAACTGAAATTTAACTAGGTCTGGCAACAATTAAAAGCTACGTTACCATTCAAATTATTTTAATGACATCTGAATCTGTAGGATTTCTGACGAAATAAACAAAACGAAATTGAGAGAATTGTTACGTGTAATTATCTGCTTGTTTGTGCTACCGTGATTCACCGCATAAAATAGACTAATAATGAGTTACGTTCTAAAGTATTAGACTGACCAATAAATATAGTATCTCAATGTTTAGAACTTTTTCGATCCGCTGGTGCATAGTAAAAACCCAGAGGTTTACGTAAAATATAATAAAACATGTTCCTTTTATAACTATTTAATGATAGAACTTTTTTCGAAGTATTGGCCTAACAAACTTACTGTATTCTGCAAGGAACTATATTTATAATAATCATTATGATACAATAGGGGGCAGGTATACGTTTAAAACTAGGTTCACAGCTGCCCAAAATCGAAATTGTATCTTAATAGTTCTTTTCGCTAGTACCGTGAAAAGGGGTTTGATTTTTGTTCTTTTCTCTGTCGATGCGTCCCAAGACGGATTAACATATGAGACAACAGTAAACAACTGCTGAAATGTAGACTTTGTTCAATTTTAGTAGTTTTTGTTGATAATTATTATAACTTCATAATAGCTTGAGCGCCTTTCCCATGACTTTCGTTGGTAGTTGTTTAGCAAGGCCTTTTTGTCTTTTTTGAGTATCGGCTGATCTGTAGCGCAATTCCAGCAGGAAGGAAATATTTCCGTTCTGTAGGGTAGCTTGAAAAGTCTACAGTAAACTGGTGTAAGTTTTCTCGCGTATTTTTTTAGTACTCTGGCAGGTATACCGTCAGCACCAGAAGCTTTTTTGGTGTCTACGTTTTATGATACGCTGTCTGAAGACAATATCGGACATCCTTAGGAATAGTTGGTGGTGTTTTTCCTTGGTTGTAGAGCAATTGGTCCCAAATTTTACAAAATTTACCCCTTTCACCTCCTTCCCCTGAAGCAATAACACTTAAAAAATATAAGTTAATAATAATAATTTGGTATAAGTAAATGCAAAGTGCTCCACATCAACAAAGGCCAATGGAAGTACCACCATGAGACAGAAACCATCAACAATAAAACACTCGATAACATGTTCGACAAAGAAACATACAAATATCTAGGCTTCCAACAAAGCACCACACTCAACCACACTCACATCAAAACAGAGCTCAGAACCGAATTCAAAAATAGACTGACGAAACTTTTACAAACAAAACTCAACTCTAAGAATCTCACTAAAGCCATCAACACCTTCGCTATACCTATACTCACATATTCATTTGGTATCATCAAATGGTCACAAACAGACATAGAAAATATTCACGTCTTTATACGATCTCAATTCACCAAATACAGGAAATTACACCCCAACGCATGCAAAGAAAGACTTACCATCGAGAGGAAGGCAGGAGGAAGAGGAATTATAGACATCAGATCATTACACACAAAACAAATACAAGCACTTAGTAAATTCTTTCACAGCAAGCAAACCAGCCTCCACACAGCGACAGTGAGAGCAGACAAAAACTACACACCTCTCGACTTATCCCAGGCAGACCACTCAGCAGACACACATAGTCACAACAGGAAAAGATGAAAACGTGGTCAGAAAAAACACTCCACGGAAAACACAGATACCACATAGAACAAGACCACGTAAATAAAAAACATACACCTGGTTACAGGATGGGCAGCTATTCCCTGAAACAGAAGGCTTCTTACTTGCCATCCAGGATAAAGTCATATTAACCAGAAACTACCAAAAGCATATCATCAAAGACCCAACTATTACAGAAGACAGATGCAGGAAATGACACCAGCAGAAAGAAACGATCAAACACATAACAAGCGGATGTAAAAATATTAGCCGGAATACACAGCCAGACATGACTCAGCGGCAAAAATAGTTCACCAAGCACTAGCCACAACATACAAGCTCATAGAAAACACAGATCCCTACTACAAATACACACCAACATCCGTACTTGAAAATAAAGATTACAAACTCTACTGGGACATCAGTATCCATGGAATTTGGTATAAGTAAATGCAAAGTGCTCCACATCAACAAAGGCCAATGGAAGGTGGATGTAAAATATTAGCCGGAACAGAATACACAGCCAGACATGACTCAGCTGCCAAAGTAGTTCACCAAGCACTACTCACAACATACAGACTCATAGAAAACACAGATCCCTGCTACAAATACACATCAACATACTTGAAAATAAAGTTTACAAGCTCTACTGGGACATCAGCATCCATACAGATAAAACAGTCTCCGCCAATAGACCCGATAATACTTTTCAGTACAAAAAAGGAAAAGTCACCTGTCTAATTGACATAGCTGTCCCCAACGACACAAACATCCAAACGAAATACACAGAAAAAATTTCCAAATACACAGACCTTGCAACGGAAATAAAAAGGCTATGGAAACAAGAAAAAGTCATCATTGTCCTCTTCATTATATCAGCCACAGGCCTTACACCAATAACATTCACACCACACTTAGTACAATTAGGACTCGACACAAACATACACAGAAACATTCAGAAGTCAGTGATTTTGAAAACATGTAACATTGTCAGGTCATTCCTTAATACATAATGGTAATAGTGTTTGTGCTGACTTGGCTTTGGCCTGTCAGCCAAACATGGAGCCACATTGACCAAATGTGAGAAAGAAGAACTTCTTTATAATAATAATAAAATGTCTTTATTGTAATTAAATGGTAGGATTACAATTGGCGGAGGTGAAGTTACACTTCCTATCTCAACCATGAAATGCGAATACATATTGAATACAACAACATTTAGAAACTAGTATTGCATATAAAATACAAAATATAATAATCAATACACAATATACTATCATGATAGAAGTTAATATTAACACTGTGGGTGGCTAAGGGTATGGTTACTGCTATATATGTAACATTAGAGAGGTCGATTGAGGTGCCGGAAGAAGCAATCAGCATAAGCTATGAACAATGGTTTTTACTGCTCTTTTAAACCTGTGACCTGACGCATCCCTCAGATCAACAGGCACTTTTTTGTACAATTTAGCTATTTGGTAACTGAAAGAACGCTCATACAATGAAGTCAAATGCATGGGCGGAGTCAAGGTGAATTTATGCCTTAGATCCAGGTTATGTGCATCGTATCTAAATTTAATTTTGCTATATAAGTAGCCAGGATACTTATTACAAATAATCCTATTGTATAGTACCAAACTGTGTAGCACCCGTCTTTCATTCATTCTGAACCACTTTATGTCACACAGTTTTGCACAAACACCTCTCTCACGGCCTCGAATACCGCCAACAAAACGCACGTACGAATTTTGCATAAGTTGGATCCTCTTAGCGTCACAGTCTAAAAGGCAGGACCCGTACACCACCTCACAGTAGTTAAAGTACGATAGAACAATGGAGTCACACAACATCTTTCTAAGATCTCGGTAAGAAGAGCGCGTTGATTGAAAATTAATTTAAGGTTCAAGTTGTGCGTGTTCTGTGTACAAAATTTGAAATCGATATCTCATTTCGTTTCCAAGTTATTGGGCCAATAGATTGACAAACATTCAGAGAAATAGAGAAATCGACAATGAGATAGATAAATAATATAAATTTTTAAATAACTACTAAATTTTGCGTATTTATTTTTTGTTTTTTTTAATGCTCCAGAGGTGCGGGTCGAACTCATGCATACGTGAATTATTTACGAGTATGTCTCTAAATGAATCAGATAATTTTATCGCTAAACTTCTGGCCAACCCTTTGAACACTGCCCTGTAAAATAATAAAACACTAATTTGATCGCGACATAAAATCGACGGAAGTATTTTTGTGGATATACGTGAAAGAACAACCAATAACTAAACACAATTGTTTTGCATGGGTGCCGTGTGCAAGTGCCCATATCCGGGTAGGCCGGAAACCAGAAAAGGGCTAAATATGGGGAAACTGTAGGCCCGTGCCGGTAGGCCCCGAAAACAATACTTTATATCCCGGTGGTGTTGTATTTTGTTTCCAGTGGCGGTGGTATTTGTTTTTTCTTTAATTCCTTTTGACCGCCGCACTGTAGGCCAGGAATTTGATTTTTCGTTTAAAATTGTCTAGAGCCCTCAATTATTAACGAAATCAGACAATTTTCTTTTTAAATACTCGTAATCGAATTCCTGACAAACGTAAGGAAGCCAATTTGCAAAATATTATCTCAAAATTTTTTAAAATTGCAAAAAGCAGCACCGAACCGAGAAGTGAAATTTCGAAGTTTACGTGATTTCAAGTTTGCTCGTTCAAAACTGGTTCATCGGAGGTTTCTGGAGTCGCTGAATCTATTTTCAGGGTTATTTTTATCATATGTACCCTTCTGAGGTGGGAGAATGGGGGTTGAGGGAGAAAATTATGACATTCACCTGAATTAGAGTTTCTCGTTCAAAACTGGTTCCTCGGGAGTTTGTGGGGTCGCAGAATCTATTTTCGAGGTCATTTTGATCATATGCACTCTTTTGAGGGGAGAAAATGGAGGTTGGAAAATAGATTCAGCTACTCCAGAAACCCTCGGGGAACCAGTTTTGAATGCGAAACTCTAAATCAGGTAAATGTCGTAATTTCTTCCCCTCCAACTCCCATTTAGATTCAGCGACTCCAGAAATGAACCAGTTTTGAACACGTAAACTTGAAATCACGTGATCTTCGAAATTTCACCTCCAAGTTCCTTTCTTATGGTTGTCCGGAATTCGCTTACGAGTATTAAAAAAAAATTGTCTGATTTTGTTAATACTTAAGAGCTCTAGACAATTTTGAACGAAACATCAGATTCCTGGTCCACTGTGCGCCGGGCTAATCATTTTAACTGTATAATTAGACACCGATGATTTTGAACTCAGTTTTATATCCCTACTAATAGGAACTAAAAATTGTTGAAAAAGTCACCCTCCCAGATTTTTTTGCATTTCTATAATTTCAGGGATCACGAAAAACCTAATTCCTTATTTCCGTCGATCTGTCGGTCTATCTGTCTGTCTGTTGGTCGGTCTATTGGCACTATAAGCGAGATGTTGACTTCAAATTAATTATCTCATTCTCGATGTAGCACATAGGGGTATTTCAGCGTTTCATGTGGCCAAGTTTTTTTTTTTTTTTTTTGTTTTTAGATATTTTAAATCAGGTTTTATTTCTTAATATAGCAGTAAAACCTTTTTGGAGTGCATATTTTAAAGAAAAATACATTTTAATATATAAAAAAACAGTATACTGAGAAAAAAAACACGTTGACTTAAACAAAAATTACAAAAACAATTATTCACGATGAAGAATCCCACGTCTCTTCGTCCGCGCCCGAGCTCCATTCCTCAGCTTCTTCTGTAGATTCCTCCGCTTCTTCTGTAGATTCCTCCGCGGATTTATCTTCTTCTTCGGAACTTTCGTCGTTAATATTGGGTTCAGCAGAAACAAGCATTTGTATTGCTTCTTTACTAAACGACGTAGATCTTTTTTTGGGTTTTGGCTTATACTAGATATTAGTGAGTCCTTCTTGCTTGCTGTAACGCGGTGTTACTCGGACAATACTTCTTGTTACTCTTCCTTATTATTTCATACTGTCTCCATGAGAGGTCAGCTTCTACAAACACTGAGAGGGCGGCTGTTGGATTTAGTTGTGACTGTTTTTTATGCTGCTTTGACATTTTGGATGCTTTCTGGAGAGAGTTAGTTATGTCTTTTAAAATATTGGATGCAATTCTCTCTTCAGAAGTTTGAAAGGATGTTAAAACAGCACGCATTATACCTTCTTTATTTACAGCACTGCGTACTTCCTCTGTTTTTCTACGTTTGCTCCTCTCGGACTTGATTCTTCAAATGACTTTGTTGATCGACCGGAAGAACGACGTTTTACTCTCGGTATTTCAAATGTTCCTTGTAACCCTTCGTCATTCCTTTTAAGAAAAACTTCTGCTTTTTTATACACTTCTGTCCACTTTTTCTTAATTTTTGACTACAAATAGGAGAACTTATGCTTCACTTCCTTCCTTTGCTCATCACAATATTCATCTTGCGATAAAATATAACTCCCAAGATATATAAATTTTCCTCTAAAATTTGTTTTGTTTCTGCGTTTTGTTAAAAAGTAGTCTACGCGTTAGTACTCGAGTACCTGAAGTACCCTCAGATCCTAGAAAAAATAAATAAATACAAAATACCACGTGGTTTTCACCGTCTGATTTAAAGGCCATGAAAACCTCGATTTCACGGGAAATCACGGTTAATATTCACATATTTTTTCTGTTATTACTGAGGCGCACCCTGAAGTATTTTAAATGCCGAAAAACGGGTTTTCGTACAACAATTTCGAGTCACTTTTTCTACCTTCAAAACGTTACTAATTATTTTTTTAAAAAATACATCAAAAAATGATCAATATGTCTACGCTCAGAGCGATGATCAAATTCCGACTGAGACTCCGGCGCGCGCGCTGTCAAATGGGTAACGGGAGGTTTCGCCTATTGTTCTATGCCGATTCAACATTGTTAGGTAGCAAATTTTTTCTAACTGGGAGAAGTTTTAGGAAATCGATTTATGTCCGCCTAAAAAGCTGAAATACCCCTACGTGGAGTAGGAAATTTATTAAAAATTAATAAATAGACATTATTAATTTTTAATAAATAGACATAAGCTTAGGTTTAATATTCAGAATTCCACCTTTTTTACACGCGAAGAAAATAACTCCAAGTATGTCTCCATGCCATATAATCCGAAATATAGCAAGGGACTCAATCAGGTATTTAATAAGGTAGGCCTCACCTTAGTCTATAAGTCATCAGACCATCTGAGGAATATCTTAGGAAATCTCAAAGATAAGATCCCTAATTGTGAGAAAAGTAGAATTTATGAAATTAGTTGTAACGATTGTGACAAAATGTGTGTTGGGCAAACTAAAAGCTCAATTAAAACACGATTTAAAGAACATTTAGCACACTTAAAATATAGTAGAACAGAAAAATCTAGCATTGCCGAACATGCCCTTGAAGCTGATCATATTGTAACATTAGATAATCTAAGATTAATAAAAAATGTATCTGATAGGAGATTGTTGAACGCATACGAAAGTATGGAAATTAAAAAATGTAGATGTAGTTTAAATAAAGACAGAGGGCCTATTCCTTATAGTCCCCTCTACTGGTTACTTGACCGGAACTGATGGCCTTGCCTATGCCATTAGTTCCGCCTGAGTAATTCAAGGGTTAGGCTAAGTATAAATAGGGTAGATTTGTAGTTTAGCTTTAGTCAATCATCGCTCCTGACATGGTTAGCGAAACGCGCATCGAGTGCAAAATTAAAGTATTTGGTGTAGTGGTGGTATATACTGAGTAGTAGGAACTCCTCTCTGTATATTATTATACGTTCTTCTGCAGATTGGGGCACAAAGCAAAAATTTTATTTCTGCTAATAAACCAATTTTACATTTGATTTTTTTGTTTCAGGTTTTTCATTCGCCAGTATAAGGCCAGGAGCCTACCAAACTCTCCTACCTAGTCAATATGGGTAAGTCACCCATATCACATCTCCGACACCATAATTATTTACAATATGTACAGTTGAAAATTCATCACCAACAAAAATCATAATCAATATTTCATGTTTTCTAGCCACGTAAGCTCACGGAGTTGGTGATTCCTAAATCCATTGAAAAATTGTGAAAAATTGTTTTATTGAATTTGGCAGACATCACAGCCGACTCAAACAATTATGTAAACAGTTAGTTTCTTCGATGAGTGTGTGTTTGTGTGTGTGGATTTTTTTTATTTTGATTAGTTACTGAGTTCACTTATCAATAAACTTAACGGTACTTGTTAAGTCAACGGGATAACCCCCAGGTGGTCGTTACATTATTCACAAGTAGTTTTTCACGAAGGAATTGTTACCGAAACTATACAAAGCCAAATTTAAAAATAAAACATTAATATCATACCTTCTTGAGATACATTTTAGAACTCTGGCATACTCCTAAAATACTTGAAAATATATATACAGTAGAACCCCGGTTATCCGAGGTAACGTGGGGGGGCACCCTCCTCAGATAACTGAAAACTCGGATAACCCGGATTTGTTTTTTATTCATTCAAAAAATAAACACCAATACTTTAAACCGATGTACTATCGTTTTTAACATATAAATAGGTACATACATTATAAAACAGTGAAATAGGTATCTATGCGCTTCTGTTCCATATTGCATCTTCTTTTTCTAGCTGCAATGTTTCTCCATCTATTAAGAAGAAGCAAATCCGCTGGGGTTGGTTGCCTCTGGTTGTTGTTCGATATACCCCAAAGCTTTTTCCAAGGAAGCAAAAACTTTCTTGATGAGAGATCTTAGTGGGAGACTGTTCATCCACCGCCTCTTCGTCATCGTCATCTGATTTTTCGGTTTCCTGAAAGTCATTCGTTATTTCTTCAATACTCATTTCTTCTTCTAAATCATCTGCTGTAATCCATTCAACAACATCTTCTCTTGTCACCTTTTCGCAACCTTTTAATTTTTGCGTTAATTCAAATAAACTTTTTTCTTTTTCTTCTATCTCGCTGTCAGAATTTGAACAGGACATTTATCCATGGATTCTTAATTTCAAAGCTAATTCATTTAATGGAGTATTATCTTCACTGTCATTATAGTCCTCAAAATCAGATCAAGATTTTTGAATAGTGGTAGTACGCACAGAATCCCAAGCTTGACTTACCCAGTAAATAACATTTTTCAGTGTAACCTTTTTCATCCCATTGATAATATCCTCCTTTTCTGTGTATTCTAACAAGATATAAACGCCTATATTTTTTTAATGTTTTCGAGGATGCCTTGATCCATTGGTTGCTTTATGCTGGTTACATTTGGAGGAAAAAATTTTACAACAATTTCGCCCAGATGAAGTCCTTCTCCAGGGTGAAAGGGGGCATTATCCATTAACAAAATTGCTTTAATAGGAAGACGGTTTCTGTTCAAAAATTTAGACACAGATGGCACGAACTCTGCTTCAAACCAGTTAGTAAATAAGGTCGCATCCATCCATGCGCTCTTCTGACTTTTGTAAGAGACTGTAGGGCTTTGGGTGAAATGTCTTTTAAAGCTCTTGGACGTGCAGACTTGCCAATCACCATTCAGTGGGATTTTGTGCTTGCCAGATACATTGGAACATACCATTATAGTTAATCTTTCCTTACTTCGTTTATGCCCAGGAGCTGATTTTTCCTTTCGAGGTGCCAGTGTTTTTGATAGAAGCATTTTTATAATTCAGACCAGTTTCGTCACAGTTGTAAATTTGATCATATGTGTATCCACAATCTTCGATTTGCTTTTTTTAAAATTCTGCTTAAACTTCTCAATTGATGACACATCAGCAGAAAGTTTTTTACCATACACAGTCAGTTGTCGTACACCGTACCGTTTTTTTCCAGCGATCAAGCCATCCAGAACTGGCGGTAAACTGATCTATTTCTGGGAATTGCCTACTAATCATTATTGCTTTTTGTTGTAAAATTGGACCTAACAGAGGCACACCTTTTGATCTCTGTTGGTTAAACCACATGAATAAAGCTTCGTTAACCTTTTCATAGTCGCCGTTTTTCATTGATTTTCTTCCTGAGGACGAGGAGGCTTGATTTATACACCACTCTTCTATTTTTGTGCGGTTTCTTTTCCAATCTCCAACTGTTACCTCACTTACTCCATAATCTCGTGCAACAACTTTAATTGTCTCTCCTGCTTCAATTCTTCTGATGGCTTTTAATTTTTCTTCAATAGGAACGACGAGTCTTTTACGCTTGTTTTGCTCCATTATAATACGACAAACAAAAATTTAAACAAAGCAGTTCGTATTAATTACACTTAACTACCAGAACTTCAACCAAATAAATTATGTGAGTATACTCGTACTTCTCCGTAGTAAACGCTATAACGCACTGCATTCACGCAAATTTACATGCTGAAAGAGTCCAAAAACTAAATAGGGGAACCCCTCACACGGCCAGGGGATTCGCCGAAGGCCCCAACGATTTTAAATAGAAATATGTACATACATATTTTAGAAGCTCGGTTAATACGGCAGTATAGACGCGCGTACCTCGGATAATCAGGTTCTTAGATTGGCTTGGTTAATCCCGAGCTGGATAATTGCGACTCGGTTAATCGGGATTCTACTGTATATATATATATATATATATATATATATATATATATATATATATATATATATATATATATATATACAGTCTGTCAAGTAAGAACTTATCCGCGATAATTCATTCAACAAAAAATCGGTAGAGGGAACTTTTGTCTACGACACATTTTATTAAAAGTATCAGTCGATTCCGAAATTTCGTCGAAATCATGTAAAATCTAAAAAGAGTCACTTGGTTGCTCGTCGGTTCGAGGCAGTCTTTCTTTGTTCCCATCCAAAGAGGCCTAAAATGACACATTCCGTGGCAGCCTAAATTCAAGGTTTATTCGGAAAGTAACGTTACAACAGTCATTAAAAATTAAAAAATGCATATTTATTATTAAAAGTTGCAGGTAATAATACCGTAGTACTCAGCTATATTTCCATAAATTCGCCTTGTAGTTCTCTGCATTTAGTGAGTCGTGGAACCAATTTTTTATACCTGCGTCAGTCGTCTCTGCCGCCAACTTCGCTACCCATTCAAACCCTGCATTGTTCACCTCTTCATCGCTGGAAAAACGTTTTCCATATGCTTTCAAAAGAGGGAAAAGAAAGAAGTCACTCGGTGCGAGGTCTAGACTATGGGCGGGATGGTTTAAAACATCCCAACCAGAAGAGTTGAGAGATGTGTTGTTTTTAGTGCGGTGTGAGGGTAGGCGTTATCGTTCAACAGGACAAACTCCTTTCGTCAGGAGTATTCCTTTTCGATCCCAAAAAAATGTTGCCACGATTTTCTTTTCAGACTGTTGTGTCTTGAATTTTTTTTGCAGACGAGAACTCGTATGCCTCCACTGCATCGGTTATCTTTTCTTTTTCGGCCTGTAGTGTGCAACCCATGTTTCATCACCTGTCACAAGGAAATCTTCCCCCTGTCGTTCATAACAGTCGAAAAACTCCTGAGCTGCACGAACTCGATTGGCTTTGTATTCGTCCGTTAGCATTTTTGGCACCCACCGCGCGCACAGTTTTCGAAATTTCAATTTTTCGGTCAATGTTTCATAAAGCACAGTTCGTCTGGCTTCTGGACATTTCCCGTGCAGCTCATCTGCAGTCATACGGTGGTCTTCACGAATCATCTCTTCAGCTTTTTGAACAAACTCCTCAGTCACTATCGATGATCTCCCGCTCCTTTCTTCATCGTGAGTGTTTGCTCGACCATTTTAAAAATCTTGATACCACTTCGCCACGTTTTGACGAGACATCACATTACCATAAACAGAAACAATTTCACGGTAAATATTTGCAGCGCAAGATAGAGGATGAGTCCGCGCACCTCGCACTTGTCGGGATCGAGAATGGGTGGAGTCATCTCGACAAACGATTCTGAGGAAACCAGCCAGGCTACTGATTCCAACGGCCGCTCGCTCTCTTCGTTAAGACCTGATCTGCACGCAGGAGTACCAACTTATAAAAAAAATTCCCTCGGAGCTACATGCGCGTTGTAACCTTACTTTCCGAATATAGCTCGTATAGTAAAAAGTCGGTATCGGTTGTAAAGAAATCGGTAAATCATTTTAACGAGACAAAAAATGTCGACGACTTGCTAAAATGGGGTTCGGTAGGCAAAGTCACTCCGTAAAAGTGGAAAAACGAATCGTGTCTTTGTTTTCTCGGGACCCGAAATTGACGCTGCATAAAGGAGCGGCAAAATTAAGAAGATCGGGTTTGAAATTCGACAAATCAGGTTGAAGAAACCTTTTGAAAACGTGTTCAAATCACAATCGCCTGCGAATGAGCAGGGCTCAGAGGAAAGACGCAGGACCTTGAATGTCTCGCGAGATTCATTTGCAAAGTATGCAGGCAATTCTTAGCCGATTGGAAAACTGTTGCAAAAAATGTTCTCGAAACAGATTTTTTTATAGAACGATTTTTTTTTTTTTTTTTATATTTACGTGGTGCAACCCATAACGGGTCTGTAAGAGCACATGGCCGAACATTTTTTAGTGCTGCTTCGGCGCGGTTAAGTCCCTGAAGCGCTCCAGGGACAGCCCGAAGTCACATGGTGATATGTGTGCGGAAAATGACATCTGGAATAGCATTGTCATGATACAGTCCCGAGGAAGCGGCCTGTGTGCGGAAAATGATCCAAGCATTGTCATGATACACGAGGAAGCACCTCATGCTTCAAAGTTTTGGCCGATTTCTAACCAATGGAAAGTTCACCAGAAAGATTTCAGACATGGTTGTAGTCGAATATCTTCCCGAACGCTCGTCGTCGTCCACCGAAAATTTGCTGCTCTTTTTGGTCCCTATTGTCAAAATTACAGAAATACAACTAGACCTGTACGCTGATAGCAGTATCGCCACTTACCGGCGCGAGTCGATTCTAATTTACGTTCTTGCTATGTAGCGTTAGTCCAAGAACTTTTGGGTAGCACCACGTATATATTGTTTTTGAATCATTTGTTAGGAATTTTTTCTGAGATTTAAGTTTATAAGTTTTCAAGGATTAGAATGATATAAATAAACATTTTAAAATCACTAAAAAAGTTTAGTTGTTGGCATTAGATCTGACACCGCGTTATGTTGCTTATTGGAACCAATATTTTGTCCTACAGATTTATACTGATCAAGCCCGTAATTTCTGAACCATTTAAATCGACACTCATAATGGGCTTATATAAGAAATTCATCTTCAATTTATTTTCTCAACAATATCTGACAGCTTGTCCCCCCATAAAACTCACGAATCGAACAAAATTAACGAAGAATCAAGCATACCCTTTTTAAATGACATGATTTATTTGAAAAAAAAACGTATGAACAGACAAAAATTTAAAAAAGTGTCATTTTAGGATCTATACGTAATAAAATAAAGTAATGAAAGACTTGATTTTGTCAAATTTCCACTTTATTTAGTTTCACTGAAACTGTATGACGCGTTTCGCTATACTATAGCTTCTTCTGATACAAAATGATATTTGAATATTAGTGTTGTTACATTTACACAAATACCCTAAGGTAGATAGGTAATAAAATTAATACTATATGCTAATGAATATTGCTGGGAAATCCATTCTGAACATTAATTGTATAAATTGAGTAAAGGTGAGTTACCATGGGCCAGACAGGTATCTTTTTGTTCGTTTAAAATTATGTCTGAATTTTTAATTCTATTTATTTCTAAATTTTCTAATAGGTTTAATTTTACGCCTTTGTTTTGTATGTGTAGAATTTTAAATTTATCGTCAAAAAGATGATTTGATTCTGTTAAATTGATTACTGTACGCTGAGTCGTTTTTGTTTTTTAAATAGCTTCTTTTATGTTCTAAAATCCGAGTTTCGAATGAGCGACCTGTCTGACCTATGTAACTTTTATGACAAGAACGACAATTTAGCTGATACACTCCAGATTTTTTTGATCTATTTTGTTTTCCCTTTGCGTTTTTAATGAATTTTCCTAACGAGTTGCTTGTTCTAAAAGCTATGTTGATATTATATTTGTTTAAATGGTTTTTAATTTTCTCTGACGTGTTACCAAAATAGGTTAAAACATTATATTTTTTCCCTGTGTTTTCTTCCTTGGGGTATACTAAAGAAATAGCTTTATTTTTAAATTTTTTGTTTAGAATTGAATCTACGGTGTCAGGAGAATATCCGTTGTTAACAGCAATTTGTTTTATTAGATTTAATTCTTTATTAAAATCATCTACAGATAAGGGGACAAGATGTCATCTTTGCTTGTTTTAATGGTACAGAGCGTCAACTTGACAATGTTTTTAACTATGTAAACTCAATACATAAAAATATTAAATTTACTATGGAACTAGAAGTCGACAATAAAATTAATTTCCTTAACTTAACGATAACCAGACATTACAACAAACACAAATTCTCTATTTTTCACAAACTCTTACATACAGATACTACAATAAACATAAAATCAGCTCACCCCCTACAACACAAATTGGCAGCTTACCACAGTATGTTGCATAGACTTGTAACCCCTTATCTGTAGATGAAGCTAGACACCAAAAAGGCTTCAGGCGCTGACGGAATACCTGCCATAGTTCTCAAGAACTGTGCGAGGGAACTAACACCAGTTTTCTGTAGACTTTTCAACTTATCCTACAGAAAGGGAATATTTCCTTCCTGCTGGGAAATGTGCCACAGTTCAGCCGATACCTAAAAAAGGCAAGAAGACCTTGCCAAATAACTACCGACCAATCGCACTACTCTCAATAATATCGAAAGTCATGGAAAAGGCTATCAATCAGCATCTTCTAAAATATCTTGAAGGATTCAACATTATTAGTGATCACCAATATGGCTTTCGTAAAAATAGATCAACAGGAGATCTTCTGACTTATGTAACACATGTTTGGAACAACGCAATTGAACACTTTGGAGAATCTCGAGCGGTTGCTCTTGACATATCCAAGGCATTTGACCGTGTTTGGCACGATGGGCTGTTGGCTAAGCTACGTTCTTATGGTATGTCGGAAAGGTTCTGTTTGTGGCTCTCATGTTTCCTCAGAGAGCGTTCTTTACGAGTGGCAGTTGACGGATTTCTTTCTAACACCTTCACTATCAACGCCGGTGTGCCCCAAGGTTCCATACTGTCTCCTACTCTCTCTTCCTCATCTATATTAACGATCTGATGGAAAATACCGAGAATCCAATCTACAGCTTTGCAGATGCCAGTACACTTATCTCTTCATTCACTTTGAACGCTCGGACATGGACTACTCAGACGAATATCCGCAGACAGCAGGAAGTCATTCAACTTAACAAAGACCTGGAAGAAATTCTATCTTGGGGTGACAGTAACCAAGTGGAATTTAACGCTACAAAAACCCAGGCGGCAGTTTTTTTTCTAAAAAGTTAACGTTGCAGAACCCGACATAGTTATGTCGGGGCACTCCATCCCTCTAACATCGTCACTCAATCTGTTAGGCGTTAATTTGGGAGCAAATATGTCCTGGCATGAACATGTTGCAGGCATAGCAAGAAGAGCTTCTCAAAAGTTGGGAATATTGTTTCGAACCAGAAAGTTTTTACACTCCACAACAACTGTTAATTCTTTACAAAGCTCAAATTCGACCAACTATGGAATACTGCTCCCATGTTTGGAGCTCCGCTCCCAAACATACACTGCATTTGTTGGATTCTACTACTACTTTCATGGAAAGTGTTCGAAAGATGTGGCCCGTTTAATTCCTCCCAGAGCGGTGCATATTAGAAGTACAACGTCGCGCTAATGCTTCACATCCGTATGAGGTTCAGCTTGTTACTCCTCGTACAACGCTTTTCAAGCAGTCTTTTATATGGAGAATATCATACCTTTGGAATGGTTTACCCAGAACTGTGTTTCCCATCGAGTACAATCTACAGCGATTCAAGAACAACGTGAATCGCTTTCTCCGCACACGTGTCGCTCCTGTAGCGCTTTAGGGACTTCCCTGTAGCACGTGTGCTAGACCCATAAAAAAAAAAAAAAAAAGATGATTTTATTAAAGAATCAAATCTAATAAAACAAATTGCTGTTAACAACGGATATTCTCTTGACACCGTAGATTCAATTCTAAACAAAAAATATAATATCAACATAGCTTTTAGAACAAGCAACTCGTTAGGAAAATTCATTAAAAACGCAAAGGGAATACAAAATAGATCAAAAAAATGTGGAGTGTATCAGCTGAATTGTGGTTCTTGTCATAAAAGTTACATAGGTCAGACAGGTCGCTCATTCGAAACTCAGATTTCAGAACATAAAAGAAGCTATTTAAAAAACAAAAACGACTCAGCGTACAGTAATCATTTAACAGAATCAAATCATCTTTTTGACGATAAATTTGAAATTCTACACATACAAAACAAAGGCGTAAAATTAAACCTATTAGAAAATTTAGAAATAAATAGAATTAAAAATTCATACATAATCTTAAACGAACAAAAAAATACCTGTCTGGCCTTTATTCAATTTATACAATTAATATTCAGAATGGATTTCCCAGCAATATTCATTAGCATATAGTATTAATTTTATTACCTATCTACCTTAGGGTATTAGTATAAATGTAACAACCCTAATATTTTAATATCACTTTGTATCAGACGAAGCTATAGTATAGCGAAACGCGTCATACAGTTTCAGTGAAACTAAATAAAGTGGAAATTTGACAAAATCAAGTCTTTCATTACTTTCGTTATGAATTTCCATCAAGTAACAGCCACAACAATTCAAAGCGTAATAAACTAAATTAGATTTTTCAAAATATCTTTCATTCAATTTAAACTTATATTCTGTATTCGCTCTTAATGATTAATATTTGTTACTACTATTAGAAAATTACTGTTAGTTCTGGCTAATTATTTATTACTACTCTTATAGTATAAAATCATCGCATGTTATTTTTCAGATATTTGCGATATTACTGAACTAAGTTTATTCAAATATAGTTGATAACCTTGCGAGATGATTTATCTATACGTGGACAGTATTGAATTGAATTATTAACTCTTGAGTAATTAGCGGGCACTTTGAACTTTATCCGTATAAAAAGTGGTATATCACACAATTTAAAATTACGTAACATAAACTAAGCTACTTGAAAGAAAACGTAGGTATAAACTACTAGTAAATATTGTAACGACCATTCCTAAGGCCTGACAAGTTCCACGTTTGTGCACGATATCCTCCAATCTTAGTATTTTTGTCAGAAAGTTAATTTTTATTAGGTTGTATTAATCTTATGTAACATACTTTTTAATATTAAAAATACTTTTTAATCACCATAAAAATATATGTTTTTGACGATTGATTCGTAGAGGATCATTTTTTAGATGATTCATTTGCCAGTATTCCTATTCGCTGCATTACAAAAATTCTTCCATTACTGAAGTTTGTTTTCTTTTGAACAAGCCAAATCTGATATCGAAAACCTAACAGCCTAACAGCCTTAACGACTGAGCAAAAGGACCGGGAATTGTTAAGGCAGGCAAGAAGTTTCTTAATTCTTTGATTGTTTGTCTCCTTGGTTTCGTCGATAATTTCTTTGCATCTGTTCCGGCTACGAACCCAGATGTTAGGATTTTCACGTCATTGTTGGTAGGCAAGATTTTTTTTTTTTATTGGTCTAGCACACGTGCTACAGGGAAGTCCCTAAAGCGCTACAGGAGCGACACGTGTGCGGAGAAAGCGATTCACGTTGTTCTTAAATCGCTGTAAATTGTACTCGGTGGGAAACACAGCCCTGGGCAAATTATTCCAAAGAGATGATGTTCTTCATATTAATAACTGCTTGAAAAGCGTTGTACGAGGAGTAACAAGCTGAACCTCATACGGATGTGAAGTATTAGCATGACGTGTACTTCTAACATGCACCGCTCTGAGAGGAATTAAACAGGCCACATCCTTCGAACACTTTCCATGAAAATACTTGTAGAATAGGCTCAATTCGCCAACAGTTCTTCGATGTTTCAGCGAATCAAGGCCACCTATCAGTTCCGGGTCTCCAATCAGACGAACAGCTCTTCTCTGAATAGAATTCAACAAATGCAGTGTATGTTTGGGAGCGGAGCCCCAAACATGGGAGCAGTATTCTATAGTTGGTCGAATTTGAGCTTTGTAAAGAATTAACAATAGTTGTGAAGTGTAAAGCTTTCTGGTTCGAAATAATATTCCCAACTTCTGAGAAGCTCTCCTGGCTATGCTTGCAACATGTTCATGCCAGGACATATTTGCTCCCAAATTAACGCCCAACAAATTGAGTGACGATGTTAGAGGAATAGAGTGCCCCGACATAACTATGTCGGGTTCAGCAACGTTAACTTTTTTAGAAAAAACTGCCGTCTGGGTTTTTATAGCGTAAACCTCCACTTGGTTACTGTCACCCCAAGATAGAATTTCTTCCAGGTCTTTGTTAAGTTCAACGACTTCCTGCTGTCTGCGGATATTCGTCTGAGTAGCCGATGTCCGAGCGTTCAAAGTGAATGAAGAGATAAGTGTACTGTCATCTGCAAAGCTGTAGATTGGATTCTTTAGAAGCAGCAGCTTCTTCCCATTTTCGGTCTAGCCATGGTTTGCCGTTTGAAAGGTTTTTCTTCGAAAAAGGGATGTAAACTCCCACGCAGCCCAAAATGACATCGGAACCTCCTTAACACATCAGATGGGTCGTCAGATCTAAAATAAGCGTCTAACAAAGCAATAGTTCGAAAATATTCGTTCGTCCCATTTAGTAGATTTGTAATGTCAAATCTTTAGCAGTTTAGACGCCTCTTTGTCACTGATGGGCAAGCTACTCGATGTCGAAAACAGTTTATAGTCGGAAGAACCTAAAGGCGCATTTATTGTGACAGTGTAAATCTCTAGATTGGTGGTTACAAACCGGTCAAGAAAACTGGCAAACTCTCCGCCTCGATCAAGGATCGGTGTTGGCTCATCGATAAACTGAGTAAAGCCACAAATAATTGAGAATGATTCAGCTTCACGACTACCGCCGACCGACTTAAGTCAGTTGATGTGGACATTAAAGTCGCCCAGGATGGTAATTTTGGCACTTTGATGTTTAATATATAAATGATCGATGGTGTCAGCAAGCGAAAAGTGTTCTAAAGTGAGTATTACCTGGTGGTCGATAGAGGCGGCAGATAAACCTTGTGGTTTGTTGGGTCGTAACCTGAATTAACCTCATAACATCAAAGTTGCGGGGCCCTAGAGCTTCCTCTCGTTGGTAAAGGAGATCGCTTCTGACAAAAAGACAGATTCCGACAGATAACAAAACCAACTCTGATTTTCTTTAAACCTCTATGTATACTTCCACTCAAGAATAATATAGTCCAAGCATTGTAAGTTAATGCTTTAAATGATAGGTATTTAATCGTTAGAAATGGCGATAAGCACAAAGCAAAATGACCAGAAGAAAACTTTAAAAATATTTACAACTAAAACCTGAAATTATCCCGAACATACTATTTTTGGCAAAATTTCAAACAGTAAAAGATACCAAGGACCTTAAAAATGGCATAAAACATGATATATAAGGTGTGATCCAAAAAAGGCCAGATTGTTCAAATAACAATTTTATTTCGATAGATACACCTTATTCAAGTGAGTGCTGGGAACGCTGATTTCAGGATTCTCTTAAGGTCCGCTGTACAGTTATCTTGATGTCCGGAATGGAGTCGAATTGGCGTCCTTTCAACGTGGATTTCAACTTGAGGAACAGGAAAAAATGTGCTGAAGCCACATCTGGAGAGGAGGGTGGCTGTGGGACCACCAGTGTTCCGATTTTGGCAAAGAAACTCGGTCACAATCAGTGCCGTGTAAGCAGGCAAGTTATCGTGGTGGAAGTTCCATATTCAGTTCATCCACATTTCAGGTCGACACTGCGACTATCAGCCTCTTCATAACTTCAGCAATCTCTCTAGCAGTTAACCGATAATTTGCCGCACAAAATCGTTCACCAATTTGACGTGGACGTCGTCTGTCGACGTGGGATTGCGTCCAGTTTTCGCGGATCATCATCTGTCGAGGTTCTTTCTGATTTGAAGCGATTGTACCACTCAAAACACTGGCTCTGGCTCACAAATTCGTCGCCAAAGGCACTTTTACCGAGTGTGATACAAAATTTCACGCACACACGCTGCTCCGCGTACTCCTTCACTGTCGCCAACACAACTATTGTACAGTAGAGGTTGCAGGCTCAGACAAGAACCGCTATTGCTACGCGGCGGCTCGACGTAAAGAGACGCACTAGGCGGCGTTTTGATCTCCAGGGATGCCTCTAGATCACGCAATTTGTCTCGTTTCAATCCGTAAAGCGATTCGTGCGTAGTGAGCTCAGTCTAGTCTTTTTTTGATCACCCCTTGTATTTGAAGCAGCTCCCTCCTGCATCTCCTTAAATCATTATAAATTTAACTATAAATAAATGCCGAAACATGAAATTTATTCAATATACATGAGGTAGAAACCTAACAACCGCGCTGCCTAGCGGTAATTATTAGCAACTCGATAAACAACTTCTCTATTGTCTTAAATAGCTCCTGCCAAAGGGCAGATATACCTGTAAGACTAGGTGTACAACAGTTAGACAGGTACAAGTTGTTATATCCTACCGATTGTTTACCTGTACTGTGTAAGTACTTGGAGTTTTGTTCTTTGCTTCGACGAATCGGGAGACGACGAGATGCGTCATTGCATGGATTGACATATGAGAGAATACTAAATAACTGCTGAAATATGGACTGTGTTCAATTTTAGTAGTTTATATGATCGGTATCATATTTGGCCACAAAAAACTAAATTTAGCAGTGAGTGAAGTTTTCTTGAAATACTTTATAGGAATATTGCAAATTGAATAAAACTGCAGAGTAAATAAAATAAAAAATAATATTTTTCTTCATTTACGTTAGAAAAAGTTTTGTTTTATGTGACGATTTTAAATTTAGAAAAAAATGTTACTGAGATCTTCAATTTTGTCTTTTTATTTGGATTATATATATAGACTTTTCCATTTAAAATAATAATATTTTTAATAGTTTTTGATATTTTGATAAGCATGGGAAGTCGGCTTTTACATGATTAAATTGAGTTTATATATATTTAATAAGGTATTCTCATAAAAAAGTTTGAAATTTTTTTCCTATAAAACGCTGTTTTAAAATTTGGTTTTTTATATCATTCAACAGCAACATATTAGTATTTTAACTAAAAAAAATCATACCAAATATTTAAAAAGCTCTTTATGTCCGCTCAGCATAACTGTAGACACTTTTGACTGCCTAGTACTTCAGTTGACGTGTGTTGGCAGTTCTATGAATTTTAAAGCCAATTGTGAATTCCAAATTTAGACTATCGACGACTTTTACAAGTACCATTTTTAGTGTTGCATATGGAACACTTATGGGATCACTTCGGTGTCCGTCCGTCTGTCTATCTGTCTGTCACACCCGATTTTCTCCGAAACTATTTGACAAAGAAAGTTTGAAATTTCTCACAAATATAGAAATTGATGCCCCAATCAGAGCCGGGTAGTTTTGAAAGTCAAATTTTGACTTAAGGGGTTAATTTTGAGGGTTGAAATCCGAAGTGAAAAAAAATTTTTTTTAAAGATCATCGAGTGGGGTGTTAAAGGAAAGCCTGTGAAAACACAAGTTCAAAAATATATATGATGTAATACTTCCGGAAACTTTTCTTGATATTATTTTTAAAAAACTGCCAAAAATCGCTGTCCCCCCAACCTATCTAGAAGAATATTAGTCAGAAAATTTCGAAAAATGTCCAGAATATTCTCCATAAGGAGAATGAAATTAGTACAAGTACAATTAGTATTTTTGATAATTTATCTGATATATAAGAAGAAAGATCGGAAACAAACTTTGTTGAAAACTTATTTGGGGTGTGGTTTGTGAAGTCACTGATCATTTTATACCTCCGTAACAAAAATTTTTATTCTAAAAGCAATCACGGTATGGAACACTAATTGCGTAAGTTTAGCCTGCACTTGACAGATTTTTTTATTAAACTTAAAAATATATGGCGTGTTACTTATTTCGCGTAAAAAGTATTTTTATTTTCCGTGGTCTAGAATTTAGACCTTGTTTTATGTTCTGTCCAGTATTGTTCAAAATATTTAATCCCACTTTTGGCAGTTACTGATAAAAAATTATATTCTGGCTATTTTTACATTGTCACATTAATCAAACTATAATAAAAGTTAAGAAATTTTTTAACGAACATGTAATGATGCATATGCAAAAATTTCGGAAAGAATTTTTTTTGCATAATTCGCTAATGTTTATTTAAAACATCGAAATTCAAATGTAGTTTGATTACGCAGAATCCCAGAAGTTCTTTTAAATTATTATAACACAATATAACAAAATTTTAACTTTATTAGGCATTACAACACTGGGACTCTCCAGATCCGAGTCAATTACTTTTGACGTTTCTGCTTACTGCAACCATTGACGTACGAGGCTGGTTTGAAAAGTCCGTGCAAAAATAAAAACTACTTATGTGTTTGGGGTAAACCTTTTTTATTTTTCGACATAGTCTCCTTTTAGGCTTATACACTTCGTCCAACGATGTTCTAGTTTGTTGATTCCTTCTGAATAATAGGATTTGTCCAAGTCTGCAAAATATCCATTAGTGTCTGCAATCACCTCCTCGTTTGAATAAAATTTTTTTCCCGCCAGCCATTTCTTCAAATTGGGGAACAAATAGTAGTCCGAGGGAGCCAAGTCTGGAGAATAAGGGGGATGTGAAACGAGTTGGAATCCTATTTCCATTAATTTTGCGACCACAACTGCTGAGGTGTGTGCTGGTGCGTTGTCGTGATGGAAAAGGACTTTCTTGTGGGCCAATCGCGGGCGTTTTTCTTGCAGCTCGGTTTTCAAACGGTCCAATAACGGTAAATAATATTCACCTGTAATAGTTTTACCCTTTTCCAGATAGTCGATGAGGATCGTCCCATGCGAATCCCAAAAGACAGTCGCCATAACCTTTCCGGCCGTAGGAACGGTCTTCGCCTTTTTTGGTGCAGATTCCCCCTTGGTAACCTATTGTTTAGATTGTTGTTTGGTCTCAGAAGTATAGTAATGTATCCATGTTTCATCCACAGTGACGAAACGACGCTTAAAGTCCTCCGGATTCTTCTGGAACAGCTGCAAACCATCCTTGCAACACTTCACACGATTCCGTTTTTGGTCAAGCGTGAGCAATCGCGGCACCCATCTTGCGGATAACTTTCTCATGTCCAAATGTTTATGTAAAATATTATGTACCCATTCAGTCGAAATGTCCACAGCACTAGCAATCTCACGCACCTTAACTTTTCTGTCATCCATCACCATATCATGGATTTGATCAATGATTTCTGGAGTCGTAACCTCCACAGGCCGTCCAGAACGTTCAGCGTCACTTGTGCCCATATGGCCAGTCCGAAAATTTTGAAACCACTTATAAACTGTTCTAATCGAAGGTGCAGAGTCACCATAATGTTTATCAAGCTTCTCTTTAGTCTCCTGAGGCGTTTTGCCTTTTATAAAGTAATGTTTAATCACCACACGAAATTCTTTTTCGTCCATTTCTTGAAAATCACTCGACTTCCTTGATTCACACGAATGCCAAACACAAAGAAATAGACCAATATGGCTGAAACTTGGTGTGCGTTCATTCAAGAGATGCTACTAACTAAACATGACCTCGATACGCGCCGGTGGTGCCATCTCTCGGACTTTGCACGGACTTTTCAAACCAGCCTCGTATTTAAAACATCGAAATTCAAATCTAGTTTGATTACGCAGAATCCCAGAAGTTCTTTTAAATTATTATAACACAATATAACAAAATTTTAACTTTATTAGGCATTACAACACTGGGACTCTCCAGATCCGAGTCAATTATTTTTGACGTTTCTGCTTACTGCAACCATTGACGTACATGCTGAAAAATCATAAATCTTCAGGGTCGATGAGCGCCATTTATCAGTATTTTGGCATGTTTTAGAAAATTTTATTTGGTGTAATAACATTAGCTAAATATATGTAAATGTCGATTTCCAATTCTTATCCAGCTAAACCTTAAAAAAAATTTATAGTAATTTAATTTTTTTTTTTTTTTTTTTTGGTAAATTTGTTACATAAGATAACTGCACCATTCACCAAGGGGTCTTAAACTTACATTTATATAACCCTGTAAACCCAAATTTTTATATTTCACTAAAATTTAACATCAAATATTCCAGAAACATACTTATCAATCGATTGGCGGATGACATATTATTGTTTGCTGTGGGGTTTTCTTTTTTGGTTTTTATTTTGGGCTGACTACTTTTGTACGTTCTTTTTGTAACTCACGACTGCAATGTAACACTAATTGCGACACTAACAGGATGTCGATGTGCTTGGTTGTCATAGAAACAACTTAGATAAAGAAAGAGGCTAGAGAAACAAACAAAATTGCCATCATTTGTTTAAGCCAGTACACAAAAAAATATATAAAAGATTAAATAATTTTTAGAACACCATAGTTAACTAGCTAATATTATAAAAGTCATGGGCGCGGAGGTGACACATCTCCTCTGCTCCCTATTTTCTTAACATTTAATTTAAATGAGTTCAATACTGGAATTCCAACATTTACACCCTACACCACGCTGTGCGATAGAACGTGACGTGATCTGTGTAAACACGCGTTGTTTAATAGCACTCATGTTTCTATATCGCGTCCTATAACAGCGCAAGGCGTAGCGTGTTCCTCGTGTTACTAATGAATACGCGATGTTTTGAAATATATAATGTTGAAGGAACGTGGCGTCGCGTTCCATAGCGTGGTTTAAATTGTGCCTAATGAGTTCTCAGATTCAAAGGAATGTGTAGTAGTAGACAGAATAAATAAAAAAAATCATTTGTCTTTATTCAAGAGGTAATTGAAAAAATATGGTACCTGTCGCAAGTTTAGGTCAAGGAAATTGTGTAAGTTAAAGCATTGGGGCTTGATTATAGAACTCACCAATTAAAGTCACTCTAACAAACGTAGTTTATATAGAAATTTTCACAAAGCCATCTTAAATAAACTATAAAATTGTACTTAATCCGGTCGAGCTAAATTGTATAAAACATCACCTCTTATTAAATACCGCAGCATCACGACCCCATTGCCATATTCGACTGACAAAACTCGGATCGCTTCAAGTCACTTTACGATGTTACAGTATTATTCTGTATTTTTCTATTATCTTCCATCTGACGCATGCTTTCGTATATGTAAAAGCATAAAATTACCCGGATTAATTTGGCTGATTTCAATCCAGTGTCAGTATATATGTATATATATATATATATATATATATATATATATATATATATATATATATATATATATATATATAATTACGGGTTTCAATCCGTTCGTCTAAACCGGAATTTTAATCTATTAATGTATTACATTCCACCATCCATAAAAACCTCTATTGTAACATATATATATATATATATATATATATATATATATATATATATATATATGTATATATATATACACATATATACATATAGTATATAGGGTGTTATGGAAATCACTGCATATATTGGAACTGGCAAGTCCTTGTAACAAGACCGATTACAGAAAATTCACCTTAAATAGCGGATCTTAATAATAAACTAAAAAATCGACCCCCAAAAAATGATGAAATAAATGGAATGAAGGTATTGTTTTCGCTCCGTCACTGGTAAACAAAACAACTAAACAATATGGCCGATTGTTAACAAGAACGTTATATTTACAGTGTTGGTGAGATTTAACTCAACGCAAGCTCATGGTACGAACAGAAACACTACGCTTGCGCTTGCGCCTGAACTAATTCATACAATGGCGGCGTTTCATGTGCGGGTTGGCTTGGCGGTAAAATCCAGTTTTACCCTTTTGTCTATTTTTCAAAAGTTTTCGAATTTAAAAATGAATTATTGAATATGCTTCCCGAGTCACCCACTTTAATATATGCGGTGATTTCCATAAAAAACCATATATATATATATATATATATATATATATATATATATATATATATATATATATATATATATATATTAGGGTGACCGCAAAAAATCGATGTCGGAATTTTGTTCGTCTGGACCCCACAAAATGATTCCCCTTTCCAGATATTGAGATAGCCGAAATTTGAGCTCGATTAAACGACGTTAACCCATGCCGCTCGTCGCTCAAAGTTTGAAAAAATTCAAATTTTTGGCCAAAAAGCTGACATATGGAGCCATAACTCCAGAACGGTAAATAGTAGAAACACGCTTAATATCTCAAAAGAAAGCTAATGTTGTTCTTCAAAATTTATATTCTATACATAATTGTTGTTATTTTAAGTCAAACCGAGTTACAACAGCCTTTAGCCCCAAAAACTTGACCTGGTACCAGTAGGAGCCAGTTTGGGAGTATTCTAAGAATTTTACGGGTTTTTACATAATGTGTCTCGGAATTAACATTACTTTTTTTTTGTTAAAAAGTATTTTGGAACTCAATTTTCAAACATAAAGAGCCTTTTGGTCAAATTTAATCTTTTATTATATGGGGATTACCTGACTAGTTTACCAAAGAAAGACCCGTTTGACAGGTAAAAAGGAGGGTGAATCTAATTTCTATTTTAGGAATGGCGATTTTACTTCAGCGTACAACCGACCTTTTATTTATTCAGTTTAGTTTCTAAAGTCCCTTTGAGCTGGTTAGATCGAACAATTATCTAGTGAAGATATTTTAAGACACTGAAGAGGACAGCATCTACCAGGAACTTGAGAGCTTGGAGGAAATGGACATCCCTGAAGAAGCTGCAGAAGATCCAGGACCATCTGAGAGCAAGAGGATGAAAGTTTCATTTGCAAGGGGCGTTAAAGAAATTTTAAACATGAAATTGTCCATTTTATTAGATCGATGTAAGGTATCCGACAGAAATGCCACGAGAATTTTAATAGCTACTCTAGAAGCACTAAACCTTGACCCTCTTGAGTACAAAGTCTCGAGAACTTTATTACATGATAGAAGGCAAATGTTCAGAGAACATTATAATAAAAAAATTTTTGATGAAGTAAACATTTCTGAAAAAGAGCCCGTGGTTGTCCATTGGGACGGTAAACTTTTACCGGGTTTTTAAAAAATGAACAATGTGAGCGAATAGCTGTAGCTATTTCATATGGCGAAAAGGAACAGCTGCTGGGAGTTCCTGTAACAGCAAACAGCTCTGGAGAGGAGCAAGCCGTAGCCGTATATGAATGCCTACATGAATGGGGTCTTCTCAACACCGTCAAGGCGATGTGCTTCGACACTACAGCATCCAACACGGGAAGACTCAAAGGAGCATGCGTCATATTGGAGCAAATGTTAGGAAGAGAATTGTTATACCTAGCTTGCTGTCACCATATCTTGGAAATTCTGTTAAGAGGCGTATTCGACACAAAAATGGGATCAACCACTGGACCTGATCCAGACATTTTCAAGAGATTCCTCACTACGTGGCCCAAGATAGACAAAGGAAAATACGACACAGGTATCAGTGACAATCTAATACAAAAGCAGCTAACTCCAGAAGTAATTGCAAATGTTACTGCTGAATTCGAGACCAAATTAACTGAGAGCCACCCCAGAGATGACTACAAGGAGCTATTGCAGTTGGTTCTCGTATTTGTTGGATCACTAGACGGCAGTGTTGTGGGTTTTAGAACTCCAGGAGCCATTCATCACGCTAGGTGGATGGAAAAGGCTATTTACTGCTTAAAAATGTTCATTTTTCGTCGTCAATTTAAGATGTCTAAAGAAGAAGAAAGTTCTGTGCGTGCCATTTCTGTTTTCCTAGTTAAAATTTATTGTAAAGCTTGGTTCAATGCTCCAAAAGCTCATCTTGCACCAAAGCAAGATTTAGGTATTTTGCATAGTCTGTTAGACTATAAAGAATGTGACAACGACATTGCAGAAATAGCCCTGACCAAATTTTCGAACCATTTGTGGTATTTGAATGCAAAGTTGGTGGGATTATCGTTTTTTGATCCCACCATTACACACGATGAAAAGTTGTTAATGGCTAATAAATTGCTCAGTAGCACAGATGAACCATCACAGCACGCTAGGGTTGTAAATCCAAAAGTTAGGAAAGAAAACTTAAAAGAGGTAGTTGATGGAGGATTGGTAAATTTACTTACCAAAGAAACGTTTACATTCTTTGACCAATTTAATATATAAACAGATTTCCTAAGACAACATCCAAACACCTGGCCTCAAAATAATGACTTCCAATAAGGATTGAAAATTGTCAAAACATTAAAAGTAGTTAATGATATGGCTGAGCGTGGTGTTAAATTAATAACCGACTTTAACGACCTTCCGACAAAAGATGAAGACCAAAAGCAATATGTCCTGCAAGTTGTAAGTAAATGCCGAGCATTATATCCTGACGTTTCAAAAACTACTTTAACAAAAGCTCTAGAATAGATTAGATAACTATGTAAAATTATCAACTCATGTAGGTACTACGTCTGTATCTTTTCTGTGTCTGTTTTGTATGTATTATATACCTAATTTTTATATTTTAAAATAAAAAATGTCATTACACTTATCAGTATTACTTGTTTTTTTATTATATTTCTACTTTAAACTCAAAAATATACCAAAAAAAGCAAAATTTATCACTTAATAACAAAATATACGAAGTATGCTCCTAGTGGTACTAGGTCACGTTTTTGGGGCTAAAGGCTGTTGTAACTCGGTTTGACTTAAAATAACAACAATTATGTATAGAATATAAATTTTGAAGAACAACATTAGCTTTCTTTTGAGATATTAAGCGTGTTTCTATTATTTACTGTTCTGGAGTTATGGCTCCATATGTCAGCTTTTTGGCCAAAAATTTGGATTTTTTCAAACTTCGAGCGACGAGCGGCACAGGTTAACGTGGTTTAATCGAGCTCAAATTTCGGCTATCTCAATATCTGGAAAGTGGGAATCGTTTTGTGGGGTCCAGACGAACAAGATTCCGACATTTTTTTTCCCTCTCTATGAGATCCGATCACTCTGATATATATATATATATATATATATATATATATATATATATATATATATATATATATATACGGTATATACACACATATATATACATATATATATATATATATATATATATATATATATATATATATATATATATATATATATATATATATATAGTATATACATATATATACATACATATATATATATATATATATATATATATATATATATATATATATATATATATATATATATATATATATATATGTATGTATCAAAAAAATGTTTAAATAAAAGTTATAGGGTGTTATACGGCGCACATGCTGATTGTGACAATAAAATGTTTTGAATTGTCAGTTCGATGATTTTTTTTAAATGAAAAGCCCTGTATATTATTTTATTTTTGAGTCCTACTAAAAATTCTAAATATTACTTGTCTAACATACCATATGTCTAAATTGAACTGTATTCGAATTATTGATATTTGAAATTAAGAGATCAAATTTTAAAAAAAAAAAATTAAGTTGGCTCGTGTCAAACATTTACTGTCAGGTAACGACTTAACGCGTCAAAAAATGATTTACTGACGAAAACGTTTATTGCTACATGTTGTGAAACTGCAATTTGAGCGTAATATCATAATGGTATATTTAGTAGAAACTGAAAGAATCACTTTGTTAATGATGGTTGGTTATGGAGACCATAGGAGAAGACAACAGGAGGTGTGTGATCTTTTCAACGCAGAATATCCGAATCGAGAACCTATTACCCAATCCGTAGTTAGCAAAACCTTAAAACCATTTAGAGAATCAGGTCATGTTAAGGATCATCCTAAATTTGGACCTCCAAAAGTTAAAACAAGTGATGTTAAGAAGTTAGATGTTTTATTGGAAATTACAGAAAATCCCCATACAGCCATTCGTCAGCTTTGCCTAGACCACAACATAAGTAAAGGTGCCTTAAGTCGTATACTGAATGAAGAAAAATTGCATCCATACAAACCCATTTTATTGCAAGAATTATCTGAAGATGACTACGATTGAATTTTGCGAGGTCATGATGGAACGAATGAATAACGATCTTAACCTAATTCATAATATTGTTTTTTCTAACGAGACCACATTTTGTCTTAACAGAAAAGTCAATAGCCGGTACTGGTCTACTGAGAGTCCCCACTGGATAATCTCCAAGGCCACAAAAGTTAAACGCGTGGCAGGAATTTGTGGAAGTTATATCTTTGCTCTCTTTTTTGTCGATGGAAACCTTACAGGACAGCGGTATTTACAGTTGCTCCAAGAGCAAGTTATCCCAGGTCTTTTTCCCGATGAAAATAATTTAGATACTCCTAACAAGAATCTGTGGTATCAACGGAACACCTCTTCACTACGAAATCAATATTGGTAGATTTTCGGATGCCATTTTTCCTAATCGATGGATAGGCAGAAGAGGTGCTGTAGAATGACCTGCAAGGAGTCCCCACCTCACGCCACTCGATTTTTTTATGGGGTCATTTAAAAACCAAAATTTACCGAAGTCAACCTGAAACTGTAGAAGATTTACAACAAAGAATTCAATATGAAGTAGCACAGATCACCCCAGACTCTCTGCAAAACTCTGTTCAGGCTGCTTATGACAGATTGGATAATTGCCTCGCTGTTAACGGTAGACATTTTGAGCAATTGTTACCTTAACAATAAACCTAGAGTATTTATTAATAGAGTTTTTGTCTTTTTTTTATTTGAAATTTTACATGACAATAATTCCAAAACAGTTCAACTTAGACATATGATATTTTAGACAAATAATATCTAGAATTTTTAGTAAGATTCAAAAATGAAATAATATACAGGGCTTTCCATTTTAAAAAATTTAAGATGGCATAATTTCTTCGAACTGACAGTTCAAAACATTTTATTGTCAACGTTAACATATACGCCGTATAACAGCCTACAACTTCTATTTAAACATTTTTTTTTTGATACAATGATTAATAAATGCTGTGGAATCATGCAAAATGGCGTCGGTAACGTGTAAAAATTCCAGTCGATCAAATTATATGGAGTATAATAATGAAAAAAAGGTTCGTGATTATGTAAAATTTACCAACAAATGTGTTTTTTGGTTCGCTGATTATGAATTCGAAGGCCAACTAGGCAAATTATACCCGCGAAATCCAATATAGCGTCTTGAGTGAGCAAAATCAAGTAATTTTTAGTAATATTTCTAGTAAAATTTAAAAAAACACCTTTTTTCTTTTCCTTGGCATTGCATCTCGCCCTTGGCATAATCGATTATAAGTGTTTTGTCGTCATTTTTCCAATATAGCGGATCAAAATGGCGTCAGCTTGTAAAGAAAACCTCTGGTAATCGAGTGATAACAAGTGTAATAATAAAACAAACGTACCAAATAACCTAGTATTTGTCACTGAGTATGTCTTCGCTGATCATAGTCCAACTAGCCCAATTCCACCTGCAAAATCCAATATGGCGTCTCGTCAAAATTTGTCCATATGTATTGCATCTTACCCTTCGAATAACCGATCATAAGTATATCGTCGTCATTATTTTTTTCAATATGGCGGATCAAAAATGGCGTCAACTTGTAAAGAAAACCTCTAACTGTATTAAATTACCTAGTATTTGTCAATCTCTGTAATTGCGTTATGTTATCAAGCTATTATGCGTGCGCCATATTGGATTTCGCTGCTATAATTTGCCTAGTTGGACTTCAAATTCATAATCAGCGAACCAAAAAAACATATTTGTGGTAAATTTCACATAATTAGGAACATTTTTTTTCATTATTATACTCCATATAATTTGATCAGCTGGAATTTTTACACGTTACCGACGCCATTTTGCATCCGCCATATTGAATTTCTCAAAAGGCCCATCGGATTTCGAAAGTACAGATCAATACGAGTGTTTTAAGCCCCCGCGTATTTACCTACCTTGCGTCAAATTTTGGTCTCATGGGTGGCACGGTTGACGTGGAACGTCACATATATATATATATATATATATATATATATATATATATATATATATATATATATATATATATATATATATATATATATATATACATATATAAATAATATATATATATATATATATATATATATATATATATATATATATATATATATATATATATATATATATATATAAACTCCTGGACAAAATTAACGCAACAATCTGAAAATTAATTTATCTTTTTCTTATGTCAGTTTTAAAGTTTATCGAGTATTTGAATAGTAGGCTATGCATATTTTGTTTCGTTGTTCAAGACAGAAATCAAAACAATTCGTTTAGATTTACAGTTTTAAAGAATTTTTTAGAAGATAAACATTTTTCTGTAATAATGCGATAGATTTTCTTTAAAAGTAAGCTTATAAATTGTTCCCTTTTTCAAAGTAATACGTTTTTGTGGTAGACTATTTTATTTTTGACCCCGAAGAATTAGAAAAATGAATCGAACAAGGAATTTAACTGAACACGAGGTAGTGCGAGCCTCAGTTTTATTGGACGAGGGATATTGTCAGAGTTATGTTACCAATTTGTTAGGCAAACATCGTTCCACAATAAGTCGTATGCTAAGACGCTTGAATGAAGTAGGAACTTATTCTAGAAGGCTAGTGCAAGGGCGAAAACGATGCACTAGCGACCTAGATGAACGTTTTATAAGACAATATGCTTTAAAAAACAGGACTGTCACTAGTTCTATAATAAGAAACGAACTCGAATCTGTTCGCAATGTCACAACTTCTTCTAAAACAGTTAGAAGACGGTTAAATGAAGCTGGATTAAACAGTAGGAGACCAGCCACTGCGCCGTTGCTTACTAGAGAGAACATAGTTGCCAGGTTACGTTTTGCTCGAAATCACGAAAACTGGTCTGTGGATGATTGGAAACAAGTTTTCTTCACAGATGAAACTAGGGTTAGTCTAAAACATCCAGATGGTCGTGAGCGAGTATGGCGAAGACCAGGAGAGAGGTTTGCTCCTGCAAGGATTCCATTCGGTGGTGGCTCTGTTATATTCTGGGGTGGCATCTGCTTTGATGCTCGCACAGAGTTAGTTCCTGTCCGTAGGAGATCCATGAATGCTGACTACTATCTTGAGAATATTGTAATAGAACATGTGATGCCTTTCGGTCATTTTGTGGGGCCCAATTTCCTGTTTATGCAAGACAACGCTCGACCTCACGTGGCTAGGGAGATACTCGATTATCTTAATCAAGTTGATATACCGATTATGCAATGGCCACCAAAAAGCCCGGATCTGAATCCGATAGAACATGTATGGGATCACCTTAAGAAAAATGTGAAACGTCGTATACCTGCACCTAGAAACCTGAGGGAACTTGAAAATGCAGTTATCACAGAATGGGAGCAAATTCCTCAAGATTTTATCCAAAATTTAATTAGAAGCATGCCTAGGCGCATAAACGCTGTCATCCGAAGTAGAGGAGGCAAACACACGCTACTAGTGTCCCAGTTACACCATTAATTTTGCTACTAGTGTCCCAGTTTATTTTTTTCATTATTACATAATTTCAACGATTTTGTTATTAGGTTTTAAGAATAATTTTAATTCGAATCTTATAGAGAAATTTGGTAGCTAATTCACTTTTAAAGTATCCGAATAAGTTTTTTCTAACTTTTAGTGTAACCAATGTTCATAAAAAATTATTAAAATTAATTAATTATAGAGATTTGTATGATTTAATATATTGTTGCGTTAATTTTGTCCAGGAGTGTATATATATATATGATCAGATCATTTCTTATCCATATTTAAGCCAAAATAAATGGTAAATTAAGCTTGAACTAAGTCCTGTTATATATATATATATATATATATATATATATATATATATATATATATATATATATATATGTGTGTGTGTGTGTAAACAAATCACCCAAATCACCGTTACAGTAGGAAACTAATTATTGGTTTATCTTTTACCTACGATTGAATAAACATTTCATGGAAATTTCATTTGTACTGTCAGAAACAGACTACATTTTCATTAAGCCTTAGTTTAATAGATACAATCGTTCATTAGTTACAGAGACTGTGAAATGAGAGTTAATATATCATTTTTAATCATATTATGCCATTTTACATGCAAAATAAATCCTTCATGGTTTTTGCAACAACTGTCATTTATTTTTGGAAAGATACAACAGTTTTCACTTAATCAACAACGAATATTGCTAATTTTGATATGGAATATACATCTCTCTAAACTATATTAAATCATGTTAAAACCTGGTGTGGATACAGGAGTTTGTTCAGGGAAGTGGGAGGACAGCGTGAAATTTCGAGACCGCCTTCTTCATTTCTCAAAAAATAAAATAAGAAATTTGTATCCACCTCCTCCTCTTCCCTGCCCTTGTCAATTTGCGCTCACCTCCACGTTTTTCGATTGTCACACCCTGTTCTATAAACAACTTCGTTTTGAATGTTCTCCTTTTGCCTTCAAAAATACCCTGTATATACATGAACATATGCCTTCTCCCGCTCAATCTGGCTACGCCACTATGCAAGAGATAACGAGGAACGTCAAGAAGATAACTACAGGAAAAAAAAACATATTAAACTGTTATGGGACCACCTAATATGTATTCGTCAATATACAAATAAAACAACTGTTCACCTGCTGCTTCATATATATTCGGCAAAATCACTTAGTGAGCACATTTAAAAAGTACATCTCAACTGAAAGAATACCCTGTATAATTTTACTTAAATATCACACAAGTTATAAACAGGAATATATATGTAAGATAATTTAATAAAATAATGTTTGCTTGACAACTTGTGATACAAACGAACTAAAAAATTGGGTTTTTAATGCAAACATGAAACAGTTTCCTGATAAGTGTATATACAGTCTGCCAAGTAGAAACGTGTCCACGATAATTCATTCATGCGATTCTCATTTTAGTCGATTCCTAACTTTCGTCGAAATTACGTAAAATCCAAAATGAGTTACTATACAAAGGTGCCGAAAATGACACATTCCGCGGCCCCTAAATATATTAAAAAGTCGGTGAAGACGTGAGTAAATCATTTTAACGAGACGAAAAATGTCGACGACTTACGAAAACGTGGCGCGGTAGACAAAGTCACTCCAAAAGTCGAAAAAAACGATGCACTAGCGACCTAGATGAACTTTTTATAAGACAATATGCTTTAAAAAACAGGACTGTCACTAGTTCTATAATAAGAAACGAAACTCGAAGCTGTTCGCAATGTCACAATTTCTTCTAAAACAGTTAGAAGACGGTTAAATGAAGCTGGATTAAACAGTAGGAGACCAGCCACTGCGCCGTTGCTTACTAGAGAGAACAGAGTTGCCAGATTACGTTTTGCTCGAAATCACGAAAACTGGTATGTGGATGATTGGAAACAAGTTTTCTTCACAGATGAAACTAGGGTTAGTCTAAAACATCCAGATGGTCGTGAGCGAGTATGGCGAAGACCAGGAGAGCAATATCTCTGCAAGGATTCCATTCGGCGGTGGCTCTGTTATGTTCTGGGGTGGCATCTGCTTTGATGCTCGCACAGAGTTAGTTCCTGCAATGCAAACTGATTATTATTAGTTTTAAGGCTATAAATTAAACAGAACGTTTGAGAAAGAGAACAAATTAAGGACTTTTCCACACCCCCGTACGCAACGTCAAAAAACAATCGTTCCTAGACAAACATGAAACAGTTTCCTGATAAGTGTATATACAGTCTGCCAAGTAGGAACGTGTCCACGATAATTCATTCATGCGATTCTCATTTTAGTCGATTCCGAACTTTCGTCGAAATTACGTAAAATCCAAAATGAGTTACTATACAAAGGTGCCTAAAATGACACATTCCGCGGCCCCTAAATATATTAAAAAGTCGGTAAAGACGTGAGTAAATCATTTTAATGAGACGAAAAATGTCGACGACTTGCGAAAACGTGGCGCGGTAGACAAAGTCACTCCAAAAGTCGAAAATCGAATCGTGTCTTTGTTTTCACGGGACCCGAAATTGACACTGCGTCAAAGAGCGACAAAATTAAGAAAATAAAGTTAGAATGTGTCCCATGAGACCATTCGACAACATCTTCGTGGTCGTAATGTCAAATTCAGAAGCACGTTGAAAAAATCCTTTGCTGAGCGAAAATCACGTCGCGTAGCGGCTCGCTTGGTGATAAGATACTAGAGTGAGCCCACAATCGCCGAAGGTCCACCCTATTGAAAACGTTTGGTCTTGTAAAGAGAAAGCTCAGAGAAAAGACTCTGAGGACTTTGACACAATTGTCTTGCGAGACTGGAAAGATTTGGAGATCATGTAGAAAAATTTCGTCGACAGAATGCTTCGAACATGTCAGGAGGCGATTGGACAACTTGCGCTGTTGGTTGCATGCCAAAGACTACATTGATGGCAAAAAAATTTTCCCGAAACACACTTTTTTAGGAATATGAGCTGTCACCTTCTTATTTGGCACACTGTATTATGTAGAAATACAGTATAGAATGTGTCACAAATTATAATTCAATTTTGAGTTCATATACGTCATTATAGTTCCTAAACAATCTATTTATTTGTTGGGAATTTGGGAATTATTTATAAGTACAGCGAGATTAATAAAAAAATAAAATACGCCACTGCATTATAACCTTTAATAGATAGTAAAATCTACCTGTATAAAATACCACCATAAAAAAATATCCAATTAATTCCTGTGTAAAGTGGCAATATTAAAAATACATTTTTTTAATAAAAAAAGCAACACAAACTTTAACCAAAAGCAGTATAGCAACAATCCAATTAAGCATCTAATGAAATTACTACTCAGTATATATTACCACTACACCAAACACCGCAATCATCGCTCCTGATGAAGCTAATATGGTTAGCGAAACGCGCGTCGAGCGCAAAAATAAAGTGCTTGGTGTAGTGGTGATATATACTGAGTAGTATCATTGTGCCAAAGATTCCACATTCCCAACTTAATCTAATTTTTTTTTTATGGGTCTAGCACACGTACTACAGGGAAGTCCCTAAAGCGCGACAGGAGCGACATGTGTGCGGAGAAAGCGATTCACGTTGTTCTTGAATCGCTGTAGATTGTACTCGGTGGGAAACACAGTCCTGGGCAAATTATTTCAAAGGGATGATGTTCTCCATATAAAAGACTGGTTAAAAAGCGTTGTACGAGGAGTAACAAGCTGAACCTCATACGGATGTGAAGAATTAGCGCGACGTGTACTTCTAACATGCACCGCTCTGGGAGGAATTAAGCGGGCCACATCCTTCGAACACTTTCCATGAAAGTACTTGTAGAATAGGCTCAAGTCGCCAACCGTTCTTCGATGTTCCAGCGAATCAAAGCCGACGGTCAGTTCCGGGTCTCCAATCAGACGAACAGCTTTTTCTCTGAATAGAATCCAACAAATGCAGTGTATGTTTGGGAGCGGAGCTCCAAACATGGGAGCAGTATTCCATAGTTGGTCGAATTTGAGCTTTGTAAAGAATTAACAGTTTGGAGTGTAAAGCTTTCTGGTTCGAAATAATATTCCCAACTTTTGAGAAGCTCTCCTTGCTATACCTGCAACATGTTCATGCCAGGACATATTTGCTCCCAAATTAACGCCCAATGAAATTAATACAAGAATGTTTCCTCTTTCTCTGTCTTAAGCTTACTGCCGAAATTGTAAGGAAAAAATCTGCAGTTCCCTCGCAAACAAGCAGTGCTAAAATACATACTGAATTTGAGTTTCTTATACCAAAGAATAACCATAATCTAAGCGTTAAAATTTGATATTTCAAACGACAGGTGTTATATTGAAAAATACTCACCATATATAGGTATATGACATATACCTATATATGGTATATATATATATATATATATATATATATATATATATATATATATATATATATATATATATATATATAGTTAAGTCTGCTTATAATAAACCCGTTTATTGCGAATTTCCGGTTAAAACGAACTATTTTATAATGCACGAAAAAACTTCCGTAAAACCAATGCAAATTTTTATCGGTTAGAACGAGCCCGGTTATAACGAACTGTCGGATAAAGCGAACCACATATGGATGTTTTGTGTCCGTTTATAACGAACTTGCCATTCTCTGTGCTCGATGTCGCGCTACTTAATCTAGGGAATTCACCAAAACTCGCTGGGTACCGCTATTCTACTTGTTTCCTCCTCCGCGTCGCTAGTTCAAGAAGTATTATTTTCAATTGACTTGTTGTGTTATGCGATTCTAATGCATATTTGACCAAGGTAGCAAAGTGAATGTTTAATTCTTATTTTAAGATGAGTACACAAAAACGTAAAGAGTTTACTTTAAAAGACAAACACGATATTATAAAAAAAATAGAAAATGGAGTTAAATAAAGTGATGTTTGCGAACAGTTGCATTTAACTAAATCTATGGTTTCTACAATATGAAAGAAGAAGCCACAAATCTTATCAATCTATGATAAAAGAAACTTTAGTTATAAAAAAGTAAGAAAATCTACACATGACCAAGTCGATAAAGGACGCCTTAAATGGTTTAGTCAAAAACGGTATAAACATGTTCCTATTACCGGCTATACTCTACAAGAGAAAGCTAGTGAATTGGGAACGATTTCTAAAAAAAACGACATAATATTAGTGGGGATAAGATAGTAGGAGAAACTGCAGGAGTAGATGGTGGTTAGCCAGAAATTCGAGAAAGTTATGAATATGTGGACATTTTTAATGCGGATGAAATGGGTTTGTTACAAGATGACGCTTGATAAGACATTAAAGTTTGTCCGAGAGAATTGTGCTGGTGGAACATTATCAAAAGTAAGGATTACTGTGTTGATAAGTGCAAATACGTCTGGAAAAGAGAAAAGAAAATTGTTGGTGATGGGAAAGTCCGCCAATCCCAGGTGTTTTTAAAAACAAACATTTACAAGTAAAGTACAGATCAAACGGTAAAGCCTGGATGACATCAGAAATTTTTAAAAACGATCCAATGGAACAAATAATTAAACACAAACAGAAAAATATTACTTTTGATTGACAACTGTCCAGCGCGCCCTGAAGTTGATCTACAGCAAATAACATTGGTTTTTATGCAGTGCAAAGCTCCATCCTATGGATCAAGGTGTGATACATTCTTTAAAATGTCATTATAGAAAGATTTTACTTATGAAAATGTTAGAGACAATCGATAACGATAACATTTTTCTCTAACTCTCTTGGACGCTATAAATTTTATCCATATGGCTTAGCAAAGAGTCAGTAGAGAAACCATTGCAAACCGTTTTAAGCATGGCGGATTTTTAAGAAAGGAATGTAGATATGACATGATGATGAAAAACATCGAGAAAATCGTACTGATTGTCTAGAATTTGTTTACGATGCTGACATTCAACAAAGTACAGTGGATTTCGAGATTAAACTGATGATCAGTGACATCTGGAAAGATTTTAAGCGATAATGACGACGAAGACGAGCTTGAAGAAGGATATAATATTTATGTTCCGTCCATTTCAGAAATGACTAAGAAAATGACTGAAACTCGCAAATTTTTGGAATATCGTGAAGGTCCTGAACATATATGGAGTAGTTTTTGTGACCTTGATAATTATCTAAACACCATTTCTTTCTCAAGTAAAATTGTACAAGCGATAATTACTGATTTTATTGTATAAACTACGTATTTTAATGTTTTCGTTTATACTCGCATATGTGCCAACATACATAATAATAACTTTAGTGTGACTTGTTTTATTTTCCTTTGAAGGTTTCCTCATTTCCAAATTTCCTCAACCCAAGGGACAAAAAAATTTCTCATAGCTTCTGATTCCTTGAGTTCGCTTAAATACATTATCTCCAACAAAGATAACAGTACTTACTTAAGTCAGATCAGCGATCTCTTATATATGGCTAAATCGAGAGGAATTGAAATTTCATTCATGTGGATCCCTGATCACACGAACATTAAAGGTAATGACAAAGCAGACAGAGAGGCTAAACGAGGGAACAAGCGGAACGCCCTTCATGGGAGAAAACAACAGTCAAGATTATACTAAAATGCTAAGCTCAATAAAAAGAGACTTATTCCAGCTGGAGTGGGACCTGGAACATAATGAAAATAAACTATGGCCAATAAAACCTCAAGTATTCCCGCCTCTCCATAACCCAAATGATAAAAGATCAGAAAATGTTTTGCTGAGAAGATTGGCCATAAGCCATACTTACCACACTCACTCACATCTAAAAAAAGAAACAGCACCGAAGTGTGTGGTATGCAATTCCTCCTTGACGGTCAAACACATCTTTGAGGCAAATCACTCCTCTCACCTGAGAAATAAATACAACATCCCACACTCCCTCAAACAGAATATTGACCAATTCTCATCAATCAAGGAAAAAATCAACAAATACCTAAAAGATCAAAAAATATCTATATAACAGTTAAACACATTTAATAAGGACCGCTAAATGACCACAGACGTCGATGCGATCTGACCAACAACAAACAAACAATGTACGCTTTCTTTTAATTTAATAATTATTATTATTCATTTTTCTAAGCATTAGCTCCTAATCTAAATAAAAAAGTAGTAAAAAATGATATTAGATTTTGTTTACTGTTTATAACAAACTTCCGATATAGCGAACCATTTTTAGTGATTTTTTGGAGTTCGTTATAAACGAATACGAATTGTTATTTTTAACCACATAATACTAAAGTTCAAGGCAAGAGAGTTAGCTTCTGACAAAAAGACAGATTTCAAAGTTACGCTTAAAGCGGAAATGGATATGGTACCCAAGATAGAGAAAGTTGACTGTGTTTCTCGATGAACTGGCTTTAGTTTCACAGAGAGTAAAATGTGAGGTTTAATTGATTGTAGAAGTTGGTGCATTGAATTGCTGCTCAAGTTTACACTTCGTATAATGCAAAAATCCATTTTAAAATTTCTATCTCCATATGTCGACTACCCCCAGCCAGCACCTACCCGGTGATCTAAACTAAAGGCTTCTTTAATTTCGCATCGTTCTCGGGTTCCATCCAATCAATTCTGTTAATGGCCTTTAAGAGCTGAAAAAACAGGCGATTATTATTATTATTATTCTGTCTTTTTTTTCTCAAATTTGGTAGCTACCAACACATTATTAAATAAAGATAAATACCGTAATGACATTGCTAACTGAAAAGTGATCTTACTGTAATGCCATCACTACACTCAATAAGCAATAGAGAACACATCCAAAGTATACAATAGTTTTGATCCTAAGAGTCACCCCATCTAATGAGGCTCTGGGATTTTAGGACTTATCTGGAGAAAAGCTTACAAATAATTAGTTATTCGAATAAAGAGTTTCTTTCTTCTATATTATTTTTGATTATCGTAATATATATATATATATATATATATATATATATATATATATATATATATATATATATATATATATATATATATATATTCAAACTCTAGTCTGATAGCTAGTATGCAACAAAATCATGCTTAATTTGAATACATAACCATGTAGATTTTTTCTTTATCTATGTTGTTAACACAGAAGCGCACTCGAAAAATACGAGTATAGTTTTTTTTTGCTTTATTTTAGAGTTTTTAAACGTTTTTTGGGTACGCTCCTGACCATTAACCTGGGGGTGTGTTACAGTGCAGCCGCGGTAGAAGGGTGGTAGTAGCATTTGTGTGACAGTTTTAAGTGTTCAGCAATTCTCTCAAGACAGAGTTTTAAACCCTAATTGTTTAATAAATAATTGAACGAAATTGTTAAAACTTAATTTTTTAACAAGTCAAAAAGTACATTAAACCGAGAACTACCTAATATTATGAGTGATTTTTTTACTTGAAATATACATTCATGTATAGATAATTTCAGAATACTTTTTTTTTTCTTTTATCGCTCACCTTCCCCGCCTCAGTACTGATTTTACCCTTTTTCCATATCCAAAGGATATCGGCGAGGATGTCGTAATACCCGTTGTCCAAGTGCCAAAACATACATTTTTGTATGTCACGGTACCTTTTAAACAACGCGGTAGTACTGCCACGGACGTTATTTGCATTTCTGCAAACAACTACTATCTAGCCTTCGTCCTGTTCATTCATTATCGTCTGCGGACAGGTGGAAAAAGCGCAGGATGTCTTTAGTAGGCAAATATCCACCAATACGATAAACACTAAATGCAACAACAAGACTGACAGAGGACATAATTCGTTTACTTACCGGGGTCAATTGAATGAGTACAAAGTAGCATATTGGAGCGACTATTTTTGCTGCAAATTATAATTCAAATACTTAATTTTATAATCGAGTGTTGTCAGTTACTTTAATAATCCAGTAATTGAGTTTTCGCTCCAGTATTCGCAACCTTACTAAAGAGATGTTAATAAGATGACTCTACATATACAGTCTGTCTTGTCAGAACGTGACCGCTCGTATTTTTGAAAAAATGTGCGTCGAGAACATTTTTTGCCCTCAATGTATTCTTTGGTGTACTAATAACGGCGCAATTACCTTAGGAAGTTGTCCAATCGCCACCTGCATCAATAATCGCCTGACATCCTCGAGGCATGCTGTCGACGAGATTTTCTGCATACTACGGCAATAATCTTCAAATATTTCGAATCTCGGGAGACAACTGGGCCAAACTCCTCAGAGTCTTTCCTCTGAGCTTTCTCTTTACAAGGGACTAAACGTTTTCAATAGGGTTGGCGTTCGGCGATTGTAAGGGCCACTCTAGTATCTTATCGTGGGCCCAAGCGAGCCGCTTCGCTACGTGATTTTCACCCAACAATGGTTTCTCCAACCTGCTTCGGAACTTGACATCATGAGCACGAAGATGTTGTCGAATGGTTTCATGGGACAGATTCAAACCCGATTTTCTTAATTTTGCCGCTCCTTGACGGAGCGCCAATTGCGGGTCCCGTGAAAACAAAGAGGCGATTCGTTTTTCGACTTTCGGAGCCTATCGGGCCATGTTTTGGCAAGTCGTCGACATTTTTCGTCTCGTTAAAACGATTTACTCACTTCTTCACAAACGACACCGACTTTTTAATATATTTAGCGCCCTCGGAATGTGTCATTTTAAGCCCCTTTGGATGAAAAAAAAAGACTGTCTCGAACCGACGCCCAAACAAGTAACTTATTTTGGATTCTATGTAATTTCAACGAAAGTTCGAAATTGACTAATACTTTTACTAAATACGTCATAGATAAAGGTTCCCTCTACCGATATTTTGTTGAATCGATAGAATCGCATCTACCGAAAACGAATTATCGCGAACACGTTCTTCCTTGACAGACTGTATAACACATTATGAAAAAGAGATTGTGTAAAGTGGACGCAGTGGCATAGTCAAGAGGGGTATATGGCCCGCTGCCCTTAGGGGTCTAGAAACAAAAGTTTTTTTTTGCCGTATTATAGTGCATTTTTTGTTAAAAATGGCGCTTCGCCTTTCTCCTCCGCCTTTTAAACCTGTCTAAGCTACCAGGCATGTGGAACCATCAAATACAACAATATAAATGCAATACACTAAATGCGTAGATACTTAAAAACATTTCGTTCAATTTTTCAAATCATTTTGTATTCATTGTAAACCATTTTTAAAACTAGACTTAATTGCTGAACATTTTTGTATGCTTGAAACTTTTGACGGTTTTGGAAAAAAGCATTTACGGTCAGGTAGATCCGTAGACTTCGTTAGAAAGTTTTATACACTATTTTTTTTAGTCTTTTTCGCCTTATAACTGCACCTAATTTTATTATATTTCAGTACTAACTGAATTAATATTATTTAATTAATTATTATTTATACTGTTTATACGAGAAACGTACACCTTTACATTATCCACCATAATCTATACAGCAAATGAATTTTATTTTAAAAATACCTATTTTTAAAACTTCCATTTCGTCCTGACAAAATATGTTATTCTCCGTGAATCCCATTCGTGCTCATAGCTATTGTCCTATAGAAGTTTCGACCATCTGTTGGTCTCGTCAGGAGGGATGTAACGAGTCCCACAAGGCAAGGATGCAATTCATAGGGTATACCTTATAATATTCCACCATTGGATTTTGACGGTAGGTTTTAAAAAAAGGAGCAAGAATATAAAATGCGTTAATATTGGGTCGAGGTTCAGATGTGCCAACCGGTAACTTATAAGCGCTCTTAATTTATATTGAGTTTATCTCTTTTTCCCAATCCCGTGGGATAACTGTAGCGTTTTATTGTTTGTAGGTGTTAAACTCTAATTAATACCCTTAAAACATTTCTCCTCTTATATATATATATATATATATATATATATATATATATATATATATATATATATATATATACAGGGTGACCCATATGTATGGAATAATGATTGCACAGCATTTATTAATCAGTGCACCAAAAAATGTTTAAATAAAAGTTATGGAATGTTACACAGCGTACATGCTGATGTTGAAAATAAAATGTTTTGAACTGTCGAAGAAATTACGCCATCTTGATTTTTTTAAATAGAAAGCCCTGTATATTATTTTATTTTTGAGTTTTACCAAAAATTCTAGAAATTATTTGTCTAACATACCATATGTCTAAATTGAATTGTTTTGGAATTATTGTCATTTGAAATTTAAAGTAAAAAAAGACAAAAACAAATATTAATAAATATTCTAGGTTTATTTTTAAGGTAAGAATTGCTTAACAGCGAAGAAATGAGCCAATCTGTCTTAAACAGCCTGAACAGAGTTTTGCAGAAAATCCGAGTGATCTGTACTACTTCATATTGAATTTTTTGTTGTAAATCTTCTACAGTTTCAGGTCGACTTCGGTAAACTTTGATTTTCAAATGACCCCATAAAAAAAATCGAGTGGTGTAAGGTCGGGACTCCTTGCATGCATGCATGCCTTTTTCAGCCCATCCATCGATTAGGAAAAATCGCGACCAAATATCTACGAACATTGATTTCATAATGAGGAGGTGCTCCGTCCTGTTGATACCACAGATTCCTGTTAGGGGTATCCAAATTATTTTCATCAGGAAAAAGACCTGCACAAGTTGGAATAACTTGCTCTAGGAATAACTGTAAATACCGCTGTCCTGTAAAACTTCCATCGATAGAAAAGGAACCAATCATATGACGTCCACAAATCTCTGCCCATACGTTTATCTTTTGTGGTCAAAAAACAATATTATGAATTAGGTTAGGATCATTATTGATTCGTTCCATCATGACCTCGCAAAATTCAACGCGTCTATCGTAGTCATCTTCAGATAATTCTTGCAATAGAATGGGCTTCAGGCTGTTTATGACAGATTGGATCATTGCCTCGCTGTTAACGGTAGGCATTTCGAGCAATTGTTACCTTAAAAATAAACCTAGAGTATTTATTGATAGTTTTATAGTCTTTTTTATTTTCAATTTGAAATGACAATAATTCAAAAATGGTTCAATTTAGACATACGGTATGTTAGATAAATAATATCTAGAATTTTTAGTAGGACTTAAGAATAAAATAATATATAGGGCTTTTCTTTTAAAAAACAAATCAGATAGCTCAATTTCTTCGAACTAACAGTTCAAAACATTCTATTGTCAACGTCAGCATGTGCGCCGTATACCATTCTATAACTTTTATTTACACATTTTTTTGATACATTGATTTATAAATTCTGTGGAATCATTATTCCATTCATATGGGGCACCGTGTATATATACATATATATATATATATATATATATATATATATATATATATATATATATATATATATATATATATATATATACATACAATATCTATATATATATATATATAAAAAAGAAATAATACAACACTAAAAAACAGAAAAAAAAAAAAAAAATAAAAACAGATATAAAATAATGTAAGATACATTACAATATACAACAGTAAAAATATTAGACATACATATATAGCTACCGTAGTTCAAGTTGGTAGAAATCTACCCAAAGGTCTGACAGGCCAGTCAGTTATTAAGTTGAGAAAGTCGTATATTAAGATATGTGACTCCTCGAGCCACACTTAATACTTATTTTTATTAAATTTAAACATTGTTCAAAATTTTATAAACTACTGGACTGCATAATTTTTAAAAAGTAATGCCCCACCACTGCTACAACTGAGGTAAGCTTTAGAATGCCTTAATGAGAGAGAGAGGAAATTTGAAACGTGAATTGAATAGAGACTACAGTCATCCATGACACCTACCGGTGAAAAGTCAAAATGTCAAAAACTTGTGGAAATGTTTTGCAAAAACAAAAATTTTTTCCTGAAACTTTGCAAATTGGTAATGCAAAAAGAGATTCATTCATATTGCTGAAGATTAGTGACAATTAGTTTTGTAAGTGTTTTATTTAATTAAACAAAAACAGTAATACTGTTACTAGGTGAAATTTTATCCTATATGTGTTGTGTTAAACGCATTGTTTCCTAGGAAATTTCTAAATGTTAAGAAGAATTATTTGTTACTTATTTAAAAGTATATATATATATTCAAATAATAAAATAGTCAGCAGTGATTACATTGTAAGTAATTTTCAACCGTCAGCGGTGACGATTAAGACCTTTATAACTTAGTTTTACATATCGTTATTGAGGACCGCTATATCTATATCTATATCTATATCTATATATATATATATATATATATATATATATATATATATATATATATATATATATATATATATATACATATATATATATATATATATATATATATATATATATATATATATACATATATATATATATATATATATATATATATATATATATATATATATATATATATATATATATATATATATATATATATATATATATATATATATATATATATATATATAGATATATATAGATATAGATATATCAATAACGATATGTAAAACTAAGTTATAAAGGTCTTATCGTCACCGCTGACGGTGAGTTGAAAATTACTTACAATGTAATCACTGCTGACTATTTATATATATATATATATATATATATATATATATATATATATATATATATATATATATATATATATATATATATATATATATATATATATATTATATATATATATATATATATATATATATATATATATATATATATATATATATATATATATATATATATATATTATATATTGTATATATATTATATATTATATATGTACTCAAAATTTTCACTTAACATTATAAAGAAGGAAGAAAATACGTCCTAAAGAAGAAATAAATATAATTTCGAAAGCTCGACTAACAAAAAAGGTTGTACCCAAGGCCATAAATATTATAGCCCCGCTAAATTGAGAGTATATATTTTTCTTAACTATAGTCGCGACTACTTCTGCCTTTATATATATATATATATATATATATATATATATATATATATATATATATATATATATATATATATATATAAAGGGTGTCCCAGTATTCCATGTACATAGAGTTACTGTGGATTTCTGGGATGAAAATATGACCATTTAACCCAACTTATCTTAGTCCAAAAATCCGTAAGATACAGGGTGTCAAAGTTATATTTTAGTTTTTCTTAAGTAGCTCTCTTAATAATAATACTATTTGTACAAGATTTGGTGCTAAGGGGTTTTCTGAGATAAGAAATCGAAATCAGCTCACGTTTTTGTTGTAAATTGTAGGGGGCGCCACTTATTGCTGTGTATACTTTTAAATTGTCATAACTCTTTTATACCACTCTGTATGACATTTTTAATTACTTAATATGAGTACTTATTGGTATTTTCCGCCTTCTCCTGTCTAAAAAAAGCTCACTTGATAAATGTTGCTCCGAGCAACAATTTCTGAGACAATGGGACGTTTGTTTCCATTTTTTAATTCCATTGTCAAATTCGCAAACGCTTCACACTTCATCCAGACGTAGGACAGGTCCAAAAGAATAGTCTTTGAAATTTGAAGCATGCTTAAAGGCAAACATGCTAACAACAATAATAAATTTAAAGACCAACAGTAAGGATGTAAAAATCAACTGGCTAAGGACCCACAAATTGATAAATTTGAAAAAAAACATCCCACTATCTCAGAAACTGTTGCTCGGAGCAAATTTACCAAAAGGTTTTTTTTTAGACAGGAGAAGGCGGAGAATATGAATATTTAATAGACAATAAAAAAAAATAAAAGTATAACTTTGACACCCTGTATTTCAAAAATTACGAATTTTTGGACTAAGGTAAGTTGGGTTAAATAGTCATATTTTCTTCCCAGAAATCCACAAGAACTCTATGTATACAGACTACTGGGACACCCTATATATATATATATATATATATATATATATATATATATATATATATATATATATATATATATATATATAAAGGCAGAAGTAGTCGCGACTGACTAGTTAAGAAAAAATATATAAATATATACTCACAATTTAGCGGGGCTACAGTCTTTGTTTAATTATTTATGGCCTTGGGTACAACCTTTTTTGTTAGTCGAGCTTTCGAAATTATATTTATTTCTTCTTTAGGACGTCTGGAAAGCCAAAATTTTCTTCCTTCTTTATAATGTTAAGTGAAAATTTTGAGTACATTAGAATGATGGAAAAAACAAGAACAGAAAGAAAAAAGAAAAACTTACCAAAGTGTTTTTTTTTATAACAAAGAAACAAGCCATCATTAGCACAAAGGGACATTCCCTAATATACTGTTATTAACTACATAATATTCTAGTTAAAAAGGGAAAACACAAATAAGGCCAAAAATGGCTGGCTTTGGGGGATAAGCAGAGAGAACCAGAGCCAGCCATTTTTGACTGGCTAATTTCGAAAGCTCGACTAACAAAAAAGGTTGTTTCACTACCCAAGGCCATAAATAATTAAACAAAGACTGCAGCCCCACTAAATTGAGGGTATATATATATATATATATATATATATATATATATATATATATATATATATACTGTATCATTTGACACTATACTAAATAAATTTAAAAAATAAATATCACAGGGAAAAACTATCAAGCTTTTTGCCGAATTATAACTCTTCAATTAGTATTTTAACCATTTATAAATATTTTACTTTCCCGACGTTTTAATGTTTTTTTCGTATGTCAAACAGATTATATTTGATTGACAGCTGAATTATTACCCGAAAATTAATTATAGTTTTGACTAAAAAAAAGTTCGGAAAGATTTATTTGAAAAATATATTATCGTTTTTTTAAAAGTAGCGTTGCTATTATTATTTAGGCGTATTTTATTAATCAGTAAACCCACGATAATCACCGTAGCAACACCAATTTATATTGACCCTATTGGCTGTGTAACTTGGAGTCAAGTTAACCCAATATTAATAAACTCACATTTAAAAAGATTATATGTAGCACTTTTATGTAGGTTAGAGGTTTTTTTCTGCAAAATTCTGTCCTCAGCTTCATATTTTAAATTTTTTCTCTAAGGTCACTCTTAATCTATCCATCCATCTCATTCTTAATCCCTACTACACATTTTCATTGCCCTCTTCTGTCAACATAATCACCTTTACCTTCATGTGTAGTCTCTGTGCCACTACAGGAACCTATTCTTAATCAATTTTCCGAAACAAAATACAAGATTGCACTGCCATCACTTGCCTTTAAACACGGTTAGATGTCGGTAATTTCAGAGCTCTACCGAAGTCATCGCATTGAACTCTGAAACACGCACTGACAATTATAAAATTTAAATATAAGATGATTTCTCAATACCTGGAATTATGTTATCGCACTAAAAAGGTATATACTCCACAACTGCCACATCTATTAAATTGATTCTACCTAGAAACTGTTCGCCTAATTGGGGATACAGATCTTTCCAGAAACCTTGATTCCTTGAAACATCGATTAAAAGTTGATGATTTGAATCTATTCTATGAAAGCATAAAAAGTGTTCTATGAATACGTAATTCCGTCCAAAGCGGGGCATGCTAACACAGAAAATGTAGCTATCTCAACGCAAAGACAAACACGTAGAAAAAAAATGTCACCGCAAAACGAAGTCGGCTGGCTACCGCCGGCTTGATGAAATGTGCCTCCTTGAGTTTCTCAGAGATGCCGCGCAAGTATTATGGTCCTTTTACACGGTCATATCAGTTCTCAGTTCCGTTTTCGTTTAATTTCAGTTTCTTAAGGAGGTTTGTTGTTACACCGTCCGTTCAGTTCTCAGTTCGATTTTTTTTTTTTATGGCTCTAGCATACGTGCTACAGGGAAGTCCCTAAAGCGCTACAGGAGCGACACGTGTGCGAAGAAAGCGATTCACGTTGTTCTTGAATCGCTGTAAATTGTACTCGGTGGGAAACACAGTCCTGAGCAAATTATTCCAAAGGGATGATGTTCTCCATATAAATGACTGCTTGAAAAGCGTTGTACGAGGAGTAACAAGCTGAACCTCTGGCAGGAATTAAGCGGGCCACATCCTTCGAACACTTTCTATTAAAATACTTGTAGAATAGGCTCAAGTCGCCAACCGTTCTTCGATGTTCCAGCGAATCAAGGCCACCTGTCAGTTCCGGGTCTCCAATCAGACGAACAGCTCTTCTCTGAACAGAATCCAACAAATGCAGTGTATGTTTGGGAGCGAAGCCTCAAACATGGGAGCAGTATTCCATAGTTGGTCGAATTTGAGCTTTGTAAAGAATTAACAGTTGTTGTGAAGTGTAAAGCTTTCTGGTTCGAAATAATATTCCCAACTTCTAAGAAGCTCTCCTTGCTATGCCTGCAACATGTTCATGCCAGGACATATTTGCTCCCAAATTAACGCCCAACAAATTGAGTGACGATGTTAGAGGAATGGAGTGCCCCGACATAACTATGTCGGGTTCAGCAACGTTAACTTTTTTAGAAAAAACTGCCTCCTGAGTTTTTGTAGCGTTAAACTCCACTTGGTTCCTGTAACCCCAAGGCTGTCTGTGGATATTTGTCTGAGTAGCCGATGTCTGAGCGTTCAAAGTGAATGAAGAGATAAGTGTACTGTCATCTGCAAAGCTGTAGATTGGATCGTTAATATAAATGAGAAAGAGAGTAGGAGACAGTATGGAGCCTTGGGGTACACCGGCGTTGATAGTGAAGGTGTTAGAATGAAATCCGTCGACTGCCACTCGTAAAGAACGCTCTCTGAGGAAACATGAGAGCCACAAACAGAACTTTTCAGACATACCATAAGAACGTAGCTTAGCCAACAGCCCTTAGTGCCAAACACGGTCGAATGCCTTGGTTATGTCAAGAGCAACCGCTCGAGATTCTCCAAAGTGTTCAGTTGCGTTGTTCCTAACATGTGTTACATAAGCCAGAAGATCTCCTGTTCTATTTTTACGATCTATTTTCACGAAAGCTATATTGGTGATCGCTAATAATGTTGAATCCTTCAAGATATTTTAGAAGATGCTGATTGATAACCTTCCCCATGACTTTCGATATTATTGAAAGCAGTGCGATTGATCGGTAGTTATTTGGGAAGGTTTTCTTGCCTTTTTTAGGTATCGGCTGAACTGTGGCACATTTCCAGCAGGAAGGAAATATTCCCTTTCTGTAAGATAGGTTGAAAAGTCTACTGAAAACTGGTGTTAGTTACACTTTCAAAACGTTATGTGTGTTTCGCGTTCAAACACGTGTTGAGGACTGTCTCACTGCAGTAGTCTTAGCTGTGACGTTGAAGAAACGGTGGAAGAAAAGAACAACATACCGTCAGGTGTCAGTCTCCGTTTCAGTTCTGTTTTCAGTTTTTCCTTTATACACATAGGAAAAACGGACAGTTCGACTGAAACTGCAACTGAACTGAGGACTAATATGACCGTGTAAAAGGACCTTTATATGTAACAATAATAGGGGCAAACATAAGACGCTACTTCGGCGCAGGAGCTGCCAACGTGCAGCGCCGTCCATAAAAAAACACGTTACTAGAAAGAAGCTTTACTTGGGTTAAATAATACACAAACAGATGTATTTCTTTATTATGCACAGAAAAAAAATAACGGAAAATTTATTTCTGCGCATATTTATCTATTTATAAAAAGAAATTTCAGTCTGTCAAAACAATAATATGTTTTGTTTAACTTGAATTTCATTATATGCGTATGATGTTTTTAACTTTAAACGCCTGACTGTTTTTTATTTACCACGGAACATAAAAAAGCAGACTCATTTTGAAATTTTTGTGTTTACGGTTTTTATTAAATAGTTTAGTTTGTTGAACATTTAGCGACGTATTACTTTTATCGGTTTTTCTTAAGACTTGCATTTCCGCAACTCAACACTGTGCAACATTTTCGAGGTCATCGAATATAAACTAAATTCTGACTTCAGTTTCTGGAAGTGCCCACCCAAACTAGCAAAACCCTATTTGGGTTTTGATAGTTTAGTTCGAATTTTTTTTTTTACCATCATCAGTTTTTTTGCTCGAGCTTTTGTTTTGCCCGGCTATATCTCGCAAATTATTGGGAATTTCTCAATGCAATCTTCAGACGAAATGTTCTTCACACTAAAATATACAATTTTTGTGAACATGTCGAGGCCAGATTTTCACTCTTTCGGGGTGTTTTTAGTGCATTTTTTTCACATTTTCGACCATAACTCACAAACCGTGCATATTTTAGCATAACTGTCTTCGACAAAAATGTTAAAATAATTATTCTGAGTCCGGTAGATCTTAAAAAACTGCGAGTGTCGTCTAAGTTAGGGTAGACCGAAAATATTAAAAAACATGAGTTGTCAGAGACAAACTAATATCGGATTCGAAATCAAATCACTACAATAAGCCCAAAACTGAAAAAAAATTAGAGGACAAAATCAACAAAAAAATTACTTGTTGACCAGTGTTATTGATGCAGGAGGCGATTGGACAACTTACTGAGGTAATTGCGTCGATGTTAGCACACCAAAGAATACATTGATAGCAGCTACTCAGACGAATATCCGCAGACAGCAGGAAGTCGTTCAACTTAACAAAGACCTGGAAGAAATTCTATCTTGAAGTGACAGTAACCAAGTGGAATTTAACGCTACAAAAACCCAGGCGGCAGTTTTTTCTAAAAAAGTTAACGTTACTGAACCCGACATAGTTATGTCGGGGCACTCCATTCCTCTAACATCGTCACTCAATTTGTTGGGCGTTAATTTGGGAGCAAATATGTCCTGGCATGAACATGTTGCAAGCACAGCAAGGAGAGCTTCTCAAAAGTTGGGAATATTATTTCGAACCAGAAAGCTTTACACTCCACAACAACTGTTAATTCTTTACAAAGCTCAAATGGAATACTGCTCCCATGTTTGGAGCTCCGCTCCCAAACATACACTGCATTTGTTGGATTCTATTCAGAGAAGAGCTGTTCGTCTGATTGGAGACCCGGAACTGACCGTCGGCCTTGATTCGCTGGAACATCGAAGAACGGTTGGCGACTTGAGCCTATTCTACAAGTACTTTCATGGAAAGTGTTCGAAGGATGTGGCCCGCTTAATTCCTCCCAGAGCGGTGCATGTTAGAAGTACACGTCGCGCTAATTCTTCACATCCGTATGAGGTTCAGCTTGTTACTCCCCATACAACACTTTTCAAGCAGTCTTTTATATGGAGAACATCATCCCTTTGGAATGATTTGCCCAGGACTGTGTTTCCCACCGAGTACAATCTACAGCGATTCAAGAACAACGTGAATCGCTTTTCTCCGCACACGTGTCGCTCCTGTAGCGCTTTAGGGACTTCCCTGTAGCACATGTGCTAGACCTATAAAAAAAAAAAAAAAAAAAAAAAATGTTCTCGAAACACATTTTTTCAAGGATACGAGTGGTCACGTTGTTACTTGACAGACTGTACAGATACTTAAACCTGTTATTTTCATTAAACAGGAAAACCAAGCATGGGCATATATGGGATTCTGTCCAGGGTTGGCGGTCGCCTGACAAATTTTTTTCGCGATACTTGAAAATTAATTTTATTAAATAACAATACGTATATTATGAGATTCGAGACACTACAACTAGATTATGTGCTGCATTACAAAAATATCTTGTATAACTTCTTCTTCTTCTTCTTCTTCTTCTTCTTCTTCTTCTTCCTACGTTAGGACCATGTCTTGTTTTCACTTCAAAGGTTTCCCAGAAACAATTGCGATGATGAAGACCACCTTATTGGTGGTCTTCCAAGCGGTCGAGGTGTGTTTGGTCGCTTCTCTTTTGCAACCTTAGCCAACCGGTCATTTGGCATCCAATCCACATGGTCTCTCCATTCTCTTCTCCTATTCCTTGCCCATCTCACCACATCCTGTATTTCGCACATTTCCCTTATTTCTTCACATCTCTTCCGGTCAAATAAGGTATGTTCTGTTATCGATCTAAGTGTTCGCATTTCTGTTGTTCTTATTAGTCGTTGTGTTATTGTGTTCTCCGCTCTGGTTTCTATCGCGTACATCATGATCTGTCTTAACGCATGTTTTGTATACAAAACTTGCTTCTGCTGCTCATATATTTGTTTCTCCAAATTATATCTCTTAAGTATCCTGATATTAATGATGCCTTTGTTCTTTGAGTTTTTACTTCCTCCTTAAGGTTCCTGGTACTTGTTATGTTTGCCCCTAGATATTTGAAGGACATTACTTGTTCTACACTCTGATCATAAATCACGAGTTTGCATCTTTTCGGTTCTTTAGATATTGTAAGGGATTTTGTTTTCTTTACAGATATTTGCATATTAAACACTTTTGCTATTTGTTGGAACTTATGTAGCAGTCTCTGTAAGTTATCTTCATCTTCTAATATGATTACTGCATCACCGGCGTAGCATATTATTTTTATTTGTTTGTCTCCCAATCGATATCCTCTCCCAGTTTTCTTTACTTCGTTTATAATTTCATCCATTATGGTGTTAAATAAGGTTGGGCTTAGGCTATCACCTTGTCTGATTCCGGTTGTCATAGATATTTTATTGCTTATTTTATTTGCTACTCTTACATACGAGCTGGTTTGAAAAGTCCGTGCAAAGTCCGAGAGATGGCACCACCGGCACGTATCGAGGTCATGTTTAGTTAGTAGCATCTCTTGAATGAACGCACACCAAGTTTCAGCCATATTGGTCTATTTCTTTGTGTTTGGCATTCGTGTGAATCAAGGAAGTCGAGTGATTTTCAAGAAATGGACGAAAAAGAATTTCGTGTGGTGATTAAACATTACTTTATGAAAGGCAAAACGCCTCAGGAGACTAAAGAGAAGCTTGATAAACATTATGGTGACTCTGCACCTTCGATTAGAACAGTTTATAAGTGGTTTCAAAATTTTCGGACTGGCCATATGGGCACAAGTGACGCTGAATGTTCTGGACGGCCTGTGGAGGTTACGACTCCAGAAATCATTGATCAAATCCATGATATGGTGATGGATGACAGAAGAGTTAAGGTGCGTGAGATTGCTAGTGCTGGGGCATCTCGACTGAACGGGCACATAATATTTTGCATAAACATTTGGACATGAGAAAGCTATCCGCAAGATGGGTGCCGCGATTGCTCACGCTTGACCAAAAAAGAATCGTGTGAAGTGTTGCAAGGATGGTTTGCAGCTGTTCCAGAAGAATCCGGAGGACTTTAAGCGTCGTTTCGTCACTATGGATGAAACATGGATACATTACTATACTCCTGAGACCAAACAACAATCTAAACAATGGGTTACCAAGGGGGAATCTGCACCAAAAAAGGCGAAGACCGTTCCTTCGGCCGGAAAGGTTATGGCGACTGTCTTTTGGGATTCACAAGGGATAATCCTCATCGACTATCTGGAAAAGGGTAAAACTATTACAGGTGAATATTATTCATCGTTATTGGACCGTTTGAAAAGCGAGCTGCAAGAAAAACGCCCGTTATTGGCCCACAAGAAAGTCCTTTTCCATCACGACAACGCACCAGCACACACCTCAGCAGTTGTGGTCGCAAAATTAATGGAAATAGGATTCCAACTAACTCCTTTCACATCCCCCCTATTCTCCAGACTTGGCTCCCTCGGACTACTATTTGTTCCCCAATTTGAAGAAATGGCTGGCGGGACAAAGATTTTATTCAAACGAGGAGGTGATTGCAGACACTAATCGATATTTTGCAGACTTGGACAAATCCTATTATTCGGAAGGGATCAACAAACTAGAACATCGTTGGACGAAGTGTATAAGCCTAAAAGGAGACTATGTCGAAAAATAAAAAAGGTTTACCCCAAACACATAAGTAGTTTTTATTTTTGCACGGACTTTTCAAACCAGCCTCGTATGTGTGGTTGTTGATGTTCAACTCTTCGATAATTTTTATTATATTCGGGTGAATTCCCCTTTTTTGTAGTAGGGTTATAACATCAGTTAACCGTACCCTATCGAATGCCTGGGTAAGATCAATGAAACACATAAAGGCTATCTTATTAAACTCTATGGCTTTTTCGGTAATTTGGCGGATTATAAATATGGCGTTTATAGTAGACCTGTTCTTTCTGAACCCTTGCTGTTCTTCACAGATTCCGGTTAACATTATTTCTTCTGCTAAAATTTTAGTGAACAATTTTAGTACCGCACTCATTAAGCTGATACCTCGATAGCTTTTTGGATCTGTCCTTTCTCCATTTTTGAAAATTGGTATCAAGATGCTTTTTTTTTTCCATTCGGATGGTATAATCTTGGCTGTGAGTATTTTGTTAAAGAAAATCTGTAATTCATCTAGTAATTTATCACCTTCATATTTGATCATTTCGTTCTTAATTTCGTCCATGCCCGGGGCTTTTCTGTTTTTTTAGTTTCGCTGCCATGTGCTGTATTTGATTCAAGGAAATGGTCCTATTTGGTTGGGCAACATTTTCATCTTCATGCTGTATTTCCTGTGTTAATGAATTGGTTTCTGATGGACTATAGAGTTTTTCGAAATATCTTTCCCATTCTTTCCACCGTAATTTTTGTATTTTGTATATACTCATTTATTGGTTTTTTTCTATTTCTCAGTAGATTCCATATTTTTTTTTGTCCTCCGTACAGATCATGTTCCATATCGTTCGAAAAATTTCTCCCAATGCTCTCTTTTGATTCTCTGGATATTCTCGTTGACCCTGTTTCTTACATTTTTATAATCATTGTATGTTATAGCATTAGATCTGTATTGTAGGTACGATTTTCTTTTTTCTTCAGCTAATGTCTTAACTTCTTGTTTAAACATATAATTTCTAAAAAACAAAAATAAAATTTAACTTGTTACGATTAAAATAATAAAAGAATATTTGAAATTCAACACTATTTTGTATCCAGAAATGCCGAACATCCCGTAACCACGTGAGTCACTGAAATTGTCAACTGTAGACAAAGATCGCGGGACAACGAAGAATGCTCGCCAGCTGTTTATATCTGTCATCCTGATAACACGTAGATGGGGGTTCATTCTTTGAAAAATACAAGTTTAGTACGTCTTAGTTCATATTATTTTATGGGAGCAGCTTTCATGCAAGAAAGTTGTTGCTACAGGGGTGATTCAAGTGCTGTTATTTCGGGACATTTTAACGCCACGGAAATGTTGAATAACTTACGACAGCCCTGGGCAAGAGCTAGTATGGACCAACTGACTTATTTGCATACTAATAATAATAATAATAATTTACGCCAACATACATACTTGAAAATGAAGATTACAAGCTCTACTGGGATATCGGTATCCATACAGATAAAACAGTCTCCGCCAATAGACCCGATATTACTTTTCAGTGCAAAAAAGGAAAAGTCACCTATCTGATTGACATAGCTGTCCCCAACGACACAAACATCCAAGCAAAATACACAGAAAAAAATTTTCAAATACACAGACCTTGCAACGGAAATAAAAAGGCTATGGAGACAGGAAAAAGTCATCATTGTCCCCCTCATTATATCAGCCACAGGCCTTACACCAATAACATTCACACCACATTTAGTGCAATTGGGACTCAACACGGACATACACAGAAACATTCAGAAGTCAGTGATTTTGAAAACATGTAACATTGTCAGGTCATTCCTTAATACGGAATGGTAATAGCGTTTGTGCTGACTTGGTTTTGGCCCGTCAGCCAAACATGGAACCACATTGATCAAATGTGAGAAAGAAGAACTTTTTGTAATAAATAATAATAACGCTCGATAACATGTTCGATAAAGAAACATACAAATATCTAGGCTTCCAACAAAGCACCAAACTCAACCACACTCACATCAAAACAGAGCTCAGAACCGAATTCAAAAACAGACTGACGAAACTTTTGCAAACAAAACTCAACTCTAAGAATCTCACTAAAGCCATCAACACGTTCGCTATACCTGTACTCATATATTCATTTGGTATCATCAAATGGTCACAAACAGACATAGAAAATATTCACATCCTTATACGATCTCAATTCACCAAATACAGGAAATTACACCCCAACGCATGCAAAGAAAGACTTACCATCGAGAGGAAGGCAGGAGGAAGAGGAATTATAGACATCAGATCATTACACACAAAACAAATACAAGCACTTAGGAAATTCTTTCACAGCAAGCAAACCAGCCTCCACACAGCGACAGTGAAAGCAGACAAAAACTACACACCTCTCGACTTATCCCGGGCAGACCACTCAGCAGACACACACAGTCACACCCAATTACAACAGGAAAAGATGAAAACGTGGTCAGAGAAACCACTCCACGGAAAACACAGATACCACATAGAACAAGACCACGTAAATAAAAAACAATCATACACCTGGTTACAGGATGGGCAGCTATTTCCTGAAACAGAAGGCTTCTTACTTGCCATCCAGGATAAAGTCATATTAACCAGAAACTACCAAAAGCATATCATCAAAGACCCGACTATTGCAGAGGACAGATGTAGGAAAGGCCACCAGCAGAAAGAAACGATCGAACACATAACGAGCGGATGTAGAATATTGGCCGGAATAGAGTACACAGCCAGGCATGATTCAGCTGCCAAAGTAGTTCACCAAGCACTAGCCACAACATACAAACTCATAGAAAACACAGATCCCTACTACAAATACACGCCAGCATCCATACTTGAAAATGAAGATTACAAGCTCTACTGGGACATCAGTATCCATACAGATAAAACAGTCTCCGCCAATAGACCCGATATTACTTTTCAGTGCAAAAAAGGAAAAGTCACCTATCTAATTGACATAGCTGTCCCCAACGACACAAACATCCAAACGAAATACACAGAAAAAATTTCCAAATACACAGACCTTGCAACGGAAATAAAAAGGCTATGGAAACAAGAAAAAGTCATCATTGTCCCCCTCATTATATCAGCCATAGGCCTTACACCAATAACATTCACACCACATTTAGTACAATTAGGACTCAACACAAACATACACAAAAACATTCAGAAGTCAGTGATTTTTGAAAACATGTAACATTGTCAGGTCATTCCTTAATACATAATGGTAATAGCGTTTGTGCTGACTTGGTTTTGGCCCGTCAGCCAAACATGGAACCACATTGATCAAATGTGAGAAAGAAGAACTTTTTGAAATAAATAATAATTTTAAACAAAGCAGATATTCATCGTCTGTGCAAAATATATAAAAAAAGAAAAGATATACCGGCTTAGCGAACCAAGACTATCGAGTAAGTGTTCTCCACTTGATGAGATATTCGCTCGCATATCGAGATGGTATCATTAGTACCTTGCTGTTTCAAAGTTGTTTTGTTGAAGTAGAAGTAGACATTCATTCTTCTGCTATTTGTTTGTTCAGACATGATGTTTCTTCGTAAATTGATCAACAAAATGCAGTGCTGCGTATTATTTACCATCATCCTGGAGACTTGTGCCATATCGATAAGGAATATCGACTGCTTTATGTTCTGAAAGAGATTGAGTCACCTGTTTAGCAACATCAAATAGGTTGTATACCTAAATCTAATTAATTTTTACGATTTTTAGGATCATACCAATGTTCTTTGTCCATAGTCGCAGTCATCTTTGAACTAATTTCGAAGTCATAACAATTAGCGTCTTTAAATAGTCGTTTGGATGTAATAGACCAGTGTTTGACTCAGTAGACAGCTTATTTCGCTGGTTTGTTTTCATAAGATTAATATGCGAGAATATGCGCTCAACATTAGCGGATGAGTGGGGCAGTGATAAAATAGTAAAGATGAAAGTAGAAAACAAAGGAAACATTTGAGTGTTATCGCCATACTTTAGTAAACTGACATTATCCCAAAATAGTTCTATGTCATCAATTTGTTGGAAATTATTGTTCTATATAATATCAGGAAAGAGTCAGTCTACTAACAGAAATCATCGAAGCAGTTTTGCCACTTTTAAAATTCGCTGGTTCAATTATGTCGAAACCTTTTATTGGATTATTTTTCAATGGAAACCGCGCAGTTATTTGCTTGCAAGCTTCGATATAAAAATCTGTATCAGTTTCGGTAGGAGCTCCATAATGGTGAATGGTAGATTATGTTCAGCAACAAACGAGGCTAATCTTACTGCACCTGAAAATATAAAAAGGAATTAAAAAAGACGTATCTACTATACACTGGTAGAATACAAAATAATGTAACAATGTACTGGTAGTTGGTAAAAAATACTTACTTACTTACTTAATCCTAAGCCATGATACCTTTCGGTGTAGGCTGGTGTGAGTGGGTTGGGTTAGGTTGGAGTCTTCTATATTTCTCTCCATCTTTCTCTATTTCGGGCTAGCCTTGTTGCCTCCTCCGACCTCACTCCCCTCTTCTTCATAACTCTCCTTACTTCCTCCCTCCATGTTCTCCGTGGCTTTCCTCGACTTCGTTTTCTATTCTCTCTTGCTTTATGCACTCTTCTTACCAGTCTTTGTATATGTCCAAACCACCTCAACTGACTTTCTTCTATTTTCTCCTGTATCGGCTTCATTTCTGGTGTTTCCCGTATATCAACGTTTCTTATCCTATCCAGTCTTGTCCTTCCTTCAATCTTTCTGAGGAATCTCATTTCGATGCTTTGTATCTTACTTCTGTGACTTTGTGTTGTTGTCTACACTTCAGATCTGTACGTAATTATTGGTGTCGCCACCCTTTTGAAGATTTGTAGTTTTGTTGATTTTAGTATTTCTTTTTTGCCCAGAAATGTGTTATTGATGTCATGCCAGACTGGAGTTTATGAGCTATGTGATTTGTAAAAAATAATGAAATATTTTTACCTTGTTTAACTTGTATATCAGGTTATTGAGTTTTTGTCACAGTAAATGATATCTTTGGTTGTGATTTTATATTCCTCGATGATACCGAGTGTGATTGTGAAGAATTGTGTTTCCCTGATGTAATATTAATATCTCTACTACAACTTTTAAAATAGGCATAGTTTACGCTTTTACGACTTTCTTGCAGCCAGCCTGAAGAATTTGCAGGCCATTCTATAAAATTGTAGGTATTTTTTTCTTTTTGCACTCGCGCTTGTACTCGGTTCTTCGTCAGACGATATTTTGACTTAGTATTATAATAATATTTTTGGTAGATACTACTAGTAGACGCTATTAGTAACTCGGAGAAAGTTTCTCTTCTAACTAATGAAAATTAATGAAACAATAAAATCCGAATTCTTATTTATATAGACAAGCGAATTAGCTCGGGGATCCCCTGAAAACGTCGAGTTACGAGTTGTAATACACAAGGGTATTCCCCAGAAGATATCGGGAACGTTCTGCAATAACTACTTATCATACAATCGAGGGATTCCCCGTAAAAACATGAACGAAAAGGGTTGTCAACTTAGAAACGTAAAATCAGTAAAAAAAATCGGGAGAATTTCCTTGTATTTTCAGAAATCGTGGAAAAATCGTTAAATTGCGGTATTTCAGTAGGTCAGACCCATTACCGGTAGAGATACCGAAAAATTGGTAGGTTCGAGATCACTGCTCTGTTTCCCAAACATACACTGCATTTGTTGGGTTCTAGTCAGAAGAGAGCTGTTCTCCTGATTGGAGACTTAGCGGAGCAAACCAGCAACCTTCATTTCTTGGAACAACGAAGAACGGTTAGCGACTTAAGTCTATTCTAGAAGTCATTTTAGAGTGTTCAGAGTGTTCTATAGATGCATACTAGGAATACACGTGGCGCTAATACTTCATCTCCGTATGAAGTGCAGCTTGTCACTCCTCGTACAATTTTTAATTAGTCTTTTATAAGGAGAACCTCATAACGGAAAACTATAACAAATAGATGCTTATACTGCACTCTGTCGGCGACTTACTAAGCCTATTCAAGCGGAGCGTCACAGCACGGCTGGCACTTATTGCAGAAACGCACCGTTCTCGAGCTTACTGCTCGAAGGCATAGATGGCAGCATTGGTATAACAACTAAAGACGAAACGAGAAGAATCGTATTTTTAGAAGTTACCAAAAGTGTTCTTCGTATTTGCTGAACCATCCCAAGACACGTTTCGCCGTACGACTTGGAGCAGGTAACTTCTAAAAATACGATTCTTTTCGTTTCGTCTTTAGTTGTTATACCAATGCTGCCATCTATGCCTTCGAGCAGTAAGCTCGAGAACGGTGCGTTTCTGCAATAAGTGCCAGCCGTGCTGTGCCGTTCTGCTTGAATAGGCTTAGTAAGTCGGCGACAGAGTGCAGTATAAGCACCTATTTGTTATAGTTTTCCGTTAGTTACCTGGATAAAGGACTAAAAATGTGTTCTCGTATTTGCTGAACCTAGCCCAGCTGATGAGCCGTGATACGGCGAAACGCGTCTTGGGGTGGTTCAACAAATACGAAGAACACTGTTGGTAACTTCTGAAAATACTATTCTTTTCGTTTCGTCTTTAGTTGTTATAACCAATACTGCCAGAACCTCATAACTTTGATATTATTTGCCAGGGACTGTATTTTCCATCGAGCAAAATTTAGAGCGATTCAAAACCCACGTGAATCGCTTTTTTTCCGCACACTCGTCGGTCCTGTAGCGCTTTAGGGATTGCCCTGTAGCACGTAAGCTCGGCATATTGTATTCGTGACATCCAATATTAGTAAATATTCTCTAAAGCAATTTTTTTTTTATATTTCTATGTTTTAAAAAAAATATTTTTAATATTTGTAACGTTGAATTTTTATCACTCTTAACTATTGTGACTAATATTTTAATATTTTATGGAGAATGTCCCTCCTATATTTAAAATCTGGTGTCAAAGAGCCCTAAAACCACGCGTGGAAAGCGAGCAAGACTTAGGCAATTAATTTTTGAGCTATTTTCGTTTTGATATATAATTTTCACAAATACGACCAACTCTGACGCATTTTCAGTTTTTTGGCTCAGTTTACATGTTGTGGCGACAACGGTTCCTTTAATTAGAGTCACACGTAGGCCGACCTAAAGGAATTTCAGATTTGAAAATTAATAGAGATAACTCCCCCTCGTGCAATATTTTGCATTTTCAATTTCTTATTTTAAACATATCATTAAAAATAGCTAAAATCGAAGAGGAATGTTAGAAATACATTTAGAAAAATAGTTCGGGCTATGCGTAGTAGGGTTTTCAAATCAACGGTAATATTCTATCGGGTGTGCCCGATTAGAAAGCAAAATATATACAACACATTTTCATAAAAATAGTACTTATTAATCAATAATGTACTCTCCGTCATTTTCTATAACTGTCTTCCATCATTTTACAGGTTTCTGAATTCCTTCTTTGTAGAAATTGCATGGTTTCTCTTTAAAGAAAGTCGTAAGGTAGTTTTTGGCTTCTTCTATAGAACCAAATTTTTTGCCATTGTAATTATTTTGCAGAGAGCGAAATAGATGACACTCTGAAGGAGCAAGGTCAGGGGAATATGGCGCATGCTGGAGGATTTCCTATTTTAACTCCCTAAGTTTTTGCAGTGTCTGTTGAGCGACATGTGGTCTAGCGTTATCATAATAATAATAATAATAATAAATCAGATCATTACACACAAAACAAATACAAGCACTTAGGAAATTCTTCCACAGCAAGCAAACCAGCCTCCACACAGCGACAGTGAAAGCAGACAAAAACTACACACCTCTCGACTTATCCCGGGCAGACCACTCAGCAGACACACACAGTCACACCCAATTACAACAGGAAAAGATGAAAACGTGGACAGAGAAAACACTCCACGGAAAACACAGATACCACATAGAACAAGACCACGTAAATAAAAAACAATCATATACCTGGTTACAGGATGGGCAGCTATTCCCTGAAACAGAAGACTTCTTACTTGCCATCCAGGATAAAGTCATATTAACCAGAAACTACCAAAAGCATATCATCAAAGACCCAACTATTACTGAAGACAGATGTAGGAAATGCCACCAGCAGAAAGAAACGATCGAACACATAACAGGCGGATGTAAAATATTAGCCGGAACAGAATACACAGCTAGACATGACTCAGCTGCCAAAGTAGTTCACCAAGCACTAGCCACAACATACAAAGTCATGGAAAACACAGATCCCTACTACAAATACACACCAACATCCATACTTGAAAATAAAGATTACAAGCTCTACTGGGACATCAGCATCCATACGAATAAAACAGTCTCCGCCAATAGGCCCGATATTACTTTTCAGTGCAAAAAAGAAAAAGTCACCTATCTAATTGACATAGTTGTCCCCAACGACACAAACATCCAAACGAAATAGACAGAAAAAAATTCCAAATACACAGACCTTGCAACGGAAATAAAAAGGCTATGGAAACAAGAAAAAGTCATCATTGTCCCCCTCATTATATCAGCCACAGGCCTTACACCAATAACATTCACACCACACTTGGTACAATTAGGACTCAACACAAACATACACAGAAACATTCAGAAGTCAGTGATTTTGAAAACATGTAACATTGTCAGGTCATTCCTTAATACACAATGGTAATAGTGTTTGTGCTGACTTGGCTTGGGCCCGTCAGCCAAACATGGAACCACATTGACCAAATGTGAGAAAGAAGTTTTTTGTAATAATAATAATAATAATAATAATCTTTATTGTCTAACAGATATACCATTTACAAGCATAAATAACATAATACAAAGGAGATAGAGATAAAAAAGAAAAGTAAAGTACTAGTATAGAACAAAAGGGACAGATAACATAAAAATCACATAGAAATTAAATAAAACTGGAAAATTAAAATTAAAATGATACACTTGGAATAAATACCTATACATGCAACAAATTATTTTTTAAGCATTCGGCAAATTGCGCAAATGACAGGTTGTTGACGTCAATGTCGTTACAAGTACTGTTGAAAACGCTCATAGCTTGAAACAATAGTGTTTTGATGAGAAAATTAGTTGATGTAGTAGGTAAATAGAAAACAGGAGAGGTTCTGACCAATCTATTAGGAACGTGAAAGTTTACTTGAAATAGTAAGTCAGGAGAGTCAATAAGAGATTTACATAATTTTATAAGAAAACAGACCAGATGGTAATTTCTTCGATTCGTCAAGCTGAAAAACGTTCAGTTATAATGACCTCATCGACACCCCTATCAGGGTACACACCATCATATTTTAATATAAGAAATTTGGCAAACTTTCTTTGAACATTCTCTACCTGTTTTAATATACTTAGCGTGTGTTGGATTCCAAACAGTTGCACCATATTCAAGCCGTGAAAACACATAGCTGGAATATAAAGTTTTTAATGTTTACTGTGATGAAAACCACTCAAATTACGTATTATGAAACCCAACGTCCTCATCGCAGTAGTGCAGATCCAATTAATATGAAAGTTTAGGATCAAAAATAATTCCAAGGTCCATGAAGGTGTTACAATGTGTAATATCTAATTTATACTGGAAGTCAATGGTGCTAAATTTATTCGAGTAAGTCAAAAGAAACACTTACCGGCATTCAATGGCAGCCTATTCAACTCACACCATTGCTGTAACGACTCCATACCATGTTGCAATGAAAGGCAGTCACTGGAGTCTCTTATAGTGCGGAAAAGCTTTAGGTCATCATGGTGAAAGATGACCAAATTTGGACGTTTAGCTTGGATTTCAACATTGTGAGTTCGGTAAGTTGTTCGCAATACTTCTCCGCAGTGATTGTTTGGCCACGTGGAAGAAGCTCTTAAAAAATTATTCTTCTGCAATCCCACCAGACACATAACAACACTTTCATTGGAAGCAATTCAGTCTTTGCCATTGATTCTGCTCTTTCACTTCCATGCTTCCAGCTTCTTTTTCTTATTATGTTCTTACACAATCTATTTTTCATCTCCAGTTATGACTTGATCCAAGAAAAGTTCGTTTTGTTGACACGCGAGGAGAGGAATGGCTGCGCAAGCACGGTTCAGTTTGTTTCGTTCTGTCAAGACGTGCGGAACCCATATATCGAGTTTCGAACTGTATCCAAGTTGCTTTAAATAGCGAAATGCAGTCGAATTGTCAACATTTAGTCTCTCAGCAATCTCTTCAGTGTTAATCCGTGGATTATTATTCACTAAGTCACGGATAAAGTTTATCATTTTGATTGAAGTCAGCATTTCGAAATCGACCAAATTACGTTTTAACTGTTCTGAGACCTGGAGCGTACGATCTAAATCTTGAATATTTGTTGTTGCACTTCCAACACTCACTCCTTTTTTAAATTCATATAAAATAACATGACGAAAATGTAAGTTTTCATTTTCCATTTTGAATATTAACCTTGCACACAAATTAATTTAAACAAACTCTTTTTAAAGGTGATGTTAACTTACGACGCATTTAGATAACTGTCAGTTAATAACATCAGCACAAAAGTGTATGCTGCTGCCATCTATGAAAATGGGGCACGAATTTCTGCAATCACCTAATATTTTACATGTAAATTAAGAGAAAATAGTAATTTATCAGTAATTTTACCAATTCTCAAATAATTTTCCTTCGTTTTAACTGAAGCGCAACTGATGATGAGGTACATGCTTCTGCTGAATTCATGTTTTGTCGCGTATTTTCCTAAAAGATTCTCATTGTCACCGAATACAGTTTATTTGGCACGATATATAAGGGCAAGACTGTGAATTTTCTCAGAATTTGAGCGAGAATAATATTTACAAACATAAAAAATGCAGTTCAAATAACCGATAAGTAAAAATACAGTCCTAAAATGTCAGATCGCGACATTTTAATTAAATTTTAACCTGTGAGTAATTTTATCCTTAACTTTGACTCAAATTTTACCGGTAATTTACCGAAATCTTACGGGACTATTATGTGTAGTAGTGCCATAAGTTCTAGTTCCCTTGCAACTATAATAAATAAGAAGAAACAAATTTCCGACATTCAGAGAGGCAAATTTTGGCCCATTAAAGCAAGTAAATTGATAGCCCACCAGCGTCACATCGTCTCCGTTTTGGCTATAAATATGGAATCTTTTTAAAATATCCAATATTTTTCGAAGAACCAACATGGGTTCAAGACTTCACTATCTTCTCTAAAATAGCGTTTTGATAGTTAACTTTAACGCGTTTTCACTCGCTGGTCGCCAAACCGCCGTAGAATAAGATTCTCGTAAAACACACCCAACTAAAGTAACTGAGTAATGAGTAAAGCTGGATGATGTGTTGTTTCTACCTTCGGAATCTTTTGTTTCGTTTGCTAAGAGCTGCAAACATAAACTCTATCATTTTGACGCATATTCTTGATCGAAGATATTTATATTGAGAATTACATAACTAAGTTAGATTAGATATTTTACATACATACATACATACATATATACATACATACATACATATATACATACATACATATATTATATATATATATATATATATATATATATATATATATATATATATACATATACATATATAAACATTAAAATTTCGGGTTTCAATGCTTTCGTCTAATAATGAACTTGCACGACGTTTCGCCAAAAACTTATTTGGCATTTTCAAGTGCTCTTGCTGCTACTCGATACTATAATCTTGCTGCTGCTGCTGCTGCCGCTCGAAACTAACTGATAAATCGAAGTGCGGTCGCCGTCATTTATAGGTCGGCATCTACGCAGATTATAGGTGGGAGGATCGGTAGTGTTCGTCTGGGCATCGGTGGTTGTCGGCAAGGTGCCTGTATCGGTAGTAATTATAGGTTCCAGCTCTATGTTGTTTGTTGCGTTTTCGATGTTTTGGTTATTCCTTGGTTTGGCTAGTAGACTCTTCCATGTAGTGGAGATAGTAAGTGCATCATCCCGCTTATTTAGCTGTCCATTCTTTTCAATTTCCAAGACTTCTCTGACTCTGCGTGGTTTATAATGTGCAATCACTAATCTAATTTGTTTTGTTTAGATTACTCAAAATTGATGTTGTGACTAGTATCACGATGCTGCTGAAAGAGCGCTGAGGTTGTTTTTGATACTTATTTTATGTTCTTAGATCCGGGTGGAGATTGTTCTGTTTGTTTGCTAGAACAGAAGAATCTCCACCTGGATCCAAGAACATAAAATAAGTATCAAAAACAAGCAAACAACCTCAGCTCTTTTTCAGCACCATCATGATACCGGTTACAACATCACTTTTGAGGAATCTAAACAAATAGTCTCGATTTCATATTATAAAAAAGCATAGTCGGAGAAGCCTTGGAAATTGAAAAGAATGGACAGCTAAATAAGCGGGATGATGCACTTAATATCTCCACTACATGGAAGAGTCTACTAGCCAAACCAAGGAATAACCAAAACATCGAAAACGCAACAGATAGCATGGCGCCAGAACCTGTAATTACCACCCATACAGGCACCCTGCCGACAATCACCGATGCCCAGACGAGCGCTACCGATCCTCCCACCTACAATCTGCGTAGATGCTGACCTATAAAAGACGGCTACCGCACTTTGGTTCCTCAGTTAGCTTCGAGCGGCAGCAGCAGCAAGATCATAGTATCGAGTAGCAGTAGCAGCAAGAGCACTTCAAGGTGCCAAATGAGATTTTAGCGAAAGTCGTGCAAATTCACTGTTAGACGAACGAATTGAAACCCGGAATTTTAATGTATTATATTCCACCATCCGTGAAAACCTCTATATATATATATATATATATATATATATATATATATATATATATATATATATATATATATATATATATATATATATATATATGTATATATTATATATATGTATATATTAAATTTTTTTTAATATTAAGAAACTCTTGTATATTTATATAATAGAGCCAAAAGACATAACTGGTTTGAAAAAGAACGTGTGAAATGTTTAGGAATTCGGTTGTGCCTAAAATAGATTGGTTTAACAATAATAATATGTATTATATACCGTACGTTCTGCCTGTTGTAGAAGACGACTAAAAGAACAACTTAGATGGTAGATACTCAAATACGACCAGCATCGTCCAGTGTGACACCGCATCGCATCGGCTTAGGCTGCATGAAGTTGCTTAACGTTGACGTTGCTGAAGCCAACATGGTTATGTCGGGACACTCCATTCCGCTAGCATCGTTACTCAATTTGCTGGGCATTAATTTGGGAGCAAATACCAGGTGTACAAGTATGAAATGCGGATTTTTTTTCTAAAAAAACATGTGAAATTCGCTTGTTATACATTTTTTCCCATCTTTCCGGCAATTTGTGAATACCACGCCAGTAAAAAGTCTTCCCCTTTTGCTGCGAACCACTTTTTGTACCATCTTCGTACGAACCAAAGCGCTGCTCAGCAAGTGCGTGACCCATCGATGCAAACAAGTGGTAATTGGAAGGAGCCAAGTCTGGTGAGTAAGCCGCATGGGGTAGAATTTCCCAGCTGAGTGCTTCCAACGTGTCGCGAACTGGTTTTTGCCGTTTGTGATGGAGCATTGTCATGAAGAAAAATAACTTTGGGTTGCCTCTTTCGGTATTCTGGCCTTTTTTCGGTTCAAATCAGTCAATTGTTGTTGGTAACGTTTACTATTAACCGTTTCCCCAGGTTTTAACAGCTCATAATAGACCACGCCCCTCTGGTCCCACCAAACACAGAGCATCGTTTTTCTGCCTAAGCGATTCGGTCTTGCGGTCGATGTGGATGGCGAGCCTGGGTCTACCCATGATTTTTTGCGCTTTGGATTCTCAAAATAAATCCACTCTTCATCCCCTGTAACTATACGATCAAAAACGACTTCCTTTTGTACCGAGCCAGCAAAATGTCACACGTGTTTTTGCGCTTTTCCATTTGCCTGTCGTTCAACTCATGTGGTACCCATCTACCGGTCTTCTGAATCTTTCCCATCTCTCGTAGCCGATTGGAAACAGCTTGTTGACTAACGCCCAATTGCTCGGTGAGTTGTTTATGTGTTTGCGAATCATCTTCGTCCAACAATGCTTGCAATTCCACATTTTCGTATTTTTTTGGCGGTTTTCCACGTTTCTTGTCTGCAACATCGAAGTTACCACTTTTGAAACGCCGAAAACATCGTTCACATGTATCTTGCGATGGAGCATGTTCACTATAAGCTTCTCGAAGTAATCGGTATGATTCAACAGCAGTTTTCTTCAAATGAAAACAAAAAATTAATGCTGTCCGCGAATGCTCTTTGTTCGGTATAAGTTTCGACATATGGAACACAACAACGCAACACTATGCACACACTTTTCCAATTTATCACTCGTGCGCGTCTGACACTTGTTGATGACACAACAAAATAGCGCAGTGTCAAATCTTTATAGCACAAACTGCATTGGTGCATCATCTATTGTCTGAAATCCGCATTTCTACTTGTACACCTGGTATATTGTGGTACGAACATGTTGCAAGCATAACAAAGAGAGCTTCTCAAAAGCAGGGAATATTATTTCGCTTTGAATGTTGTGGCTGTTACTTGATGGAAATTCATAACGAATGTAATGAAAGACTAATATTGTCAAATTTCCACTTTATTTAGTTTCACTGAAACTGTATGACGCGTTTTTCGCTATTCTATAGCTTCTTCTGATGCAAAATATCATTTTGTATCAGAAGAAGCTATAGTATAGCGAAACGCGTCATACAGTTTCAGTGAAACTAAATAAAGTGGAAATTTGACAATATTAGTCTTTCATTACAATATTATTTCGAACTAAAAAACTTTACACTCCACAACAGCTGTTAAATTCTATACAAAGCTTAAATTCGACCAACGATGGAATACTTCTCCCATGTTTGGGGCTCTGCTCCCAAACATACACTGCCTTTGTTGGATTCTATTCAGGAGAGAGCTACTCGTACGACTGGAGATCCCGAATTGACCAGCAATCTTGATTCATTGGAACATCGAAGAACGGTTGGCGACTTAAGTCTATTCTACAAGTATTTTCATGGAGAGTGTTCGAAGGATGTGGCCCGCTTAATTCCTTCCAGAGCGGTGCATGTTAGAAGTACACGTCGCGCTAATACTTCACATCCGTATGAGGTTCAGCTTGTTACTCCTGATACAACCCTTTTCAAGCAGTCTTTTAAATGGCGAACCTTATTCCTTTGGAATAATTTGCCCCGGTCTGTGTTTCCGACCAAGTACAATTTACAACGATTCAATACCAACGTGAATCGCTTTTTTCGCATACGTGTCGCTCCTCTAGCTCTTTAGGGACTTAACTGCAGCACAAGTGTTAGGCCCATAAAAAAACTAAATGTAATAATTTCATATTACCAAAATACATACGCTGTATCTATTTCAAACATACTAAAATCTAAAAGTTCTTTTTATCTATTTTAGTTGATCAATAAATGCATTTTTATCACGTGATGAAAGTTTAAACACGTGTTTTATAAACAAAAAACAAACACATAGGCTGGAGGGCGGCGTCGGCTTTACCATTGGATAATCTCCGCGCAAATCCAGTCTTAGCTGTAAAATAGTGAAGTTGATGCGCTGCTCCGGGCAAACTCCGGATTCCGGCAGTCTAAACTCCAGGGGTCTTATTGACCGACGAAAGCGGCCCATATAAGATATTTCTTCCAATCTAAACCGGTTAAGGATTAGGTATAGCCCCGCTGCGCGGCGCCGTTTAAGGTCAGGGGGTAGGTATTGGGTTTTTCTTAATCTCCAATTAGTTTTTAAAAGGAAAATTTAGAGCTGGGCTGGTCTGCAAACTTGGCTGACAATCTCCTATAGAAATAAATTGAGCAACTGGCAATTTTTAAAACGTTTAGGGAAATGATTTTCAAATGAATTAATTTCTAATATTCTTTTCTTCACTTGCAAGTATGCTCTCATAAAATAAGCTCAAATAGTCATTACTTATGAACAATAGACTATAAAAGTGCCACTATTTACTTTTAAAGGCACTAAGACTTCCTGAAAATGATATTTTCCGCATTCTACCCAACCTTACTTTCGTTGATACACAATTCACAATTTTATAAATTATGTTGCACATTTCATTTGTCACATCAGAGTTTTTGGTAATGAAAACATAAATCTTATCGATGAATTCAGCAGTGTTAAAGACTATGTCAAAAATATGTGCATCTTAAACATATATTAAAATATTTTTTACACAATTTTGCTATCACCATCACTACAAAGACGTTTTTTTTGCAATTTTATGAACAAAAAAAATTGATCCCAACGGCAAACCAATGAGTATATGAGTAAAACTAGACATGTAGAGAGAAGGCTAGGTATTATATATATTCCAATTTCACTTTTGTACCAATAAAGCTGTTACTTACACTTGGATATTTGTGCGTTAAATTCAGATTTTGTTTGTAACTTTTACAGAAAATAATAGGAAGAAAAATTTTACTAGATCAGTTTGATTAACTGGTGGATTAACATATAACATCGACTAAATAATTTTCATTATGAGCAGAGGAAACCCTCTAAGTTGTTGCCGATTAAAATTTTGCTGCTATTGTTAACGGCTTGCACATTGGTCTATTGGTAACATATTTACGTGAAAATTAATTGATAATTATTCAAGGAAAACCAACTATTCTACTAATTAACTGAAAGTTTCATTGTTGCCCTACACAATATGTTTAATAAAACTTGACACTTTGTCTTTTAAAACCATCTTTTTTAAACTAGCTTTGCATTACCTACGGGAGTGAGTATGCTATTTTGGCGTCCAACACGGGGCCGAACCTACAAAAAGATTAGGAATTTTAAAGTGTCCGATAAGAAGTCTATACTATGAACAATAAAAAATCCAAGTTACTTAAATGCGTTCTTCAAGGATATGAGTAAGGAATCGCAGCTATTTGTCAAATCTAACTCTTAAATCAAGGATATGAGTAAGGAATCGCAGCTATTTGTCAAATCTAACTCTTAAATCTTTAGTCTGTGTGTGTTCTCTGCTCTGCACAGATATGTTGATAAAAATTATAACTTTTAGAGTAAGTAATCAGAGAGAACTTTGGGCTATTTAGACCCATGTCGTAGTTTTTTTGACCACACATAAAAACTATTCTAGAGCTTGGTTACTCTCTTTAACTTAAAATGATATACAAACAGTAGATGATTGCCCTACACAATATGTTTAATAAAACTTGACACTTTGTCTTTTAAAATTATCTTTTTTAAACGGTTTTGCATTACCTACGGGAGTGAGTATGCTATTTTGGCGTCCAACACGGGGCCGAACCTACAAAATAGATTAGGAATTTTAAAGTGTCCGATAAGAAGTCTATACTATGAACAATAAAAAATCCAAGTTACTTAAATGCGTTCTTCAAGGATATGAGTAAGGAATCGCAGCTATTTGTCAAATCTAACTCTTAAATCTTTAGTCTGTGTTGTTCTCTGCTCTGCACAGATATGCTGATAAAAATTATAACTTTTAGAGTAAGTAATCAAAAAGAATTTTGGGCTATTTAGACCAATGTCGTAGTTTTTTGACCATACATAGAAACTATTCTAGAGCTTGGTTACTCTCTTTAACTTAAAATCATATACAAACAGTAGATGATTGCCCTACACAATATGTTTAATGAAAAACTTGACACTTTATCTTTTAAAATTATCTTTTTTAAACCAGTTTTGCATTACCTACGGGAGTGAGTATGCTATTTTGGCGTCCAACATGGGGCCGAACCTACAAATAGATTAAGAATTTTAAAGTGTCCGATAAGAAGTCTATACTATGAACAATAAAAAAATCCAAGTTACTTAAATGCTTTCTCCAATGATATGAGCAAGAAATCACAGCTATTTGTCAAATCTATCTCTTAAATCTTCAGTCTGTGTTGTTCTCTGCTCTCCACAGATATGCTGATAAAAATTATAACTTTTAGAGTATGTAATCAAAGAGAACTGTGGGCTATTTAGACCCATGACGTAGTTTTTTTGCCATACATAGAAACTGTTCTAGAGCTTGGTTACTCTATTTAACTAAAGATCATATACAAACAGTAGATGATTAAAATCAAGAGATGCACTAACACAGTTTGTAATAGCAAGGGTCTTCGGTAGAATTCTTGTGGTCTACAACTTTTTGTTGTAATTAATAGCTAACCACAAAGCCCTACCATTTAAAATTTTGTGTTGTGATGCTTGGAGTATATTTTTTACTGTGAGAAAGTCAAAGTTATTGTCTATTTTAGAACAGCGTGTTTGCACTTTACTGAGTACTTAAACTTAAATAAAAATAGTGCCTCAATTTAATAATACCCTATGTATTTGCATGTTGGAAGAAAATCATTTAGAAAATACCTTTTACGAAAACTTTCTTGCTTGGTTATCAAATATTTATGTTTTTCTGGAAATTGATGGGAAAGGAAAAGAAAATTACTGTACAACACTTTTCTATCCCACATTTATACCTGTTACTTTCCTTCTTAAAACTAGTAATTTCCAAATGATTAATAGACAACTGATTACTCACAGTGATTAGAAAAAAATCAATTTGTCCAATACGTCACATAGAATAAGCAAATAAAAGTAATGGACTGTTATAAGTTTTCGTGAATTTATGATGACAGTAGCGTCCACCTCCAGCTTTTTACGTTTATTCAGATTTCAGGGTCCCTAGATCACAGAATTATATATTGAATTTTCAGCATGATTTCCTAAAAACCGCTCTGAAAAATCAGGTGTTTTTACTTTTGTGGAATAAACTTCCGAAATATTAAATGGGGAAGGGGGATGTATGTAAGACTCTTTTAAGTATAATTATTTTGATCTTGTTTGTGAGAAATTGTCAATAAGCTTGGTGTGCAACATGGAAGCATTCTCGAGACACTGTATTTTATTATTTATTTAAATGATTATTCAGAGGCTCTTTTAATACATTAGCCACTATTGTATATTGTACAGATGACATAAACATTCAATTAAAGGATTAACTCCTTAATTCCGAAGAAAACTGTTTTAAGATTGAGCAGCGTATTCACGACAATGAGCTCATTCTCAATATGAAAAGACTTCGTACTTTATAATAGAAACATCTAAAAATAAGAAAGTGTATAAAAATATTAAGAGGAATATTCATATTGAGATTTTATACCGTAAGCTAGCGACATCATGTTATTTACAAAGAATTATATTGAAATATCTAAGTTACGGCATTAGTCGTACGATCTATTTTTTTATCGACACTGCAGACATGTTACAGAGACTTCCCTAAAGCACGTTGGTCTTGAATAGCTACAAATATTACTCAGCAATGAAAAAACAAGCGTACTGTCATCAGCAAAGCTGTAAATATGATTCATGGTTCTTTCCAGTGGATTGTTAATAAAAAAAGAAAGATAGTAGGAAACAGGATAAAGCATTGGGGCACACAGGCATTGATAGTGAAGATATTAGGAAGAAATTCATCACCTGCCACCCGTAAAGAGCGCTCTCTAACTTTTAAGATATACCATAAGAGCGTAGCTTAGCCAACAATCTGTCATGCCAAACACGGTCAAATGCTTTGAATATATCAAGTGCAACTTCTCGAGATTCTCCAGAATGTTCAATTACGTTGTTCCAAACATAAACATATTGATGCTTCTAATAATATTGCATCCTTCTAGATATTTTAGAAGATGCTGATTGATAGCCTTTTCCATAAATTTCGATATTATTGAAAACAGTGCGACTGGTCGGTAGTTGTTCAGCAAAAAGAAATTAATCTCTTTCTGTAGGATAGGTTAAAAAGTCTACATAAAACTGGTGTTAATTTTTTGAGTACCATGGTAAATCTTCCATTAGTGCTAGAAGCAAGCTTTTTGGTGTTTAGCTCTATTAAAATAAGTTTTATGACATGCTGTCTGGCCGTGCATCTTTGCACTTTGGCAATACTAGGTAATGATTTTCCTTGAAAATCAGTATTAGAGTATAAAGCAAGAAGCTGAGGTAACAAGTTGGTTTTCTCCCTATTACAGAAGTTTCTCTTCTGTCTTATGCTACGGCTTTATTTTTTGAGCCAAACCATCACATTTCAGTATAGTTTCAATGCATTGAAGAAGGACTAATCAAAAAAGAAATTAAAGATTTCGACAAAATAAACAATTAACTTCACTTCACTATCAACGCCGGTGTACCCCAAGGCTCCATACTGTCTCCTACTCTCTTTCTCATTTATATTAACGATCTGTTGGAAAAGTCCGAGAATCCAATCTACAGCTTTGCACATGACAATACACTTATCTCTTCATTCACTTTGAACGCTCGGACATCGGCTACTCAGACGAATATCCGCAGACAGCAGAAAGTCATTCAACTTAACAAAGACCTGGAAGAAATTCTATCTTGGGTTGACAGTAACCAAGTGGAATTTAACACTACAAAAACCCAGGCGGCAGTTTTTTTCTAAAAAAGTTAACGTTACTGAACCCGACATAGTTATGTCGGGGCACTCCATTCCTCTAACATCGTCACTTAATTTGTTGGGCGTTAATTTGGGAGCAAATATGTCCTGGCATGAACATGTTGCAGACATAGCTCAGAAGTTAGGAATATTATTTCGAACCAGAAAGCTTTACACTTCACAACAACTGTTAATTCTTTACAAAGCTCAAATTCGACCAACTATGGAATACTGCTCCCATGTTTGGGGCTCCGCTCCCAAACATACACTGCATTTGTTGGATTCTATTCAGAGAAGAGCTGTTCGTCTGACTGGAGACCCGGAACTGACAGGTGGCCTTGATTCGCTGGAACATCGAAGAACGGTTGGCTACTTGAGCCTATTCTACAAGTATTTTCATGGAAAGTGTTCGAAGGATGTAGCCCGTTTAATTTCTCCCAGAGCAGTGCATGTTAGAAATACACGTCACGCTAATACTTCACATCCGTTTGAGGTTCAGCTTGTTACTCCTTGTACAACGCTTTTCAAGCAGTCATTTACAGTCCCTGGCCAAATTATTAGACGCACTGTATTTTTTTTAGTAATTTTATGTTTCTTAAGAGTTTTTTATGCAATAATGGTATATTTAAACTACAATATTATTGATTTTTATTTAAAAGAATTGTTGTAGACTACATATTTGTATTTATTTTTAACATATGGCAACACTGTGTTGACAAAGTGATACATGAACGTAAACAAGTACAAACCTGTATCAGTCACGATCGGAATCGAGTCAGGTACGGACGTGTTTCTGTGGCTTTATGGACTGTGATTGTTTGTTTAACAGTTTCATACTACTCAGTTATTAGTTTATTTTGTATGCAGTGTTTTAAAAAAGTAATTGGACTATTTTCATTATGGGTAGAAAAGGCGACCTTTCACCACGTAAAAAAGCTGAAGTGAAGGCCCTTGTGATTGCGAAAACATTTACAAACCGAGAAATATCACGAAGATTGGAGGTTTCTGAAGCTAGTGTACGACGCATAAAAAAGAAAATTGAGTCAGGGAAGGAATTAAGCCCGAAAAGAAAGAAAAGATGCGGTAGAAAACCAATTTTCACTCCATGGTCAGAGAGATGTTTGAAGAAAATTTGTGCAGAAAACAGATTTGCTACCACAAAGGTAATAAAATCACAACTCCAGGATGCTAGCGTAAATGCTTCTGAGCGCACTGTTCGAAGAAAATTGAAAGAATTAGATTTTAAGGCCTGTCGCCCCGCCAGGAAGCCCAAGTTAACAGCTGCAATGAAAGCAAAGCGCCTGAAGTGGGCCAAACAATGGCAAGACAAAGATGTGGACTTCTGGAGATCGGTAAGATACAGCAATTTAATCAATAATTGATACATTATTATCATTTTCAGTTAAATAAAGCAAAATAAACATGGAAGTTTATATATTTTTCCCATTTTTGACAGGTCTGCTTCAGTGACGAAAGCACATTCGAAATTTTGCAGAATAAAGCTCAGTATGTGCGTCGTCGTCATGGAGAAAAGTTTCATCCTGATTGTGTCGTCCCGACGGTTAAACATCCCACCAAAGTGATGATTTGGTCAGTCATCAGCGGCAAGGGCACTGGACGTCTGTACGTCGTCAAAGGAATAATGAGGCAAGATCAGTAGTAGTATTACAAAATCGGTTGATTCCGCACCTCAGAGAATGGTTTCCAAATGGGGAACCATTCACTTTCATGCAAGATGGAGCTCCCTGCCACACTGCTCGGTCTGTTAAAGCTTTTTTGGCAGAAAAAATATACCTCTGTTGGATTGGCCGGGTAATAGCCCTGATATGAACCCCATTGAAAATGTGTGGGAGCTGATGAAAAGAGAAGTGGATAAAGATGTGATTACCAACAAAACCCAGCTCCTAGGAAAGATTATTTATGTGTGGAATCATCATCCTCAAATGCAGGAGACAGTACAATCTTGCATTGATAGCATGCCGCGCAGAATTAAAGCTTTGATGGCGGCTAAAGGTGGCTCAACTAAATATTGACTTTTACTAACATTAATTTCACTTTTCTTTAAAACTTAATAAACTTATGCTTTTCTAAATTAATGCTGTTTTATTTATGTCAAATAAATAGGTAATTGATTGGATAATATAAAAATAAAAAACAAATCAATTTAAAATAATAAAACGGTACAATATCACTCGGTAATTAATATTTTACATGAAATCTTGCAGTGCGTCTAATAATTTGGCCAGGGACTATATATGGAGAACATCATCCCTTTGGAATAATTTGCCCAGGACTATGTTTCCCAACGAGTACAATTTACAGCGATTTAAGAACAACGTGAATCGCTTTCTTCGCACACGTGTCGCTCCTGTAGCGCTTTAGGGACTTCCCTGTAGCACGTGTGCTAGAAAAAAAAAAAAAAAAAAAAACTTTTAAAACACACTAAAATTGACGGCTTCGTATTGTACTTCATATAAATTAGAGGAAATATAATGACGCCACTGTGAGCAATTACAAGTTTGTAGATATGTCGAACCCCTTTTTCCTATCTAATGTGTTATTGATTATTCTTTATATTGACCGGTAGGGACGTAAAAGTAATGTTTGTTTAATGTAATGCTAGTATTGCGGTATAGTAAAAATATTTGTCTTAGGAATATTTTATTTTGGCAGGAATATATCAACGTTATTTCTTCAGCTTATAATATAAATAGTAAAACTGGAAAACGAAAACGATGACGAAAGTACTATTGATTGTTTTGTTTAGAAATATTTTGATCACAAGTCATCGCGTTTTAAAGTTACGGTTGACAAATTTGAACGGTGTTGAGAAGAACAAACTATTTTGAGGAAGTTATACGTTTGTAAAGACATAGCCAAAGGATTTAAAAAAAAAGTGTCTCTGTACCGGTGGGGAATCGAACTCACAATCTCATGGCACCAAGATTTATTTTCCAACCTCAAAAATTTCCCCCAACCACCTTAACCACCACGTTCTCTACGAAATTTTCCGGACCTAACTCTGAAGGTCAAGATATAATTCCGCCCTAGTATGTTGACCTTCTCATAGTATTTTTGAATCAAAGACGTCATGTCTAAGTCTACTCGATGCTTCAGAGTTTCAGATAAAATAGAGCATCCTCATCTTCTAGACAACCCGAATATATCGGGTCATCCTCCACCCTAACAGCCTTAAACGACTTCTTAAACTTGTTATGAAGAAAACTGGCCCTCGAGAAAACTCCATTCCTTTTCATCATCATCTTTGAACAAAGCATATTTTTTCTCATAGATATAAATTGTCCTGTAATTAAATTAAATATTCAATTGTTTTTAGTCCTTAAAAAGGGATAAATTGAAATACCTTATTTTTCGGTTTCGTTTTAAACAACATAAGGTTTGGCGGTAAAAATGAGGAGCAGATTCTTCAAGAGTATAAGGACTTTAAACATCGAAGTAAAATGTGTAGCCAGTGGAAAGGGGAAACCGGTATCGTCACACTAGATTGGCCATCTCAGTCGCTCGATGCAAACTCAATCGCGAACCTGTGGTCATTCATCAAGCAGAAACTTCGTAGTAAAAAGGTATACACAGTGAAGCAGCTGTCACGGTAAACTCGGGCAATTTGCAAATCTTTCCCCAAGAATACTAGGAAAATCAAACGACGTTTCACCAAAATCTCATTTGGCTCTCACACTGTGATCTCGCTTGCGGGCAGCAGCAAGATCACAGTGTCGAGTAGCAGCAGCGGCAAGAGCACTTGAAAATGCCAAATGAGATTTTGGCGAAACGTCGTGCAAGTTCATTGTTAGACGAACGGATTGAAACCCGGAATTTTAATGGATTATATAAATATATATATATATATATATATATATATATATATATATATATATATATATATATATATACTTTCTACGTCTATACCCACCACAGCCCGATAGCACTACTGACAAATGACGTGGTCATCTAATCCATTAAGAACAAAAGTACTTATATTACTATTGATTGTTTTGTTTAGAAATATTTTAATCACAAGTCATCGCGTTTAAAAGAAACGGTTGACAAATGTCAACGGTGTTGAGAAGAACAAACTATTTTGAGGAAGTTATGTGTTTGTAAAGACATAGCCAAAGGATTTAAAAAAAAATGTCTCTGTACCGGTGGGGAATCGAACTCACGATCTCATGGCACCTGCTCTTTACATCAGATTTTCAGCCGACTTTATTTGTCAACGAAATGAAAACGCTACTTCATCAGTAAAAGTTTTTCGAAAGTTAAAAATAGTAATAATAATAACAAGTTGGTAAAAATGGAGGATACACATATTAGTCCTTAGAAGGTGTTTACAATATGAATTTAATAAAAACAAATTACCAATTCATCCCAGACATAAACTAAGGAATTTTTTAATAAAAAGACAAAATAAGATTCCGCTTGAAAATAAGTAAAGCAAACAAACTAGAAAGATTTATTTTCCAACCTCAAAAATTTCCCCCAACCACCTTAACCACCACGTTCTCTACGAAATTTTCCGGACCTAACTCTGAAGGTCAAGATATCATTCCGCCCTAGTATGTTGACCTTCTCATAGTATTTTTGAATCAAAGACGTCATGTCTTTACTCGATGTCTCAGAGTTTCAGATAAAATAGAGCATCCTCATCTTCTAGACAACCCGAATATATCGGGTCGTCCTCCACCCTAACAGCCTTAAACGACTTCTCAAACTTGTTATGAAGAAAATTGGCCCTCGAGAAAACTCCATTCCTTTTCATCATCATCTTTGAACAAAGCATATTTTTTCTCATAGATATAAATGGGGGGGATGGAATGGCTTGTCAATTTGTTGATGACACATCGGTCATTTTGTCAAGCTCTTCTATCGCTAGCCTGTCAGTCATCTGTTCTCGTATAGTGGCAAGAATGGCTGAGTGGTGTGAAAAGAATTACCTTTGTCTTAATGGGAATAAAACGGGCCTTATATTATTTAATAAAAATAAGATATCCACACTATCATTATATGTACGACATGAACTAAAGTCAATACCCAATATAGACACGATACAATTTTTGGAGGTTAATATTGACTCAAGTATTTGTTGGGAAATACATGCAGCGAAACTTCGGTCTAAGCTCAGTAGTGCGTGTGCTCTTATTAGAAGACTTAGATATATTGTATCATCAAATAGCATACAACTTTTCTATTTTGCTTATGTTCAATCCCAATTAAACTATGGGATTTCTTTCTGAGGATCTTCAAGATTTGCTAAGGATATCTTTAGGCACAAAAGAGAATTGTGAGATAATGCGTCATTTACATCCTCTAACGTGTCGACCATACTTTATTGAAATGGGATTACTTACGGTCCCGGGTCTCTACTTCATGGCTTTGGTCACCTTTGTTAGGAAGAATCCATCATTTTTCTTGACAAATAGGAATGAATATGCTCCAGATATGGCAATCACGACTAGAGGTAGAAACGAATTACGAGCGCCCTACCATGCTACTTCTTTCTTTGAAAAAGGGCCGTATTTTAAATGCATAAAGGCATATGGGCTTCTCCCATTGGAGATCAAGAACATTGAGGGGATTGAGAGATTCAAAAGGGAAGCAAAAAGGTTTGCTCTCTCAGAATGTTTCTATTCTTTTGATTTTGATCAATAATTTTAGTTATCAATAGTTGTAAGATCTTGTCCTCTGTACGGTGTCTTATATTTTGTTGGCAATATGCATATATTCTACTTTTTTTGTGACGTTGCTTTTTTAAGTTATGTAATCTTGATGGCAATAAGGGAATGAATAAATAAATAAATAAATTGTCCTGTAATTAAAATAAATATTCGATTGTTTTCAGTCCTTAAAAAGGAATAAATTGAAATACCTTATTTTTCGGTTGCGTTTTAAACAACATAAGGTTTGGCGGTAAAAATGAGGAGCAGATTCTTCAAGAGTATAAGGACCTTAAACATCGGAGTAAAATGTGTGGAAAGAGGAAACCGGTATCGTCACACTAGATTGGTCATCTCAGTCGCTAGATGCAAACCCAATCGCGAACCTGTGGTCATTCTTCAAGCAGATACTTCGTAGTAAAAAGGTATACACAGTGAAGCAGCTGTCACGGTAAATTCGGGCAATTTGCAAATCTTTGCCCCCAAAATACTAGGAAAATCAGACGACGTTTCGCCAAAATCTCATTTGGCTCTCACACTGTGATCTCGCTTGCGGCAACAGCAAGATCACAGTGTCGAGTAGCAGCAGCGGCAAGAGCACTTGAAAATGCCAAATGAGATTTGGCGAAACGTCGTGCAAGTTCATTGTTAGACGAACGGATCGAAACCCAGAATTTTAAAAGTATATATATATATATATATATATATATATATATATATATATATATATATATATATAACACATGGGCTGAAAAGTCCCGGGCCTAACAAAGAAAACACGGTTTTTTTTGGTTCAAAATTAGCTTTATTCATCAACGTAATCTCCATCAAGAGCAACGCAATCATTCCAGCGTCGCTCTAACATTTCAATACCACTTTTGTAGAACGATTTATCTTTTGCCTCAAAATAGGCCTCAGTTTTCAGCGATAACCTCTTCATTCGTGCGAAATTTCTTACCGGCGAGCATTTTTTTTCAGGTCTGCGAACAGCCAGTAGTCGCTGGGAGCCAAATCTGGCGAATACGGTGGATGTGGGAGCAATTCGAAGTTCAATTCATGTAGTTTTGCCATTGTTTTGATTGACTTGTGACACGGTGCGTTGTCTTGATGAAACAAAATTTTTTTCTTTGCCATATGCGGTCGTTTCTTTGCAATTTTTTCGGCCTTCAAACGCTCCAATAACGCTATATAATATTCACTGTTGATGGTATTTCCTTTCTCAAGATAGTCGATGAATATTACACCACGCACATCCCAAAATACCGAGGCCATAACCTTTCCAGCCGATTGTTGTGCTTTCGGGCGCTTTGGACGAGGTTCACCAGTTGCTGTCCACTCAGATGACGATCGTTTTGATTCCGGAGTGAAGTGATGGATCCATGTTTCATCCATTGTCACATATCGACGCAAAAAATTCCGGTTTGTTACGTTTAAACATGGCCAAACACTGCTCAGAATCATCAACACGTTCTTGTTTTTGATCAACAGTGAGCAAACGCGGCACCCACTTTGAACAGAGCTTTCTCATAGTCAAATGCTCATGCAATATAAAGCCAACACGTTCTTTTGATATCTTTACGATGTCAGCTAACTCACGCAACTTCACTTTTCGATCATTCAAAACGATTTTATGGATTTTTTGATGTTTTCTGGTGTTACCGCCTCATTTGGACGTCCACTGCGTTCTGCATCATCGGTGTCTCTACGACCACGTTTGAAGTCAGCAAACCAACGTTTTATTGTTGTTTCTGATGGAGCGGAGTCCCCATAACACTTTTCAAGCCATTGCTTCGCTTGAACGGTATTTTTTCCCATCAAGAAGCAGTGTAAAATTAAAACACGAAATTGTTTTTGATCCATTGTTTTGAAAATAACAAAAGTAGCGTCACTCTTAGCACAATAACTCACAAACTAATGAATAGAATATCATGAAATTTTAACAGCTGTCGTTTTTGAAGGTTAGTATTAACTGAAAAAAAGGTGACTGCAATAAAACTAGCGCCATCTATGTGTTAGGCCCGGGACTTTTCAGCCCATGTGTTATATATATATATATATATAAACGATCAAACAAAATGGCAACGTCATTCTACTTTCAAATATAAATTAACCACAACGTAACTAAGTAATAGAAACACACTGCCCTTAGCAAAATGACAAGAAAACATAACAAAAAAAATCCTTTATAAATTAAAATCATTTTACTACTCTATTACTTACTATTCTAACAAAATGAGGCAAAAATTTATTATATTTGCCAGAGATGAATATGTCGAGTTTTTCTTGTGTTTTTTTCCTGTTTTTTTTCTTATGAATAAGTGTAATAAAGTGCCCCCACAAACAACAATTTTGAACACACCACTTAGCAGTAAGTACTTTAATGTTACATATAAAATAGGGTTGTTCTTTACTTTTAATCTCAAAAATACTGATAATCTACTGTAACTGTAGCCCTGATGAAGAAAATGAAATATTTTCGAAAGCTTGGCGTAGCTAAAAAGGTGTCCAAAACTTTTTAGTTCATTTCCAAAGACCGCTTACCCCAAGAACATAATACTGCTGTTTAACTAGTCGGTCAAGACTACCCTTCTCCTATATATATATATATATATATATATATATATATATATATATATATATATATATATATATATATATATATATATATATATATATATATATATATATACACTTTCTACGTCTATACCCACCACAGCCCGACAGCACTAGTGACAAATAACGTGGTCATCTAATCCATTAGGAACAAAAGAACATATATTACTAGTATAGAAATGAAAAAAAAATATAGATTAGAAGAAATTATATTATTTCAACCCCATATATTTCATCAAGGTAAAAGGCTAACCAATGTGTAGATAATAATGTTAAAAGCCAGGAAAAATAAATACAAATAATTAGATGAACTTATTTTTACTACAACAAATTTTATTAATAACTTTGTTAATCCATATTCCCTATCTCATTGTCTTTGTTTTTTTTTTTTAATTGTTACTATTTTCTTCATAGTTATATTAACTCCCCCCTATTATTAATAATTTTCCTCCCTTGTTAAAGTTTCGACCTTCTCCAGCCGATTGCATCTTAATGAAAATATAGAAGCTGAATGGTATACTAAAAATACATGGTCTTCTAGATACCTTAGCTATGAATCACAGCACCCGAATTCCCAAAAAAAATCTGTAATCATAGGCAGATAGAGCAATCAAGCTTTCTGACACAGAATACAGAGAGAGTGAAATAACCAAGCTAAAGAAGCATTACCACTTAATAAATATTCGATGTACCTTATAAACAAAATCTTCAAACAACGAATACATAACTTTTACAATACCATAATAAGTAAAAAACTAACTAACAACAACCAAAATACATATACTGCTTTACCGTTTATATATGGACTATCTCAACCACTCAAAAAACTTTTTGTAAACTACAAAATTCGGTTATGTCTCAAATCAGATAATCTGCCTCTCATCCAATTTTTCTAGGCTTAAAACCAAAATCTCAAATAATAAAAAAGTAACATAGTCTACGAAATCAAATGTAATAATTGCGAAGGAATATACGTCGGGCAAACAAGCCAATACCTAAAAATAGAATCAAAGGCCATAAATACGACAAAAAAAACAGTACAGCCCTTACAAATCATGAAATGAATAAAAGTCATACCATAGATTTTAAAAATACCAAAATTATCAAAACCGAAATAAATACAAAAAAAGAGAAATACTCGTCGGATCCATACATATACAGATGACGCCCACTGCAATAACCGAAAAAACAGATGTAAATAACCTAAACCGTATCTACCTACCAGTCATATAAAATCCTTCAAGTTAAGTGGTTGTTTGTAGAAAGTAAACAATGTGTCTTTAACAAACTGAAATTTAATAGAGAGAGGCAAAATTTGACTCGATAAACGTAAATCTCAAAGTATTAATTGTGTTTTTCTCCTTCTTTTCTCTTTCGCAGTCTTCTATCTCAACCGAAGCGAAAGTGATTCGGAAAAAAGAATAAACAATCTCAACTCTCCCAACGTTTCAAAGTTCAGCAAACTATTAAAGCTGGTAGGATATTTTATATTCTCGTTACCCCGTCAGCATTCCTATTAACATTAATAACTGTATGGTAGTCTCCCGGTATATCCATAATAATAACCACTCAAAATAATTATAATTTGCTTCAAATTAAATGCAAAAAATATAAATCAATATTTACTACTTCAATAAATCAAATATATAATTTACTGTTTTTAAGCCGCATAATAAAAACTAAACACAGCTAATAAAGTAATGAGAAACTTTTAGGTTTATTTGGAACCGTAATACTAGCATTATGAACCATTAAACCAAAGTCTCGCCGCGTCTTGGCGAGAGAAGAAAATAAAGTATTTTCTTTGCATTTTTGAAAACAAATCTGGTTATATTACCAACAAATATGGAAGCTAGATTAGAAGCACGGTAAGCTCAATACAAAACCGTATGGAATATCAGATCTCAGTTTTCAAGAGGTCACGTGGCAATCCGCCATATTAAAAAGGGGACCAACGGGAGATTTTAAATAGGAATAATGTTACTGTGCAAAGTTTTATCATTCAGAATCATAAATATTATACAAATGTTTTGATTTAATAAAGTTAAGTTAATGCAGCGTGAGTAATATAAAAAAAAAAGAAAAAAAATGGAGCGCTTTGTTAGAAAAGAGATGAATACAAGTGAAAAACTTGACAGAAAGGCGTTTTCAAAAAGTATTGCAGACAAAAGTTTTAGCATTTTCTCCAGGAAATTGAATAAACATATAAGGCTCAAAAGTGAAACTGGAACCCAAGTTTTTAAATACATATTTGAATTCAGCAAAGAATTTTATGTCCGAATACAAATTGAATATTTCTGAGCCCCCATTGTCACTACAATAAAATCCGACTCATAAGGACCTTTACCTGTGTTATTGACACACGGAGTATTCCTTATCTGATCCGATATTAACGTCTGGATATGCATGGTCGAATAAACGATTTTTCAAATTATTTTTATAGTTTTTGCACAAATTTTCAATTGGACAATTGTTCACCCGTTTGGTTGCCCTATAACCAAAAAAACGTCGTAAGAGAAATAGCTTCGCAGAATTATTCAATTTATCCGCGTATCCTTTCTTACGCAATCGATATTCTTTAATTAAATCACTTACCTTTCATCATCTTTGGGGAAGAAAAGAAACTCACTCCCAGCGTACTTTTTGAATTACTTTTACAGTTGTCAACGGCACAACAATAACCTCCTTTCCCCATGATTCTTTTAACTATCTTTTTATACAAACTCTCTCTTCCTTCTATCTTTAAATTCATATTAACTGCAGTCACATCAAGGAACGATCCACAATACATTTTTTAAAAGACACATTCCGAAATCAGATATAAACATTGAGCGGCCTTTTTGACAGAGGGACTCGTCGACGCGCACGCTGTTAAAAATCTCGTCACCAATTTGCAACTCACATTCGCTACTGTATTGGGTTTACTGTGCTCTCTTTCTCTTTCTTTCCTTGATTTTAATCGCTCTGCAACAGAACATCACTTTACTATTATTTGACTTAACCTTTAAAATCTATTTTATCCGTTTCCAACCGAAAAAATCGGGTGTAACAGGCGAACTGACAGATGACAGACGGACACGGAAGTGTCCGTACGGAACACTAAAAAAATATGGCAATCGACTTCAAGAATTTTCGGGCCCCTTTTATTTCCGTCGTACAGGGATGTTTGCATTTCTTCACATTTCATAGTCTCTGGTTCACGAACAACTATAAATAGTCTCTTGCATCCGTCACATTGTTATCGGCGGGCACGATAACTCTCGAAATAAAACCAGGTATTGATTTTAAATTTGGTACAAATATAATACCTAAAACTTACTAAAGAATCCTGTAGTTTTGATATTAAATTCAGCTTGTCACTCCTTCTGCCAGCCTCTTTAAGAATTTTTTAGTTTGGAACTTTTGCAATGAACTACCTAGGACATCAGGTTTCTCATCGAGTACGCATGCGCCACTTTTATAAATGTTTAGGTATTTTTCTGCAGCGGGTCTGCTGCGCACATTAAAAAAATTGTTATCGAGAACACTGAACCTACAAAGAGTTTCTATAGTGAATATCTAAAAAATCACAAATAGAACAATTTTTTACCTGAATTAACGTAGGAAACATAAATAAATATTTATGTTAGGAAACCAAACATTAGTTTATCCTTTATATTAATTTCGGTTTTAAAATCCAGACTTTAATGCGCAATAAATTTTAACGTAGTAAATGAATCCCGCCTGTTAATGAAGACTGCTGCAACCCGGTATTTATTTTTGGATAACTTTTATTTGATTACGCAAACGTTACAATATATATATCAACGATTTTTCTTTTGTTATGTTTTGTTTGTTTTTTCTCACTGAGTTACATACTTCTTTCTCTATTTTTTCGTCGATTCAGAGATTTTTTATGTACTACTTTATTTTAAATTAAAGTCAAGGAAAATATTTAAAAAGATGAATTATTTCCTTAACATATATATAATTTAAAACGTACATATGTTACGTTTTGGTTTATCTCTCCCCTCCCCCTCTTCCTTTTCCTTTCCCTTTTCCTTTTCCTTTTCCTTTTCCTTTTCCTTTTCCGTTTCCTTTCCTTTTTTCCTTTTCCTTTTCCTTTTCCTTTTCCTTTTCCTTTTTTTTCCTTTTCCTTTTCCTTTTCCTTTTCCTTTCCCTTTCCCTTTTCCTTTTCCTTTTCCTTTTCCTTTTTCCTTTTCCTTTTTTTTTTCCTTTTCCTTTTCCTTTTCCTTTTCCTTTTCCTTTTCCTTTTCCTTTTCCTTTTCCTTTTCCTTTTTCCTTTTCCTTTTCCTTTTCCTTTTCCTTTTCCTTTCCCTTTCCCTTTCCCTTTCCCTTTCCCTTTCCCTTTCCCTTTCCCTTTCCCTTTCCCCCTTCCCTTTCCCTTTCCCTTTCCCTTTCCCTTTCCCTTTCCCTTTCCCTTTCCCTTTCCCTTTCCCTTTCCCCTTTTCCCTTTCCCTTTCCCTTTTTCCCTTTCCCTTTCCCTTTCCCTTTCCCTTTTCCCTTTCCCTTTCCCTTTCCCTTTCCCTTTCCCTTTCCCTTTCCCTTTCCCTTTCCCTTTCCCTTTCCCTTTCCCTTTCCCTTTCCCTTTCCCTTTCCCTTTCCCTTTCCCTTTCCCTTTCCCTTTCCCTTTTTCCCTTTCCTTTTCCTCTCTCTATGCCTCTCTCTCTCTTGCTCTCTCTCTTGGTCTCTCTCTCTCTCTCGTTCATTCTTATGTTATACATTTACAGTTTTTTACTAATTCCTAATAACATGTACATATTTACAATTGCAATTTATGATTGCGTTTATATTACAGATTGTTTATTTATTTATGCTAATTTAGTTGTTGTTTAGTTGTCTGATCAGCTGTATCAACTAATTTTATACTTTCAACTCAATCGTGGAAAATTTCTGGAGCAAATACGTATAAGGTGAAGCGCAGAGAGGTTAGTTTGAATTAGTATTCGGTATAAGAGTTCTATTACATTTATTACTTCACTGATACAGTCTGTCAAGTACGAACGTCTCCGCGATAATTCATTTTTGGTAGATGCGATTCTAGCGGTTCAACAAAAAATCGGTAGCAGGAACGTTAGTCTACGACACATTTTAGTAAAAATATCAGTCCATTCCACTTGTTTGCTCGTCGGTTCGAGGCAGTCTTATTTGTTCCCGTCCAAAGGAGCCTAAAATGACACATTCTACAGCCTCTAAATGATGTCAAATTCCAAAGCACGTTGAAGATCCTAAAGTGGCCCTCACAATCGCCAGCCGCTAACCTTATTGAAAACGTTTGGACCCTTGTAAAGAGAAAGATCAGAGAAAAGATTCTGAGGACTTACTTACTAAAGCAATTGTACCGTTGTTAGCACACTAAAGAATACATTAATGACAGAAAATGTTCTCGAAACACATTTTTTTTAAGAATACAAGCAGTCACGTCTTACTTGACAGTTTATGAAGACGATGCCGTAGGCGTATGCTAGTGTAATAGTAAAATAATTACCACGGCTAATGATGTTTGTTTTTTTTTTAATTTTGTCTTTGATTAGTCTACCATACAGCCATCAGCTAATAATTGCTGGCTGGAAAAATAGAACTTAAAAAAGAATAACACATTAAATGGGCTAATGACAATGCATACATCCAAACACAAGCCGTAGATTATTAGTATTAGTCAAGTTAAAAATAATACATTAGTCAAAACGCGCAAACAATGTTAAATAGGGCGACGAAAATAGACTTGGCACGTTAGGAAGAGCAAATGAGATGTCTCTTTAATCAAAATTTGTCTTAAATCCCCTTTAAAATTCTATTAGACAGTCACGAAATACTAGTAATAATAATAGCCAATTCTCATGTAGTTTAACAGGGGTAGGACGATAAATATTCCAAAAGAGCCTACAATCCCAAAAACTACAAACAAATTACGTGTTTAAACACATCTTATTCATATTATCTACAACAGATTACTACAGATTACTCAGAACGATTACTACGGTCCTTTTAAGATACGAAGGAACTGCGAGAAGGAAAAAAAGATTACATTAAGGCGAATCTCCTAATCGATAGATGTGTTACCAGGATGCAGGTACAATACCGAAGACATCTATTGACCACATGGATTGATTATGGGAGAGCGTTCGACGATAGAGCTGGCTCTCTTGGCAAGATTATAGGTGTCAACTCCTTTAATTAACTAGTCTAGTTTCACTCTAGGAAACTAAATTTACCATTGCACAACTAATAAAGAGTTGGAAACTGAGCTGGTGCAGCGGAAAACCTACGAGCATACGAGGCTGGTTTGAAAAGTCCGTGCAAAAATAAAAACTACTTATGTGTTTGGGGTAAACCTTTTTTATTTTTCGACATAGTCTCCTTTTAGGCTTATACACTTCGTCCAACGATGTTCTAGTTTGTTGATCCCTTCCGAATAATAGGATTTGTCCAAGTCTGCAAAATATCCATTAGTGTCTGCAATCACCTCCTCGTTTGAATAAAATCTTTGTCCCGCCAGCTATTTCTTCAAATTGGGGAACAAATAGTAGTCCGAGGGAGCCAAGTCTGGAGAATAGGGGGGATGTGAAACGAGTTGGAGTCCTATTTCCATTAATTTTGCGACCACAACTGCTGAGGTGTGTGCTGGTGCGTTGTCGTGATGTAAAAGGACTTTCTTGTGGGCCAATCGCGGGCGTTTTTCTTACAGCTCGGTTTTCAAACGGTCCAATAACGATGAATAATATTCACCTGTAATAGTTTTACCCTTTTCCAGATAGTCGATGAGGATTATCTCTTGCGAATCCCAAAAGACAGTCGCCATAACCTTTCCGGCCGAAGGAACGGTCTTCGCCTTTTTTGGTGCAGATTCCCCCTTGGTAACTCATTGTTTAGATTGCTGTTTGGTCTCAGGAGTATAGTAATGTATCCATGTTTCATCCACAGTGACGAAACGACGCTTAAAGTCCTCCGGATTCTTCTGGAACAGCTGCAAACCATCCTTGCAACACTTCACACGATTCCGTTTTTGGTCAAGCGTGAGCAATCGCGGCACCCATCTTGCGGATAGCTTTCTCATGTCCAAATGTTTATGCAAAATATTATGTACCCATTCAGTCGAGATGCCCACAGCACTAGCAATCTCACGCACCTTAACTCTTCTGTCATCCATCACCATATCATGGATTTGATCAATAATTTCTGGAGTCGTAACCTCCACAGGCCGTCCAGAACGTTCAGCGTCACTTGTGCCCATATGGCCAGTCCGAAAATTTTGAAACCACTTATAAACTGTTCTAATCGAAGGTGCAAAGTCACCATAATGTTTATCAAGCTTCTCTTTAGTCTCCTGAGGCGTTTTGCCTTTCATAAAGTAATGTTTAATCATCACACGAAATTCTTTTTCGTCCATTTCTTGAAAATCACTTGACTTCCTTGATTCACACGAATGCCAAACACAAAAAAATAGACCAATATGGCTGAAACTTGGTGTGCGTTCATTCAAGAGATGCTACTAACTAAACATGACCTCGATACGCGCCGGTGGTGCCATCTCTCGGACTTTGCACGGACTTTTCAAACCAGCCTCGTATAGCCACCTAGGTATTACACATCACGTTCAAGATTCTCGCTCTGTTCCTCGAATATGTCTTTCCCGCCATGAAGATCACTTTAAACTGTGCCTGCATAATCAAATTGTTGTAAACTATCATGAAAAATTGCAAAGGGTTCAGATAGGTGCAGAAGCCTTTTTGTTCAGAAGGCAGCAGTCAAAATCAAAGATTTCTTTATTATTACAAAATTATTACAGTGTACATAGCGCTACAGTTTCTTTCAAGTCTTACAGATTTTTAATTAGAAGAAATTTTGTTCATTTAGTGTTTTTATTTGTTTGTTTTTCCAAAAAACTCTGCTTGAATTGGTCAGGTACAGTCTAGTGCATGTCATTGGCCTTATCATGTTATCTAATCTATGGTGTCTTTCTCTCTCTCTCCTCTCTCTATGTCTCTCTCTCTTGCTCTCTCTCTCGCTCGTCCTCTCTCTCTCTCTCTCTCGCTCTTTCGTCGTTCATTCATCCATCTCATTCATTCTTATGTTATACATTTACAGTTTTTTACTAATTCCTAATAACATGTACATATTTACAATTGCAATTTATGACTGCGTTTATATTACAAATTGTTTATTTATTTATACTAATTTAGTTGTTGTTATTTATCTGCGTCACTCACTTGCACTGTGTGGGTTTTTATTTTATTTTATTTATTTATACTATAAACTATAAAACTAGTCTATTTACACTATAAGATGAAACTATAAATGTGAGACTATAAAGATATAAAACTAATTTTATTTACATTTATTAATTTAGTTGGATGAATTGTATAAAATTATCTTCGTTACTGTTACATGCACATTTAGTTTCCCAAGCTAGATCTTCAGAATAACTTGGTAGTCGTGCATATAGAGGCTTATGTTTCAAATTGTGGGCCTCACGCGTTGTTGTTAGGTCGTGGGTTAGTGTCGATGTTAGTGTCTTATATCTGTAAAATGTATCACATATATCAATGATGTGTCGTTTTATTTTTTATATGTTAATTATGTCATGTAATCATCTATCCTAATATATCGTCTAGCGAAGATTACCCATCTGAGGATTTTATTTTGCATTCATTGTACTCGTGCGGCCTATGTATCTGATATGCTGCACCATACTGGCACAGCATACATCAACACAGGTCTTACAGTTTATTTGCATAGCATCAATTTATTCCGAAAACTCAGCGGAGAATTTGGTACTAATAATACATATAGGTTCTGCACAGCAACGAAGGCTTTTTCCAGGATATGATTGACGTGTAAGTGGAGTCTCAATCTGGTGTTTATTATGACACCCAGGTATTTCAGACGATTTCCGAAGGGTACCTAGATACCATTGATTTCAATTGGTTCGTTTATGTGAATATATATATATATATATATATATATATATATATATATATATATATAATATATATATGTATATATATATATATATATATATATATATATATATATATATATATATATACAGTAGAATCTCGATTATCCGAAATAATGTGGACCAAAGTGATTTCAGATAATCGAAATTTCGGTTAATCCGAATTTTTTTTATAAAATAGAAGTTTAGAATGAATACAACATTGCAGATTGACTTAAAAGCATTTATGCGATATGCTATTAGGTATAGGTATTTATTAAAATAAAGAATAGAACAATTAGTTTACTTATTTTATGTATATGTACGGAAAATCAAAAATAAAACAGTTTCATTCTTAACTTTAATTTCTTAGAAATGAGGTAATTTTTAACTGCACTCGTTTTGCGTTAGTTCTGTTTTTGGCAGCAATGTCTCTCCAACGTTTGATAAGCAAAACGTCCGCGGCGGTTGCATTTTTTCTTGTTGTTCTACGTAAGTTAACGCTTTTTCTAGGGCCTCTAGTCCTTCAGAATGTGACATTTTTACTGGAATATTGTCAGCGGCTTCTACTTCGTTATCATCATCTTCATCACTGTCTATTTTATTAGCATTTTTGCATACACTTTTAATTAATTCTTGGTCAGTCATTTCATCTTCCACACTCTCACTATTTAACCATTCATAAACATCGGCCTCCGTAACATTTTCACATCCTGATATTCTTGTAATAATTTGATGTAAACTTTCATTATCTTCTCTCTCTCTCTCTCCTCTTGTAGAATCAATTTTGACCAAGATTTTTCCAGAGTACTACTCTTTACTTGATTCCTGGCTGAAGCTATCCAATATATAACATTTTTCAAATTTATCTTTTTTAGTCAATCAGTAAGATTGCCACCCTTATCTACTTCTTCTAAAATATGCTCCAATAACAAACGCCTGTAATTGCGTTTTAAATTTTCCAGTACACCCTGATCCATACGCTGAATGAGAGAAGTTACAGCAGGAGGCAAAAAACATTGCTTTTATTTCCCCACTTTCAAGTTGCTCCGCACTTGGGTGCGTGGGGGCGTTATCTAGTAACAGAATACATTTTCTAGGATATCCATGTTCTTTTAAAAAAAGTTCCACTTTGGGAACAAAATCTCCAAAAAACCAGTCTTAAATAGAGTCCCAGGTATTGTTTTGATTTTTATACAAAACAGGAAAAGCATTGCGACGAATATTCTTAAAGGTTCGTGGATTTGCTGACCAATACATAATAATGGGAATTTGTGTCTTCCAGAAGCATTACTGCATGCAAGAACAGTAATACGTTCTTTGCTACATTTGTAACCCGGTGCTCCAGCTTCCGTTTTTGAAGCTAAGGTATTTGACGGCAACATTTTGTAGTTCAAGCCTGTTTTATCACAATTATAAGATTTCGTCTGGTTGTAAACCATGTTCTCTCATAAGCTGCTCAAAATTCTCTGCAAATTTTTTTGCAGCAGATACAAACTTTCAGTTGACGTACACCATGTCTTTTTTTCCACCTGTCTAGCCATCTATCACTTGCAGAAAAATTTACACTGCCTTATGTTTTAAAATTGTTCCTGAAATTGGTATTCCACGTTCTCGATTCTGTGTAAAGCATAAAAATAAAGAATCGTCCACTTTTTGGTATTCACCGCTTTTCATACTTCGTGCCTGTGTGGGCGATGACAAAACACTACACCATTTTTCAAGTTTTTCGCGATTTTTTCTCCACTTTGAAACAGTACTCACGACTACACCTAAATCCTTCGCTATATTTTTAAGAAGTTCACCATTATCTAAACGTTGAATTGCTTCAAGTGTCTCTTTTAAGGTAATAACAACACGTTTACGCTTATTATTATGACGCTCCATTTCGTAAAATATCTATTAAAACGAAACTATTACCTCTGCGATAATAATAGAAGTAATGAGTAACTTATAACACTCGTCGACTAACCAAAACATTGACAGCGGTGAAATTCTAGACGTCGGGGAGTTCCCGACGCGTTAAGGAAACCACTCATCGTCTGTTTCGAATAATGGGAAATTTTTTCGTTTAATGGGAATACAGTTTGTTTCGAATAAGCCGGATTTCAGATAATCGCGATTCGGATAATCGGGATTGTATATATATATATATATATATATATATATATATATATATATATATATATATATATATAAAATTAGAAATATGAAACCATTGGGCTACAGCCATATTGCCCTCGAACATAGTATGCAAACATAATTTTTTACAAAAATCGCTAACTGCTAACCTGAACTAAATCACATTCTATTAAATAAAAGCAATTAGTAATTAGGGAATAATTGTAGTATGAGCTCCGTGGCATTTAGTATAATTCTCACTGTAGGTTTCATTTATTTCCGGGTCACAAAAATGCAAACAAACCCATTTTCCACAGGAAAAAATCAATTTCATATATCAGGCAAGTGACAAAAGAAAGTAGTCACGTGACATAAATTGCTTTACATATGAGTTTTTCCCGCAATAGCAATCATTTCCATGTCTCATAATCTATATTGTTTCTTAGTTTTTGTATAAAAATAAAGTCTTATATATATATATATATATATATATATATATATATATATATATATATATATATATATATATATATATATATATATATATATATATATATATATATATATATATATATATATATATATATATATATATATATATATATATATATATATATATATATATATATATATATATATATATATATATATATATATATATATATATATTATATAGATGTCTCTCAGCAACGGTAGCTCGGGAAATTTTTTCTGGGAGTTTGACGATGTCGTACGATCCGTGTTTTTCGTAAAGTAGATCTACTGTCTTCTAGTTGTATGCAATAGAACGCTATTCCTGAGTCAACGATACATGACGCTAGTCTATTATATTTTAAATTGCCTCGTGATGAAATCAGTATCCGTCCTTTTGATGGTACAACTACAAACCTCAAACTAAAACAAATTTATGGGAATTTTAAAAATTCTCTTTAGGCCAAGTTTTCTCAAACAAATTTGAATACGATGCTTTATCAAAAACAACTAAAGACTGGTTCGCTTTATCTAAAAGTTATGTTGTCATTCCAATAAATTAAATGAACATAAACATACAAAAAAAACATCTACAACCTTACATAACTACAATGTAAATGAAAATCACGAATTTGACTTTCAAGCTCTAAAGTAAAAGAAAGAGCAATTTAAATCAGATGTATTATAATTTAATACAATTAGGAAATAAACTTCAAAACAACTCGGTATAAATTCGCATTTTTCCTTTTAGTTCGATCAAAATCTCCTAAGAAATCAAGTGGTTTCGAGATGCGTAATTTATTTTTGTATTCGAAATTTAATAAATATAATAAATTGTTTATTATTGAGTATTGTGTGTCCATAAAATGATTTCTTTTAGATAATTTCAACATCTTTTAATTTTGTAGGTAATCCAAACATAAAAATATAATTTGATAAAGCTCAATACAATGGGCGAAACGTTATTAAAATGTATTTTATAACATAACCCCTAACAAACTTATACCCAAGAATAAACAATCAAAAAAACATAGAAAGCAAAATAATTTTAATATATATATATATATATATATATATATATATATATATATATATATATATATATATATATATGAGGCTGGTTTGAAAAGTCCGTGCAAAAATAAAAACTACTTATGTGTTTGGGGTAAACCTTTTTTATTTTTCGACATAGTCTCCTTTTAGGCTTATACACTTCGTCCAACGATGTTCTAGTTTGTTGATCCCTTCCGAATAATAGGATTTGTCCAAGTCTGCAAAATATCCATTAGTGTCTGCAATCACCTCCTCGTTTGAATAAAATCTTTGTCCCGCCAGCCATTTCTTCAAATTGGGGAACAAATAGTAGTCCGAGGGAGCCAAGTCTGGAGAATAGGGGGGATGTGAAACGAGTTGGAATCCTATTTCCATTAATTTTGCGACCACAACTGCTGAGGGGTGTGCTGGTGCGTTGTCGTGATGGAAAAGGACTTTCTTGTGGGCCAATCGCGGGCGTTTTTCTTGCAGCTCGGTTTTCAAACGGTCCAATAACGATGAATAATATTCACCTGTAATAGTTTTACCGTTTTCCAGATAGTCGATGAGGATTATCCCTTGCGAATCCCAAAAGACAGTCGCCATAACCTTTCCGGCCGAAGGAACGGTCTTCGCCTTTTTTGGTGCAGATTTCCCCTTGGTAACCCATTGTTTAGATTGTTGTTTGGTCTCAGGAGTATAGTAATGTATCCATGTTTCATCCACAGTGACGAAACGACGCTTAAAGTCCTCCGGATTCTTCTGGAACAGCTGCAAACCATCCTTGCAACACCTCACACGATACCGTTTTTGGTCAAGCGTGAACAATCGCGGCACCCATCTTGCGGATAGCTTTCTCATGTCCAAATGTTTATGCACAATATTATGTACCCGTTCAGTCGAGATGCCCACAGCACTAGCAATCTCACGCACCTTAACTCTTCTGTCATCCATCACCATAACATGGATTGGATCAATGATTTCTGGAGTCGTAACCTCCACAGGCCGTCCAGAACGTTCAGCGTCACTTGTGCCCATATGGCCAGTCCAAAAATTTTGAAACCACTTATAAACTGTTCTAATGGAAGGTGCAGAGTCACCATAATGTTTATCAAGCTTCGCTTTAGTCTCCTGAGGCGTTTTGCCTTTCATAAATTAATGTTTAATCACCACACGAAATTCTTTTTCGTCCATTTCTTGAAAATCACTCGACTTCCTTGATTCACACGAATGCCAAACACAAAGAAATAGACCAATATGGCTGAAACTTAGTGTGCGTTCATTCAAGAGATGCTACTAACTAAACATGACCTCGATACGCGCCGGTGGTGCCATCTCTCGGACTTTGCACGGACTTTTCAAACCAGCCTCGTAAGTATCAAATTGTAATCAGTTATCAATAGTATAGGATAAATAATTAATACATTATTTTCGTAAATAACTGTTATGAATAAGTAGTTTAGTTGTATACAGAAATCTATAAAATGTTGAAAATCACCTTATTTCTAAACGTCTTTTAAATGTTCATAACTTGAGTTGCCTTGGTCGTCTATAGTTGCACGTGGCCTAAGATTACTTGAAATTGCCAGTCCTGAATATCAATGCAATTTATTCCTCAAAAAAATAATGCGTACAACGTAAAGTAACAATTAAGTTTGAAATGTGGCTTATTATCTATTTTAAATGGCTCAAAAAAGTAATGTTTTCAGTTTTATACTGTAAAATATACACTGACGATACCAATAAAATCGACTTTAGCACCCTCTAAACCTTAATATTTTTGGACCAAAATTTCAGAAACCTCTATTTACACATAATAAAAGGTTTTTAGCTGGTAGCACCGCCAAATTTAAAACCTTTTTTTGTGGTCAGTCTTTTGAAAATGAAGTTTAAATGGGACCCCCAGAAGCAATGACTGAACACGACTTTTTTATGAACCTTTTTTTTAGAGCTCAATATGCAAATTTTAGTGGAAAAAATGGAAAAATTCGCTAAATTGCAGTAAAAAGCGTCAAAAATCAATATAAAATAAAAAAAAAGGATTATAAGTTTATCCATGCGATTTATTGAAATTATTCATCGTGAATCGTGATACCAATGTATTGGCTGTAAGATTAACATCCTTAAATATACCATTTTTAATTTACGATCATTTCTGGCCAAAAAACGACTAAAATCTGACCATAACTGAGAAACGATATTCTAATATCAACAAGTTACATAAAAATTCGAAGTCACCAGGTCAAAGAACATAAGAAAAGTGTACCTGGACGTTAATTTGACTAAAAGATATAAAATGGGCAAAAAATAGGCAAAAATGGCCATTATATAAAAAAGGAAAACGTTATCAAAATTCACAATAAATAATTTCAATAAATCGCATGGATAAACTTATAATATAGTACATTATATATTGATTTTTGACATTTTTTCCGTAAAAAATTGTATATTGAGCTGCAAAAAAGATTCTTAAAATAAGTCCTGTTCAGGAATGAATAATTATTTCTGTTTTTTTATGGGTCTAGCACACGTGCTGCAGGGAAGTCCCTAAAGCACTACAGGAGCAAGGCGTGTGCGGAAAAAGTGATTCACGTTGTTCTTGAATTGCTGTAAATTGTACTCGTTGGGAAACACAGTCCTGGGTAAGCCATTCCAAAGGGATGATGTTCTCCATATAAAAGACTTCTTGAAAAGCGTTGTACGAGGAGTAACAAGCTGAACCTCATACGGATGTGAAGTATCAGCGCGACGTGTACTTCTAACATGCACCGCTCTGGAGGAATTAAGCGGGCTACATCCTTCGAACACTCTCCATGAAAATACTTGTAGAAGAGACTCAAGTCGCCAACCGTTCTTCGATGTTCCAGCGAATCAATCAGCCGGTCAGTTCTGGGTCTCCAATCAGACGAACAGCTCTTCTCTGAACAGAATCCAACAAATGCAGTGTATGTTTGGAAGCGGAGCCCCAAACATGGGAGCAGTATTCCATAGTTGGTCGAATTTGAGCTTTGTAAAGAATTAACAGTTGTTGTGGAGTGTAAAGCTTTCTGATTCGAAATAATATTCCCAACTTTTGAGAAGCTCTCCTTGCTATGCCTGCAACATGTTCATGCCAGGACATATTTGCTCCCAAATTAACGCCCAACAAATTGAGTGACGATGCTAGGGGAATGGAGTGCCCCGACATAACTATGTCGGGTTCAGCAACGTTAACTATTTTAGAAAAAACTGCCGCCTGGGTTTTTGTAGCGTTAAATTCCACTTGGTTACTGTCACCCCAAGATAGAATTTCTTCCAGGTGTTTGTTAAGTTGAATGACTTCCTGCTGTCTGCGGATATTCGCCTGAGCAGCCGATCTCCGAGCGTTCAGAGTGAATGAAGAGATAAGCGAACTGTCATCTGCAAAGCTGTAGATTGGATTCCCGGTCTTTTCCAGCAGATCGTTAATGTAAATAAAAAAGAGAGTAGGAGACAGTATGGAACCTTGGGGCACACCGGCGTTAACAGTAAAGGTGTTAGAAAGAAATCCGTCGACTGCGACTCGTAAAGAGCACTCTCTGAGGAAACATGAGAGCCACTGGAGGTCCAAGGAACGATTTAACTCGAGTCTACTGTCACTTTCAAAAAAAAATTCTCTTTTTTGAACCGCTAACCTATCAACAAATTACGGAAATGTACATTGGTTGTGATGTTTTGTCGATATACCGTATGTGTGTATTAAACCTACTTTCTTTGAATTTTAAAGTCGATTCATGCAAGGTAACCAAGCGGTAAAAAAACAGATAAGAGTTTTTAAAATTTATTATCACATAGTTACAAGACAGTAAACGATATTTATCGTAATAATTTGCCTATTATCACAAACAGTAAAAAAAAATACCAACCTAGAAAATATAAAGCATGTGATACAAAATATTGATAATACGATGGGTAATACGAAATAAAATAATTGTTGTTGCTGGGTAAAAAATATGCAGTTAAATTAGTGAGTAATAACGTATACAATAGATAGTAACCTAACTGGTTATTTTTATACATAGAAATAAATTACCTAATGAATAAATAGTTATCATTAGAGTATTTGAAAACACATAAATGAAAATTACTTATTACCATGGAGACCAATAGTAGGTAAAGCTATTTTCTCAACAAGGATTTTTACAGCTCAAAATCTTTTCCCCACTCTTTCAACCCTTTACATGTTTGACTCGTAGATACCGAGTTGCGGTCCGCCTAATGGCCTTTTGCATATTTAGACCATTCTCACCAATTATTGCATATTTTACCCAAAATCTAGTAATGATGCATGTTTTCCCTATATTTACAATATTTCTCGGTATTACTAGGCAATTGAATTGCTCAGGGTATTGTTAATATCGCCGTCTGGAACCGATCTTATCGCCGGAACATTACCTACAATAGTCTAAACATCGACTAGGTTTTAGTGCTAAGGGAATACCCAAAATTAGGACGGTATTTTATTCCTTTGTTTCTTCGTCGGGATATTAAGTGATAAGTAGTTAGTTTCTAAGAATATTTGTTTGAGCGTGGATCAAATAAACAATTTTCTCGAAAACGAATTTTTATTTTAAAACAAGATATCAGTTTTAACATTGTTGTTGACGCGCTTGCATCAGCGTAGTCTTTTTGCAATTTTTAACGTGTTGCGTTAAAGTTTAACGTGTACCATGCCACGCGCAAAAAAAGGGTGTCTCTTCGTGGGTAGCTGATTATCCTGGAACATTTACATACGACGGAAATGTTTTATATTGTCGAGTTTGCGAGAAAAATATTTCGTGCACAAAAAAGTTTCAAAATTGACCAGCATGTCAACACAAGTCTTCATATCGCAGGATTGCAAAAAAAGGCCCACGACAACAACTTATCACAGCAGCAAGTAGCAGTGATTCCACTTCTATAGGCAAACAAAAAAACCACTTTAGCATGGATTTATGTGAAGCATTGCTTGCGAGTAATATTCCTCTCCACAAGCTTACAAATCCTACATTCAAAGATTTTCTGCGAAAATATTGCTTGAATCAAAAAATACCAGACGAATCAACAATTACATACCAACAATTTACCAACATGTTCTGGAAGAAATACGTAATGAACTTAAGGATTATTTGGATTTCAGCTGATGAAACTACCGACAGTTGTGGTCGCTATATTGCGAATTTAATTGTGGGTGCATTAAGATTAGAGCCTTTTTCTTCCTATTTGGTGGCCTGCAAAGAACTTGACAAGACAAATCATTCTACGATCTCCAGATTTGTGAATGAGGGTATTAAAAACATAGTTCCTGCAGCGATTAGGATGTGTCTTCTCGCCTACAAAGGTCGTATCAGATTTTGAATGCGCTATTCACGGTGCGGTTTCAACCGAATTTCGCCTAAAGATCCTCTTCCAATTCAATCTTCTCAATTTGAGAGGCAGATGATTATATATTTTTTTTTGCCATTATAAACAATTGCAGATTTGATCAGCTCCGTTTTCGGGGCCGGAAATGGCAATACGACGTTTTTTAAAGATCATGATAGCAGTTTCCAGGATAAATAGGGCACAAAGAGTAAGAATCCCTAACCTCGGAAACAATGGTCGACATAACTCTCGCAACCCGGCTCCTGAAATATATAGAATAGCTCTCTTTTGCAATACAAACTGAACTAAAGTGAACTCGAGAGCAGCAAGCCCAGAAACAGATCCCATACCTCAAATGAGCCTCAACTAGTGAAAAATAAGAGGTTCTAGCTACATTCAGCCCCAGGCTACTTGCAATAACCCTAACGGCATAGCAGCCTGAAGAAATTGTGCTGCAGATGTTCTCAATGTGATCCTCAAACCGCAGCGATGAGTCAATTATTAGACCGAGAAATGAATTCTTATCAGCTGAAGAGATGATCTCATTCTCAATATTAACATTCTCTATATTGCATCTAAAACTCAGAATCGTTGTCTTGGCTATATTGAATGACAGTTTGTTATCATCACACCAAGCCTTCATCTTAGACAAATCTGCCTGAATATCGGCCCGAAGTCTCCCCTCATCCTTATTGTGCCACAAAATTGTGGTGTCATTAACAAAGATGGTAAATCTGCCAGCCACTGTCAAACGGGGCAGGTCATTAACATAGATCAAAAACAATAGTGGTCCAAGTACAGAGCCTTGAGGGATACCCACACTGATCCCAATCCCCTCTGAGCATTGACCCTTAAAAGTCACTCCCTGGACTCAGCCTGACAAATACGACCGAAACCCCCTGAACCCATAAATGTCCAGCTTTGACAGCCAGATCCCATGATCAACACAATCGAAAGCTTTTGTTAAATCAAAAACACCGCCGCAGCATGTTCACCAGAATTCAATTCGAGATAAAGTCGTTCAAGCAGATTAAACACTACATCGTTCGTGCTCCTCGAGGGGGGACAGCGATTTTTTAAAAATAATACAAAGAAAAGTGCGAGCAAGTATTACATTATATATATGTTTGTACTCGTGTTTTTATAGGCTTTGATTTGGCACCCCACTCGATGACCTAGTTCCGATTTCACCCCCCAAAACTAACCGCAGAAGTCAAAATTTAACTTTCAAAACTACACGGCTCTGATGAGGCCATTAGTTCCTATACTAGTACCAAATTTAAACTTTCTATGTCAAATCGTTTCGGAGAAAATCGGGTGTGACAGACGGACAGACACCGAAATGATCTTATAAGTGTTCCGTACGGAACACTAATAAAGAGAAAATCACATAATTTTCAGATTCCTGAACTCCAAGAACCCTGAATCACCATATGGACGCAACAACCCCCGTCTACTTTTTATCTTTAACTATAAACAATCAAGCTTCAAGTTTATTCGTGTTAAGATCAAAAACCATAAAACAATAAAATACGATGCGATGGTAGGATACAACGAATTGTATTAACGCATACCTATTACTCCATCGAAAGCTGACACAGCAGCTTTCGAACCGACAGAGTGGTTGACACAGTCAACGCTTTAAAAGCAGGTAGCGCTTTTCGAGGGATCCTTCCTCAGGTACTCCAACTCCTCAGGTAATACAATTAGTTGTATCCTACCATCCTGCTCCGTAACTTCTGGATAAGTACCACTTGATACCGTACTCTTGTTTGTCAATCCTAGCCTGACTGACGAGCTGTGATACGGCGAAACGCGTCTCAGGATGGATTTAACAGACAAGAGAACAGCTAGTAAACTGCTGGAATTTGGGCTTCTGTCTATTTTCAGTTGCTTTACAATAATATATAAAAAATAAAGTGAAAAACTATAAATTTATCGATCCAGCCCTTTTATCCCATGTTCTTAAAGATATCTTGCTCAAAAAGTATAGGTTTCATTCCTCCTTCAAGTGTTATACGAGGCTGGTTTGAAAAGTCCGTGCAAAAACAAAAACTACTTATGTGTTTGGGGTAAACCTTTTTTATTTTTCGACATAGTCTCCTTTTAGGCTTATACACTTCGTCCAACGATGTTCTAGTTTGTTGATCCCTTCCGAATAATAGGATTTGTCCAAGTCTGTAAAATATCCATTAGTGTCTGCAATCACCTCCTCGTTTGAATAAAATCTTTGTCCCGCCAGCCATTTCTTCAAATTGGGGAACAAATAGTACTCCGAGGGAGCCAAGTCTGGAGAATAGGGGGGATGTGAAACGAGCTGGAATCCTATTTCCATTAATTTTGCGACCACAACTGCTGAGGTGTGTGCTGGTGCGTTGTCGTGATGGAAAAGGACTTTCTTGTGGGCCAGTCGCGGGCGTTTTTCTTGCAGCTCGGTTTTCAAACGGTCCAATAACGATGAATAATATTCACCTGTAATAGTTTTACCCTTTTCCAGATAGTCGATGAGGATTATCCCTTGCGAATCCCAAAAGACAGTCGCCATAACCTTTCCGGCCGAAGGAACGGTCTTTGCCTTTTTTGGTGCAGATTCCCCCTTGGTAACCCATTGTTTAGATTGTTGTTTGGTCTCAGGAGTATAGTAATGTATCCATGTTTCATCCACAGTGACGAAACGACGCTTAAAGTCCTCCGGATTCTTCTGGAACAGCTGCAAACCATCCTTGCAACACTTCACACGATTCCGTTTTAGGTCAAGCGTGAGAAATCGCGGCACCCATCTTGCGGATAGCTTTCTCATGTCCAAATGTTTATGCAAAATATTATGTACCCGTTCAGTCGAGATGCCCACAGCACTAGCAATCTCACGCACCTTAACTCTTCTGTCATCCATCACCATATCATGGATTTGATCAATGATAATGTGGAGTCGTAGCAGTCAAGCTTCTCTTTAGTCTCCTGAAGCGTTTTGTCTTTCATAAAGTTATGTTTAATCACCACACGAAATTCTTTTTCGTCCATTTCTTGAAAATCACTCGACTTCCTTGATTCGCACGAATGCCAAACACAAAGAAATAGACCAATATGGCTGAAACTTGGTGTGCGTGCATTCACGAGATGCTACTAACTAAACATGACCTCGATACGCGCCGTTGGTGCCATCTCTCGGACTTTGCACGGACTTTTCAAACCAGCCTCGTATGTGTACCAAATTTGAAGTCGACATTCCATTTCGTTTGAAAGTTATCGGGCCAGAGATACAGACAGGCTGACGGAAATAAGGGACTATGTTTTTTGTCACTTAGAGACTTTAAAATGAAGAAATGCCAGAAATTCCGCAGGAAGCAATATAAAAAAAAATACACCAAATCCTTTTAGCACCAACATTTAGTAAAAAGCTTGTTTAGAGCCTGATAGAAAATTGAACCATTTTACCTGACTAGAATTTTTCTTCTCTATTGTTATTAACCATCAAATTACAGTTTTATAGGTGAATTGTTGGTAAAACGATAACAACATTAATAATTCACAGTAATTCGACAAACCAGACGGGCACAGTAATGATTGTTATAACAGAAATGCTTGTTCAAGCAAGGGTGTTATCGGTTCAACCCCCACGATAACTCCCCTTGCTTACTTTTCTTTCGTTTTTAAAAATTTATGAATGTGTTTATTGTAGGAACAGATTCTATAAAAGTAGTGAATTTATCATCATCGAAAAAGGTTTTTTTAACCAAAGCTTCTTTAACGAACATAAATTATTTGGATAAGCCTGCGGCTCCGCCCACCTGAACTGTATGATTTGCATTATTGAAGTAATAAAGGGACATAATTGCGATAAATGTCGAATATTTTAAACATGCAGGTTGGTTTTTTGTAGCGTTCAATTCTACTTGGTGCCTGTCACTCCAAGAAGAATTTATGCCAAGTCTTTGTTAAGTTGAACAATTTCCCGCTCCTGCGGTTACTGGCATGAGAAGCTGATGTTTGCGAATTTAAGATAAATGAAGAAACAAGCGTTCCGTCATCGACAAGGCTGTACTGGATTCCTGGTCCTTTCCAGCAGATCGTCAATGTAAAGGGGGAGAGAATAGGAGGCATTATTGGACTTGCGGCCTTAGCGAAATACCTGGAATTGTTGGGACAGACGAGAAGTTTGGTTCTATTTCTTTGATTATGTGCCTCCTTGGATTTGACGATTGTTGATTGGTGGACTTAGTCACCAATGCAGTGGTTTCACGTTCAAAATAGGAACTAACAATGCGAAAAAGATGTCTTAATTTTTTTTACTGCAAGGAAATCCCTAAAGCGATACAGGAGCGACACGTGTGTGGAAAAAGCAATTCACGTTGGCCTTTATTATTGGTAAATATCGATCGGAAACATGAGCAAATTATTACAACTGATAAGGTTCTCCATATAAAAGACTGCTTGAATAGGGTTGTACGAGGAGTAACTAGCTGAACCTCATACAAATGTGAAGTATTAGCGCGACGTATATTTCTAGCATGCACCGCCCTGGAAGGAATTAAGCGGGCTACATCCATCACTTTCCATGAAAATACTTGTAGGATAGACTCAAATGGCCAACTTTTCTTTGATGTTCCAGGGAATCAAGGCCGCCGGTCAATTACAGGTCTCCAATCAAATGAACAGCTCTTCTCTGAATAGAATCCAACAACTGCAGTGTATATTTGGGAGCGGAGCCCCAAACATGGGAGCAGTATTCCATAGTTGGTCGAATTTGAGCTTTGTAAAGAATTACCAGTTGTTGTGGAGTGTAAAGCTTTCTGGTTCTAAATAATATTCCCAACTTTTGAGCAGCTCTCCTTGCTATGCCTGCAACATGGTCATGCCAAGACATATTTACTCCCAAATTAACGCCCAACAAATTGAGTGACGATGTTAGAGGAATGGAGTGCCCCGACATAACTATGTCGGGTTCAGCAACATAAACTTTTTTAGAAAAAACTGCCACCTGGCGTTAAATTTTACTTGGTTACTGTCACCCTAAGATAAAATTTCTTCCATGTCTTTGTTAAGTTGAACGACCTCCTGCTCTCTATGGATATCGGCATTAGTAGCCGATGTTCGAGCGAGTGGATGAAGAGATAAGCGTACTGTCATTTGTAAAGCTGTAGTTTGGATTCGTGGTCTTTTGTACCAGATCGTTAATGCAAATGAGAAAGAGAGTGGGAGATAGTTTGGAGCCCTGAAGTACACCATAGTGAAGGTATTAGAAAGAAAGCCGTCGATTGCCACTAGTAAAGAACGCTCTTTAAGGAAACTTGAGAGCCATAAACAGAACTTTTCAGACATACCAGAAGAGCGTAGTTTAGCCAAAAATCCTTCGTGCCAAACACGGTCGAATGCCTTGGATATATCAAGAGCAACCGCTCGAGATTCTTCACAGTGTTCAATTGCGTTGTTTCAAATGTGTGTTACATAAGTTAGAAGATCTCCTGTTGATATACGAAAGCCATATTAATGGTCGCTCATAGTATTGAATCCTTCAAAATATTTTAGAAGATGCTACTTGATAGCCTTTTCCATGACTTTCGATTTTATTGAAAGCAATGGGATTAGTCGATAGTTGTTTGGCAAGGTCTTCTTGCCTTTTTTGAGTATCAGCTGAACGGTGATGCATTTTACGCAGGAAGGAAATATTCCCTTTCTGTATGACAGGTTGGAAAGTTTACAGAAAACTGGTGTTAGTTCTCTCGCATAGTTTTTGAGTACTATGACAGGCATTCCGTCAGCGCCAGAAGCTTTTCTGGTGTCTAGCTTCATTAAAATATGTTTGATGATACCGTGTCTGAAGACAGTATCGGGCATCCTTGACTGCGCTATGGAAATAATAGGTGGTGTTTTTCCTTGGAAATCGACAGTAGAATGTGAAGCAAAGAGTTCAGCCAACAAGTTCGCTTTCTCAACAGGTCTGGTTGCAACAGAATTATCTGGCTGCGTGAGTGGTGGTATAGTGGATTTGGTGAAGTTTTAACTAAAACTACTAAACTAAAAAAAACTAATATTATGTAAATAGTTATTTATTATTATATTCGTCCCAGATGACTACCTTAAGATACACCAGATGTCGATGTAATAACATCTAATCTAGCGCTAGCAACTTTAACAAGCTGAATCCTGTCTATCAAGTTATTTATATAAAAGATATAAAATCTGTAATTAAGTAAAAACATGATAATACTAAAATAAAATTAACCCCTGCTTAGAATTAGAACCTCTAGTAAAAAATATAACTAATATGTTATTTTATTTTAGAAACATAATGGCGTTGTTTACTATATCGGGGGTGGTTTTCTTTTTCTGTGGTGAGAATTTTCGTCAGCTTAAAAGGTTCCATGTATTTTTAGGCATATTTCCGCCTAAGTGCACTTATATTTCTCAATTAATTTTTGACACAACTGTCGAAAATCCTGCACCAACTGGACTGTTTTTTTTTTGGTATTTCTGGTGTTGCTTGCTGTGGCTAAGAGTAATTCTATTGAACCAAGTACAAAGTTTATTTCTTTCCAGAATGCCGCCCAGCTACATGTATCAGTCACCTTACCTGGCAGCCACCGCCCCTGGAAGTTTAGTACCATTACAAGCAACGCAGCTATCACATGCAGCTGCGGTAGCTGCAGCCACATCACAATTCTACGAGTATCAGAATGCTGCAGTGGCAGCTGCTGCTGCAGCTGCGCCTTATACAGGACAATACGCAAATGGATTTGATGCGTACACACCGTATACTGGTGCTGCGAGTAAGTAACCTTTTTTTTTATTGTTCACGTCCCCGCCTGAGTAGGGATTTTACCCTTTTTTATATGCTAAGGATGTCGGCAAGGATCACGTAATACCCGTCAATGTTGTCTAAGTATCGAAACATACATTTATATTTCACGGCACCTTTTATATAACGCGGTAGTGTTGCCACGGGCGTTATTGCATATCTGAAATAATTACTACCTACCTATGTATGTGGCTAAGCCAAATATACTTAAATAGATTAATAAATAAAGCATACCGACCTACCAGGATTAGCACCCGAGAACTTCTGCACCGCAAGCAAGTCACGAAGCCACTAGCCGCCACTTCGTTATTCATTATTTCCCTTCACCCTCATCTATCCATAATAGTTCCAAAAAGTTAATAATCTTGTAGAACTCGCAAATATAACAATATATCTTAAAATTATGATAAGAATTTTTTTTCTTGGTAATTTTTTTCATGTGGGACGCTTTTCCCTAAGATATCATTTTGTATAAATTTCTAATCTCACATAAACTAAATGTTTAAAAGTATGATTTTAATTTTATTACTTTTTTTTTGTTAATTTTAAAGTATTTTCTTCCTTTTTTTCAGGTGCCGCTAATTACATGCCCTACACTTACGCAGCATTACCTCAAACCCCAGCAATACCCGCAGCAGCTGCGACTACTGCGTTTCCTGGGATCCCCTATCAGACTGCTGCTCAAGCTCCCACACTACAAGAAGCACGGTTGCAGTAGAGCTCATTATAGTCTAGGAGATATCGCAATAATCGACAATTGGGTAAAATTAGCAATGCCAACTTGTCCTTAGGTATATGGAATACTATAGAATATATATTTGCAGTTTATGCCTACGAAACTATATCTGTAGCGTAGAGAGTCATTTTTTTTACGGGGTCATTAAAATAAGAAATTCAATAAGTGAAAATAATCAATATAATTGCAAAACTGGTTTTGATAGGGCATTTTATCAATACAGGAATCCATTGAGTATATGTTTCGATGATGAGGAAACGAATAAAGCCATTATTAACGCAATAAGGGTGTAGTAATTTTTATAAGTGTTTCAATAATATTAAAGGATATTACTTGAAGTTTTTGAGGGCGTTGAGTTTACATTTAGCCTTGTTATCTATGACAATTTACCGCTGTGGCTGGAAAGTCGTAGTTATTTCGCCGAAGTCTCATTGGGTATTATTGATCGATTATTGATGCTTGCTTAGTAATGTACAGTCTGGCAAGTAATAACCTGGCCGCTCGTTTTCTTGAAAAAAATGGGTTTCGAGAACATTTTTTGCCATCAATGTATTCTTTGGTGTGCTATCAATGGCGCAATTACCTTAATAAGTTGCCAATCGCCTCCTGTATCGATAATCGCCTGGCATCTTCGAGACATGCTATCGACGAGATTTTCCGCATACTCTGCAGATTTTTCGAATCTCGCGAGACAACTGGGTCAAAGTTCTCAGAGTCTTACCTCTGAGCTTTCTCTTTACAAGGGACCAAACGTTTTCAATAGGGTTGGCGTCCAGCGATTGTGATTTTCACCCAGGAAAGGTTTCCTCAACGTGCTTCGGAATTAAACATCATGAGCACGAAGATGTCGAATGGTCTCATAGAACACATTCAAACCCGATTGACGCAGCGTCGATTTTGGGTCCCATAAAAACAAAGACACGATTTGATTTTCGATTTTCGGAGTGACCTACTTCTTCACAAACGATACGGAGTTTTTAATATATTTAGCGGCCGCGGGATGTATCATTTGAGGCCTCGCTGGATGGGAACAAAAAAAGACTGCCTAGAACCAACACGCAAACAAGTGACTCATTTTGGATTTTACGTGATTTCGACAAAAGTTCGGAATTGACTGATATTTTTACTAAAATGCGTCATAGACAAAGGTTCCCTCGACCGGTTTTTTGTTCAATCGCTAAAATCGCATCTGCCAAAAATGAATTATCGCGGACACGTTCTGACTTGACAGACTGTACTTTAAAATTTAGAGGCAATTACTGCCTGCAATGCCCAGTGGCAGTTTGGTTATCAACAAACTCTATTTTTATATTTTCCATACTCTACTTAAGGACTGAACAACCATCTTAGACAATTTAGATATTGATATAAAATTGCTATTTTTATAAAGATACTTTATCTAAACAAAGTAAAATATAAAATATTAAAGTAAACGTACCAAGAGAAAAAGAAATGTGTAGAATAGAGAACAAAAAAAAACGAAAAGATCTGCAAAAAAATTAGGTTTAGTTAATTTTTTAACGATCTTTTATTCAATAGATTTATAATGATATGGCACAATATGCTGAAAATTTTGAACAAATCTTTTTTAGGCGCGTAACTAGTAAGTGCAAGCGACAGTTATTGGTATTGCTGCTCATATATATATATATATATATATATATATATATATATATATATATATATATATATATATATATACGTGGTATGTCCTAGAAGTAATGAGAATGAATGTTTTACTCTCAATGTGGCAATACTGCATCAGGCGGGAGACAACTACATGTGAATGAAAGGTGTAGGTACGCAAGCAGACCAGGTGCAGTCCACTGAGTGTAGTGTTAGCGGTGTGATCGTTAGTTGTTGTTTACAGTTGCGTTCACATGAAAAATGCAGGCAAATATCGAGCAGCGACATGCATTTAAATTTTGTGTTAAACCGGAAAGAACTGCTTCAGAGACACTTAAAATGTTAAGAAGAGCATGTGGAGATGCTGCTTTGTCTTCAGCACAAGTTTTCAGAAGGTACATCGAAAACCGATGGAAGCGTGTCGAGGGGGATTTTGCGTGTGCGACCTGACAGTGCCAGCTCTTAGATCTTGCAGTCACACCTCATTGTCGGTTAGAGAATTTTTGACAGACAAGAACGTTCGAGTACTCCCACACACACCCTACAGTCCAGATATGGCTCCATGTGATTATTTTCTTTTTCCAACGTTTAAGCGGAAGTTCAAATGTCACTATTACGGAACAATAGACAACATCCAAAGAGTCACGACGCAGGTTCTTAACAGCTTAACGGAACAAGACTTCCAGAATTGTTACCAGGAATTGCAAAATCGCTGGAGACGCTGTGTGCATTCCAAGGAGCATACTTTGACGGGGACAATGTTAAACTGTTGATACATTCAACAAAAAACTTAAAAATCAATCTAACAATAGAAGTTTTCAATGGTGGAATGCACGTTCGTCTAACAATGAATTTGCACGGCGTTTCGCCAAAATCTAATTTGGCATTTTCAAGTATTCCTGCTGCTGCTACTCGATGCTGTCTGTGATCTTGCTACTGCTGCCGCTCGAAGCTAACTGAGCTTCGAGTGGTTCAGTTAGCTAGTTGTACATATATATGTACATATATATATATATATATATATATATATATATATATATATATATATATATATATATATATATATAGTATATATATATATAGGGTGGGTGATTTAAAAGTTTAAATTTAAAAATGCAATAAAACAAAAACGGTTTGAAATTTTGCCAAATTTATTTTCTTGTTGTGAAGTACAATTGTTCCGGTTAGAGATGGAATATTATTTCATTCATATGGCTGCCGCGGCTGGCCTCACACTACCCCATTCGATCGGACCAATTTTCGAGCACTTTTTCGAGTGTATGGGGTCGTATCTCGGCAATGGCATTACGAATGTTGGCCTTCAAATGCTCAATTGTCCCTGGTTTGTCGGCATAACACTTGTCTTTAACGGCGCCCCACAGAAAATAGTCCAACGGTGTCAAATCGCAGCTTCTTGGCGGCCAATTGACATCACCATTTCGGCTAATTAAACGGCCATCAAACGTTTGACGCAATAAATCGATTGTGGCATGAGATGTGTGGCAAGTTGCACCATCCTGATGAAACCAAACATCGTTCACATCAATACCATGAAGAGCGGGCACAAAAAAATCGGTTATCATGGTGCGATAGGTGTCTCCATTGACCGTAATGGTTGCGCCGTCCTCATTTTCAAAGAAATATGGGCCAATGATGCCTCCGCTCCACAAGCCGCACCAAACAGTCACTCGTAATGGGTGCATTGGCTTCTGTAAGACCACGTGTGGGTTTTCTGAGCCCCAAATACGGCTATTTTGCTTATTAACGTACCCACCAAGATGAAAATGAGCTTCATCCGAAAAGATGATTTTTTTGGCAAAATCGACATCATCGTGCAGTTTCTAGTTGGCCCATCTAGCGAAGCGAAAACGAAGCGGATGGTCATGCGGCTTCAACTCTTGAACCAATTGAACTTTGTAAGGCGTCATACCGAGATCTTTTCGCAAAATTCGACGTAAACTGGTGCGTGAAATGTTTAATTCTTGAGAACGATGACGAGTTGATGTTGATGGATTCTCACGCACACTCTCAGCCACAGCTTCGATATTTTCGGGTGTACGCACTGTACGAGCACGCTCACGTCTTGGCGCATCAACAATGAAACCATTTCACGAACTTTAGCAATAAACTTGCGTATACCGGGCACTGTTGGTCCTTCTCTGCGACCAAATTTTGTACGACATTTTCGTGCAATTTCCGACCAATTGTCCTTGTTTTGGAAATAAATTTCCAATAAATCCCAACGTTGATCAAGCGTAAATCGATTCATTTCGTTCAGTGGAGATAATATACTGAATTTTGTGACAGAATCGAATGACATAAGTATTGCCAGATTCGAAATAACCGGTGGTTCAAATTTAAACCGATAGATGGCCCACCCTTTATATATATATATATATATATATATATATATATATATATATATATATATATATATATATAGATGGCCCACCCTTTATATATATATATATATATATATATATATATATATATATATATATATATATATACATATAAATACACATACAGTACACATCGGATATCCATAAACAGAGGCATGAGACAAGGCGACACATAGTCCGCTAATTTATTTAATCTGTTTTGAGAGGAGGTCTTCAGAGAACTTAGCAGGCATAACATAGGAATCTTGATAAACGACAAAAGGCTTAACCAGCTACAATTCGCAGATAATATTGTACTAATAGCAGAAAACGGAAAACGACCTTAAAGAAATGTTGGAAAGCCTAGAAGGAGAACCGGCCGAAATCGTGTTAAAAATGAATCTCCAAAAATGTGTGAGACCAACCCACAAATAAAAATCTCCAATCAAGGTATTGAGAATGTCAAAAATTGCGTATCACACAGAGAGCAATGGAACAAGAAATGCTCGACATATTCTAAGAAATCGAAAAACCAACATATTCATACTGAACATCTGAAGGATGTTGCTAAAGAAATAGCTGACCTAAAGTGGAGTTTTGCTAGACATGTGGCGAGATTTACGGATGGACGTAGAACAATACCATCCTAAAATGGAGACCGTAAGAAGGAAGGTGTAGCAAAGGATGGCCACAGATGAGATGGACGGATGATTATTGTTGCTAGAAGCCCAAGAATTGTCAGACAAGTCTTCGTACCATACTAACAAAATGAAGTAAAAGCATATTATATTTCCCAGAGAGGATTATGTCGAGTTTTTCTCATATTTTTTCTGATGAATAAGTGTAATAAAGTGCCCCCACAAAGAATAATTTTTGAGCATACCACTTAGCACCCTGATGAAAAAATGAAATATTTTCGAAAGTTTGGCGTAGCTAAAAAGGTGTCAAAAACTTTTTAGTTCTTTTCCAAAGCCGCTTACCCCAAGAACATAATACTGCTGTTTATCTAGTCGGTCAAGACTACCCTTCTCCTATATATATATATATATATATATATATATATATATATATATATATATATATATATATATATATATATATATATATATATAATGTTGCCAACAGTCACAAATATGCCAACTAGATTGTAAAAAGCATAAATTTTCTGAGAAGTTGCTGTGTTATTTATCTACTGATTAAGAGACCGTTAATTTACCTTTATTTATTTGTTTAGTAAATATTAAATTCCAGTAATAAGTTATCCCCAGTAATAAGGTTGAATGCTCAATAAATTTTAAAACAATATTGATTGCGGCTCTTTTGTAGACTGTTGAGTTGTTGGATCTGCAAAAGGAAGTGCAATAGTTATATTCGATAATATATAAAAAAAAAATTACAAGTTGAGCAGCTTTGTATGCCGTGGATGACTAAAATATTACTCCTGTTCTTACACTAAAAAAAACTTTTTTTCAGATTGAGAACAGAGTTCCCAGATCATTACTAATCTAAACTAATTTTTTACAGTTTGTCTAAAGTCTTGTGTTGTTTTAGCCGTAGCCTTTATTGTTTTTTTTTTTAATTTTTCGTCTCTTCGATATGAGAAAGCATGGCTTTGAAAAACTTGTTTTATTCGGAAAAGCAAGGACAGCGTTGTCTGTCTATTAACAACATTCTAAATTTTTTGTCGATAACTGACAACGATTTTAAAAACAAAAAATCTCCTGCGCACTTTTCCGCACGTTGAACAACGCTAGAACACGGCAACACGGCCTTCGTATCTTCCGTACTCCATAACACTCTAACTTGGTAACAAGTTTGATAGAACGTAACCCATATTAATAAAAAAATGTAATATATATTAAACTCAACTATGTAGTTATTTGACAGTTTGTTTTTTTTTTAAATTTTCCTTTAGAAGGGGAACTTTAGTGTACAAAGCTGCTTAATCTGCATTAGCTAGTAGATATTATTTAAATAAATAAAGTATAGTTCTAGTCGTTTTACAATGGCCTGTTGCAACTTATCTCTTTTTTAATATTAGTTTATATGCAAATTGACGAGAGAAGGAAACAGTAAAATTAAAAAATGCTAAACTAGACATGTTAGTATTGTTAACCTGCGAGCTGAGGTAACTCCTCGACCTATCATCACCAAACAACGAGCATATAAATATATTAAATATAATAACATTAGCCAAAGTGCGCCGCTACCCAAGAAAAAAGTATCTTTGAATATAAATTTTCCATATAGGCATAAAATATCTTTGGCGAACAAACATACATTAGTTTGAATCACGAAACTCAAAACAAATTTTTGTGTATTTAGGCTGTTCATGGGACTTAGTAATGTGTGTTGTTGACAGTTATTATGTATTTTGGAAGTGGTAAGCACAAGCCATTGTATATTTATTATAATAGTACTTAAATGTTTACATTATAGATATTAATAATTTAATATATTATTATTATTATTACATCTACATCTCAAACGCCCTGAGTCCTTACTTATTTGTTAGTAGTTTCCTAAAAACCTAACTAAAACATTAGTTTACATTTTCACTTTTTTAAAGGCACCAGTATATAAATTAATTTAAAAATATATACTATTTATTAAAATTGACATTCTTTTATTTACAATTTATATTTCCTCTACAACAGTGGCAGTTTGTGACTTTGCAAATAAGTGAAGCAACTTTGACTCCTCAAAATTCTACCTGCCTAAAAAATATCAGTCGATAAAAAATTTTTTTTATTGGTGTTACAAATTAATTATTAGAGCAGGAACATGAACCATACGTTGCTTAACTACAACATTGCATAGCCATGACTGGAATAGTGTATAATGTTGAAAAAATTATTGTAACAAACAAACAAATAATCTTTTAATATAAATACATTTATAGAAAATCAGTAGATCTACTAAAATTTTATTGATCCGGCAACGCTACTCGCTAAAAGTTCGACGTACCATTATAATATCGGTAGATCTACTGAAATTTTAATAATCCGGCAACACTGCTTTCAACAAGTTCAGCCTAACAGCAGCATGTACTGAGGGAATTATGCAGTAGAATTTTAAGTAATTGATTGCTTTACCAAACTGGCAGACGCTGTATCTGCTAAAAACTTTGAATATGAAGCGATTTATGTTAAATTAGAGCAGGGCTGTCAAGGGCATGCACAGTTCGAGCCAATTTCGGAGGTAACGCCTCCGGCTGCCCCCACCACTGCTAGACGTTAAGCGGCCGAGCCGCCGATCGCGGCTCGGCCGCTTACCAAATACAATGAGCTCCTCCTATGTCTCTCATAGCCGCTACTGAGACTGCGCGAACGCCGGCAGCAGCAGTGGTGGGGGCAGCGGAAGGCGCTACCTCCGAAATTGGCTCGAACTGTGCATGACCTTGACAGCCCTGAATTAGAGAATTAACAGTTATTATTACAGCTTTGCACGTATCTAAAAAATGTTATTGTTTTATACAATTCGTGCATAACAATAATATATATATATATATATATATATATATATATATATATATATATATATATATATATATATATATATATATATATATATATATATATATATATATATATATATATATATATATATATATATATATATATATATATATATATAATTTATTTCAATTCTCGTTGATAGCGACCGTAGTTATTGTAAAAAGTAGTTAAAGTTTTTTCTTTTTTTCTGGAAATCGGTCAATAAGAGGAAACTCATTTGTTGTCAAATTCTATATTTTGTTGGTAATTCCCAACTTCATCAGGAATGTAAAAACTGAAAGTAGAGAAAAAAACTGTATGTACTAAACAAAAATAAACAAAAGGAGACTCACCAACACAGAATATTACAAAATCAAAAGTGATGTCAACATGTGTCACACAGTACTAACAACCAAAAACACAAACTACATGACAAGGAACAACACAAAACCTTCTGTCCCGATCACTATAAATTCACTGATAAATATGAAAGTAATTTGCTTGAACAGTAGTTTGACTGTGTGAGTAGTAACCTATGCCTGATTCTTAATAGCCTCTCAGATTATACTGTAAATCTACAAACTTAAAATGTTACAATAGATATGCATATGTTATTAATATCCATTTTATAATTAATTGTCTTATCATCCCTAATAATATGGCACATCTCAAGGAATAACCGTTTATTATATACGTTCATGTATCTTAGTATTCGCATAGTCAAGACTATGCTGTGTCAGCCTATTTTTCAACCATTGAGAGGTCTGTCCTATATAAACAGCTTCACAACCCAGACATGACAATCTATAAACAAGACTACTCTTGAACATCAGAGGAGTTCTTTGTTTAGTCCTGGTAAACGACTTGCCATTACATAAATAATTAGTCTTAACTATCTTCAAATTTGAAAACTTATTGAAAATCTTGACTCTCCTATCTGTTAGGTTTGGAACAGATTGCAACTTAACATACCCCACTTCAAGATTGTTATCATCCACAGGACCATCATAAAAAGTAGAATTAAAAATGATTTTTTTTCAGCGTACGTTTTGGGTAACCACGGTTGACGAAAATGTTATAAAGTTTCTTTAGATTAGTTTGAAGGAATATATCATCAGTTATTCTATTCTTCATGGCAAGCACTGTATTATATTTTTGACTCGTCGAATGATCTGAAGAAAAATTCGGATATCTGTTAGTTGCTGCGGGTTTTTGGTACCAATCGAAAATAATTCTGTCCTATCTATCTCTAATAACTTTGGTGTCAAGAAGGGGGACACTTGAATCACGTTCCATTTCAATAAGAAACTGTAATCTATCATGAAATGAATTAAACATATTCAACACAAGCTGAGCTGAACCACCTGGAATGGAGCAAATGATGTCATCGACATACTTATATATGAATGGGACTTCAAATGGTAATTTAGGTAATACACAAAGTAATAATTGGTCCAACACAATGGTGGCCAAAATAGGGCTAATAGGGGATCCCATTGGTGGGCCGAAAACTTGACGATAATACTTATCAGTAAAACCAAAATACCTATGTTGGAAAATGAATGTAACTAGATTTAAAGAATTATTTTTTGATATAGTGGTATATTCAACTATCTGATCCCAATCACTACTAATAACATCAATCGCCAACTCCAAAAGTATATTAGTAAACAAGGACACAACATCCAGCGATACAAAAAATAGTTAGTTGGTAGCTGTAAGCCCTGTATTGCATTTACAAAAGAAAAGGTGTCCTTGATATTAAAAACTGTGTCATCTTTAAATGCGCAGCTCAAAATATTGGATAGAAATTTAGAGATATTGTATGTAGTGGCATTGAGAGAACTAACAATAGGTCTAAGTGAGTTACCTGGTTTATGCACCTTAGGCAAACAGTATAACTTTGGGCAAGTTGAATTGTAAATAGTAAGATTCCTGGCTTCTTGTTCAGTCAATTGCTTGTAGTGTAGTATAGTTTTAATCAAACTGTTGTAATTACCTTGAACAGTGGTAGTAGGATCACGGTGTAGTAGGACATAAAATACTTAACAGAATTTGAGTTTTTTCAATATATTCCGTTCTGTCCATCGCCACCCTACATCCTCCCCTATCCGCTTGTAATATGTATACTTCTGGACGGTTCCTTAAAATTTTTTTGTTTTTTTTTAAAGTATAATTAAGTTGAGGCCTCTTTATATGTGTCGTGTCATGTAGGTAATTAGTTAAAATATTAGCTGTCTTTGATCTGAGTACATCTCTCTCTTCGTTAAGTACAAGTTCGATGATATTTTCTACCTCTGCTAAGAAGTGATCAGATTTAAAATTATTCTTTTCAGTTTCTATACTAAATTTAGGACCAAGGGAAAGAAAGTCCGCTATTTTTTTAAGAAAAACAATGTTAGAAAGATTTCTAAACCAGCCCTGGTTATCCAGAAACATCACGGGATTAGTTGATTTATTTAAAAGTTTTTTAAATTTAACAATATTATTGCGTTTAATCATATCCAACCCTTTATTATAATTCTTCCCCTGTCTCCGACAATAGCTATTAAAAACATTAGCAGGAATAAGACCTCTCAATCTGTTTTGTATTAATTTTAACCGGCAATTAATCCTTGAGATAGTTTCACAAGGTATTTTAATTTCCATAGATAAGATCTTAAAACTAAGGTTGGATATAAAATTATCTATTTGATTATAATTCGTACTGTCAACTATCAGTAATAGACCGTCATGTTAGATAGTGAACAGCAACTAACAAATATCTGAATTTTTCTTCAAATCATTCGACGAGTCAAAAATATAATACAGTGCTTGCCATGAAGAATAGAATGACTCAAATAAGTGATGATAGATTCCTTCAAACCAATCTAAACAAACTTTATACCATTTTCGTCAACAATGATTACCCAAAACGTACACTGAAAGAAATCATTTTTAATTCTACTTTTTATGATGGTCTTGTGGATGATAAAAATCTTGAAGTTAGGTATGTTAAGTTGCAATCTGTTCCGAACCTAACTGACAGGATAGTCAAGATTAGTTAAGACTAATTATTTATGTAATGGCAAGTTGTTTACCAGGATTAAATAAAGAATGCCTCTGATGTTCAACAGTAGTGTTGTTTATAGATTGCCATGTCTGGGTTGTGAAGCTGTTTATAAAGGACAGACCTCTCAATGGTTGAAAAATAGGCTGACACGGCATAGAAGTGAATTCGTGATCGGGAAAAACTCATGTGCTTTGTGTCACCATTTGAATACGGGACATGTTTTTGACTGTGCGAATACTAAGATACTTGAATACTGCACTGACTTAGCCGTTACTTGATGCAGATCCATAATAACTAGGAATAAAAATTTAAACAAGTGTTTAAGATCACCACTTATGTTTATTACATTACTGCTGACAATAGTTTCGACACACTGTGTCTTCTTCTGGAGCACGATGTAAATTAACTTTTTTTACTTATCTTTGATTGTGTTAGCCGATACTTGTTGGAAATTCATATTAAAATTATATAAAAACAACACTAGGTTTTAATTTCCAATATATTTAAAGTCATTTGACAATTGTTTCACCATACAATGGCTTCTTCAGGAGTAAATAAGAAAGAAAAATATTTGGTGGTTAAATAGTGCTTAAAACTATCCTTAATTACCTAAGATTATGCTAATCATTTTATTATATTATTTACAGACAGAATTATTTTAAGAATGCAAATCTATGGTACTATTTCCGAGAACTAATAAAGATTAAGTAAGGGTGAATGGTTTAAGTCTACCTGTTCGTTTAATAATTGATTGGAGTTTTTCCGTTTGTTAATTTCAAGACATTCAAGCAAATTTAATTTTTTACATTTATTTTCTACATGTAGGATTTTTAACGTATCATCAAAATTATGAGATTCGTTTATTATATGAGTTGCGTAATGTGAATTGTTCTTATTTTTTAAATAACTATGTTTATGTTCTTTAATGCGAGTTTCAAAAGATCTACCAGTTTGTCCTACGTAGGTTTTAGTACAAGATCCACAATTTAATAAGTAAACTCCTGATTTTAAGGAATTCTTAGATTTGGTTTTGTTATTCAAAATTATACTCCCTAAGGAATTACTGGTTTTGAATGCTATTTTATTGTTCTTTTTCATTAAATGTTTGGAAATTGTTTTAGTTATTTTCCCTGTGTATGTGAGTGTACTAAATTTTCCTTTTTTGTCATTAATTGTGGGATAAAGTAGAGAGATTGCTTGTTTAAAGGATTTTTTATTCAAGATATTATCTATAATGTTGGGGTCATATCCATTATTAATTGCTGTTTGTTTGATTATGTTGAATTCTTTGTTAAAATTAGTTTTAGTCATAGGGATATGTAACAATCTATGTATGAAAGAGTTAAAAGCTGCCATTTCTGTGAGGATACGGGTGGGGTGAGCTCATCCCTTCATTAATTTTCCCACTAAAATGTAGAAAATCTTAGTTTGTATTATTCTGTCCCAAAATATAAAACCAAACTGTGGTAAAAACGCCGATTGTTTTTTTTTAAATTCAAGCAGAAACTCTTTCTTTAGGCTGTATCTTACGTGGGGCAACTACCGCGAGCCACACCACTAAAGCAACAAATCAAACCAACGTTTTAGGTGTTGCTAGTGCCGAATGAAATCGAGAAGAGCGACAGGCTTGAAAAACAAAAACATTTTATTGTGTAGTGTCGTCCACGCTAATGCAATAATTTGACATTTACAACTTTTCCTCAGAATCCACAATGAATATATTATTTCTACTGGGTAACATTTTGGTTCTGACGCTATTATATTAGTTTATAATTATTTTTTCAGGCTTGTCCCCGGAAAACAGCTTTCATAAACATTCACTATTTATTAGACAACGTGCATTTTTAGAAAATTCTAGAATTTAATTTTTATTATTTGAAATACAAAAAATTAATTATTAGGGATAATAACATAAGCAATATCTATTGTAACATTTTAAGTTTGTAGATTTACAGTATAATCTGATAGGGTATTAAGAATCATGCATAGGTTACTACTCACACAGTCAAACCACTGTTCAAGCAAATTACTTTCGTATTTATCAGTGAATTTAGAGCGATCGGGACAGAAGGTTTTGTTTTGTTCCTTGTCATGTTTTTTTGTGTTTTTGGTTGTTAGTACTGTGAATTTTGTGATACTCTGTGTTGGTGAGTCTCCTTTTGTTTATTCTTGTTTAGTATATTCAGTTTTTTTTCTCTACTCTCAGTTTTTACATTCCTGATGAAGTTAGGAATTATCAACCAAATATAGAATTTGACAACAAATGAGCTCTTATTGACCGATTTTCCCGAAAAAAAGAAAAAACTTTAACTACTTCATATTATACTATATATATATATATATATATATATATATATATATATATATATATATATATATATATATATATATATATATATATATATATATATATATATATATATATATATATATAAGCTCTATTTAGGTAACGTTTTTGCAGAAACTTGTATAATCAAAATAATATTGTTCACATTATTTTAATTTGTATCTACCTAGGTAATTAACAACGTAAAAAAAATCAAAATGTGCATTCAGTGCCTTGATTTGTAACTAAAAATAAAAAATTTATCTTAAAAAATTTAAAAGTCTAATATTAAAAGGTGTCACTTCACTACACCCCATTTTATTATTAATTTTATTTTTCTACGAAAATCATTATAATAATCTATATTTTTATTACATGTTTAAACTAAATGTATAAAAATATAAACGCAAAACATTTATCATAAATTGTTAACTTTAAATTTCATCTAATTTTCTCTTTTTGAAATGTCAAAATGTGTATTTAGAACCCGCAATTTATCCAGGATGATAAACTAATTATGCCATCAGACAAGCTGATAATTTTATTTTGACTCTTTGAATACTATGTAATCTTATCATTATCTCTCTTATAGATACAGTAAATAAAAAAAGCCAAAATAGTAGTATTCATATTATTTATTCATTTATATATTTACCAGATAAATAGAAAGATAAAAATACACTCCTGGACAAAATTAACGCAACAATATATGAAATCATACAAATCTCTATAATGAATTAATTTTAATATTTTTTTATGAACATTGGTTACACTAAAAGTTAGAAAAAACTTATTCGGATACTTTAAAAGTGAATTAGCTACCAAATTTCTCTATAAGATTCGAATTAAAATTATTCTTAAGACCTAACAACAAAATCGTTGAAATATTGTAATAATGAAAAAAATAAAATGGGACACTAGTAGCAAAATTAACGTGTGACTGGGACACTTGTAGCGTGTGTAGCCTCCTCTACTTCGGAATTAAATTTTAGATAAAATCTTGAGGATTTGCTCCCATTCTGTGATAACTGCATTTTCAAGTTCCCTCAGGTTTCTAGGTGCAGGTATATGACGTTTCACATTTTTCTTAAGGTGATCCCATACATGTTCTATCGGATTCAGATCCGGGCTTTTTGGTGGCCATTGCATAATCGGTATATCAAATTGATTAAGATAATCGAGTAGCTCCCTAGCCACGTGAGGTCGAGCGTTGTCTTGCATAAACAGGAAATTGGGCCCCACAAAATGACCGAAAGGCATCACATGTTCTATTACAATATTTTCAAGATAGTAGTCAGCATTCATGGATCTCGTACGGACAGGAACTAACTCTGTGCGAGCATCAAAGCAGATGCCACCCCAGAACATAACAGAGCCACCGCCGAATGGAATCCTTGCAGAGATATTGCAAGGAACAAACCTCTCTCCTGGTCTTCGCCATACTCGCTCACGACCATCTGGATGTTTTAGACTAACCCTAGTTTCATCTGTGAAGAAAACTTGTTTCCAATCATCCACAGACCAGTTTTCGTGATTTCGAGCAAAACGTAACCTGGCAACTCTGTTCTTTCTAGTAAGCAAAGGCCCAGTGGCTGGTCTCCTACTGTTTAATCCAGCTTCATTTAACCGTCTTCTAACTGTTTTAGAAGAAATTGTGACATTGCGAACAGCTTCGAGTTCGTTTCTTATTATAGAACTAGTGATAGTCCTGTTTCTTAAAGCATATTGTCTTATAAAACGTTCATCTAGGTCGCTAGTGCATCGTTTTCGCGTTGCCCTAGCCTTCTAGAATAATTTCCTACTTCATTCAAGCGTCTTACCATACGACTTATTATGAAACGATGTTTGCCTAACAAATTGGCAACATAACTCTGACAATATCCCTCGTCCAATAAAACTGAGGCTCGCACTACCTCGTGTTCAGTTAAATTCCTTGTTCGATTCATTTTTCTAATTCTTCGGGGTCAAAAATAAAACAGTCTACCACAAAAACGTATTACTTTGGAAAAGGGAACAGTTTATAAGCTTACTTTTAAAGAAAATCTATCGCATTATTACAGAAAATTGTTTATCTTCTAAAAAATTGTTTAAAACTGTAAATCTAAACGAATTGTTTTGATTTCTGTCATGAAGAACTAAACAAAATATGCATAGCCTACTATTCAAATATGCGATAAACTTTAAAACTGACATAAGAAAAAGATAAATTAATTTTCAGATTGTTGCGTTAATTTTGTCCAGGAGTTTGTATTCAAAATGCTACTTCATCAAACAGTTCGGCCACTTCTTAAATTAAGAAAAAAGGGCCCCTCGGGCCCCCGGGCCAACATCGACTTCTGCCAATCATTGCGCGTAAGTCCTACTACCACGCCTACGGTGCTATCGTTCACGTTAAAAATAACATATTCGAATTGGGCCTTATTGGATAATGGGCCAGTAGCGACGGCCCAAAATATCTGGAAGGTGAACAGTTTCTGTGCCAGATCAATCTGTCAAAGCGGCAAGTTGCTACTGACCACGCCACTTTTTTCCCGTTGCTCTTGGTCTGTTAGCAAATAAGGCACGTTCGACGAAAGATCCCTTGATTTTCATTATGACTTTATTGCTAACAAATGTTTAAAACCCCTTGGTTTCGTCTGTAGGAATACTAGGGATTTCCAGACTGTAGAGAGCATGAATACTTTGTATAAGGCCTTGGTAAGATCTTCTGTAGAGTATCTGTCATGTATATGGTCGCCTTCATATGCTATACATATTGAGAGTATTGAAAGGGTTCAGAAGAAATATGCTAGATATGTTTCTTATTAATTTAAGTGGAACATCACCGGCTATGGGGACCAGCTGCGAAGAATCCAGCTCCAATAGCTTTGAAAACGTAGGAAAGTTGCTGATATCCGTTTCTTATTTCGACTTGCAAATGGTCATATAGACTGCTCCGAGCTTCTGAGTTCGATAAATTTTCGTGTTCCACCAAGATCAACAAGGGACCACTCTTCGCCCATAGATGTAACTATGGCCTGAACTCGCCGATCGCTGGAATTACTAAGGGCGCTAGTGAAACGGAACTTGATTTTTTTAATCTCTCTTTAAAACTTAAAAAAAAAAGAACTGTTGACAGTCCACTGGGTTACGTGAGGATATTTGCTGATGTTGTTGTTGTATTTCTATAATTGCTGTATTATTATAATTTGTGTAGAAGTTATGTATAAAATGGATCTGCCCGTAAATAAATAAATAAGCTCCTCCCAGTAATGCATTTTATTAGCTGTCTGGTAAAATTTTATATTTTCAAAAAAAACTTTGGGCCATCTGTTGTGATTTTGGTATTTATCCTGCAGTAACTTGTTAGTTTAGAAACAGTAAAATAATTCAAAAGTGGAGAATTAGATGAAATACTCCGTATAATAGCTTAGCCTATTACAAATTTTTTAAACATAATTTTAGACTGAAAATATCAGTCTGTGTTTTTAAATAATTCTTTTAAAAGTAATCAAATTTTATATATTTTTATATATTCGTGTTGAAAAGTTAACAAATTCTTTTGCAAAAATATCCCTATCCCTATTCCTAAATTTAATTTCACATAGAGGTATTTCTTGTAATTAAAAATTACACCATTTTACTGATTCAATATCGATTTGTTCCGGTTGATATATTCGAAATTGTATTGTATTTTTTTTATCAATGTTAATTTGTTTTTAAAACTATATTTCTGTAAAATAGAGCTTGGCGGATAAAGAAATGAATTTTTTTTCTGACAGAACTGTTAAAAAGAATATTCAAGGTAAAATATGTACTTAATTTCCGTCCATTAAAAAAGGAACATTTTATTTTTCCTGTCTAACATCTTCCTAATATATAGATTATTATTTCTTTCATCTGGGCCAATTAAAGAAAAAGATATGGTTGTGGAAATAACTTTTGATGTTACTGTGAAAATGTAAATAAGTAAATGTGTAACTTAGTAGTAATAATTATGAAATTATCCTAAAGAAGTCCCTAAAACTCTAATATGTACGATATATATATATATATATATATATATATATATATATATATATATATATATATATATATATATATATATATATATATATATATAAACCACCAGATGGTGTTTCAGCACGAGAAAAATCAGTGAAACGAGGGTTGTTTCATAAGTACCTGGCCTTGACATGACAACATTTTTATGAGTAAAATTTATTTTATTTTTAGCTCGATACACTCTATATTCTGTATCCGCCAAGCCATTGATTTATATTCGGAAATAGAAAATAATAGCTGGAGTCTAAATCTGGCGCATATGGTGGATGCTGATGCCATTCGTATCTTCATAGGATTTTGTCATGACGATGACACAAGTGTGCACGCGTAAATTGTCTTGATGAAATGAGGACGTTTTTCTTTCACAGCACGGTTAAAACGATCCAGTAAGTTGACATAATATTCCCCATTAATCGTTTTGCCCTTTTCAAGGTAATCGACGTAAATTATGCCGCGTGCATCTCAAAATACCATGACCATGACTTTGTTGGCCGATAAAGTCGCCTTGGTTTTCTGTGATGCCAGTTCGTCACAGAAAACCCAGTGATTGGACTGTTCTTCGATCTCTGGTGTGCTGTGATGAATCCATGTTTCGTCAACAGTTATGAATCGACGCCAAAAATCCTTCCGATTGCGTTTTAACATCGCCAGACATTCTTTCGAAGTTGAAACATGTGCGTGTTTATTGTCATCCATCTTGCAAAAAGCTTTCTCATATCCGAATGAGTTGTTAAAATGTTCTGCACCAGTTCAATTGAGATGCCCAGAGTATCAGCAATGTTGCGCACTTTCACTTTCCGATAATTTATCACTATATTGTGGATTTTTTCAATCATTTCTGATGTGGTGACCTCATTTAGACGACCTAGACATTCTTCATCAAAAATCCTTGTACGGTCACGTTGTGAATTCCGCTCTCCAATCTTTTATGGTCGATAGCGAACGTGCAGAGTCCCCATAAAATTCGCCGAGTTCCACTTTTATCTTTAATCATTCGTTGTCTTTTGCAAAAACAAATATTTTATCGCAGCGCGATATTTAATTTTTTCCACTGTTGTATATTCACAAAAGTTATTCTATTTAAATGGCTGCCACTCACAAACTAAATCATGCAGCGACCTGAAAATTTAACAGGATTCTTGTGAAAGGTTATGGTTGTGAAAAATATCATTTTTAAGTAGAAGTAGCGTCATCTGAGGCCAGGAACTTATCACGCAACCCTCGTATTTATATAAAATTTATACAAACAGAAGAGATACACATATTTCGGAAGTTTTACATTAATGTTGTAATGCTGCGTTGATCGATCTATTTAACCGATAACAGACTATTGAAATTATACCGGACAGATCGCTAACGTTTAGGCAACACTAATACTACCGACAAAAAATCAAAACTAGCAATGCTCTGCTGAGGAAACTGGTCGGAATCTGATGAACTGCAGTACAATCTCTCGGTTTCTCCATCGCAGATTACGTTTGTTCAGTGTGGACCCAATCGATTTACTCAAAAGTAGTAAGCATATGAAACTCATTTCGTTAAATTTCCTTTATAAGCCTGCCGGTTTTGCAACAACACTGTATATATATATATATATATATATATATATATATATATATATATATATATATATATATATATATGGGTAATTCTCTGTCAACCGGACCCCCCCTCCTGCCCATTACAGGTTTTGAGATAAAATGGTCAGTAGGGGCTCAAAATTTTCGTTGAGATGTCTACTTTTTAATGCCGTATGCTACTTTTGAAAATTCAAGATGTCCGAAGCAATATGGCGGCTACAAGGGGAAGAGCACTCAAAAATACGAAAATTGCAATATTACTAACTTGTAAAAATGAGTTATAAGGGCGTAAAAGTGTACTATAAGTGCTCAAAATTTCCAATTAAACCTCTATTTAACAGTGGAATTTATTGAGGAAATTGTTATTTAAAAATGAAATATTGATTTCATCAGTTTTTTAAATGTAATAATAACATAATCAAGGCGTGTAAAAGGCCAAGTTCTAACAAAGCCTTGATGAATTAGGTAATGTTAGGTTTAGCATTGATGTTTTTTGCTATGTTCGATGTAAAGTTTTTCTTATTTGGGAATTTGATGCTTTAGGCTTTGTTTGGATTGGGCCTTTTACATGACTTTATTATGTTATTATTACATTTAAAAAATTGATGAAATCAATATTTCATTTTTAAATAACAATTTCCTCAATAAATTCCACTGTTAAATAGAGGTTTAATTGGAAATTTTGAGCACTTATAGTACACTTTTACGCCCTTATAATTCATTTTTACAAGTTAGTAATATTGCAATTTTCGTATTTTTTGAGTGCTCTTCCCCTTGTAGCCGCCATATTGCTTCGGACATCTTGAATTTTTAAAAGTAGCATAGGGCATTAAAAAGTAGACATCTCAACGAAAATTTTGAGCCCCTACAGAACATTTTTAAGCGGTTATAACTCATTTTTATAAGTCAGTAATATCGGAATTTTACGTTTTTTTTGGGTGCTCTTCCCCTTTTAGCCGCCATATTGCTTCGGACATCTTGAATTTTCAAAAGTAGCATAGGGCATTAAAAAGTAGACATCTCAACGAAAATTTTGAGCCCCTACTGATCATTTTATCTCAAAACCTGTAATGGGCAGGAGGGGGGTCCGGTTGACAGAGAATTACCCATATATATATATATATATATATATATATATATATATATATATATATATATATATATATATATATATATATATACAGTCAGTCAAAGTGAAACTCGTACACCAGCTTCAATATAATTTTATTTGTAACACAAAAAGTACACTGAAAGAATAACATTTTATCATTTAACTCCCAATTAGTATAACTAAATAACAATGCGAATAGTAAATTATTCCAAATATTTTAACAGAAAAATAAAAATATTATTTTTAAACCTCAAAAATAAAACTCGTACAAATGTAAAAAAATGGCTTTCTATACTGTCTAATATTTGTTGGTAGGCCTTTGTTTCCTATCACATCTCTTAGTCGATTGGGGACCGACCGCACCAATTTTTCACAATATTCTGGCGATATTTTTTCCCATTCTTCCTGTAATACAGCCTTGACTTGATTTTTATTAGAAATTTCATGTTTTCTGATGGCAATTTTCAAATGGCTCCATAAATTTTCAATTACATTAAGGTCTGGACTTTGTGGTGGCGTTTCGAGTACTTTTGGACAGTTGTATAAGAGCCATTGTTTAACTCGTTGTGCTTTATGCTTGGGATCATTATCCTGATAAAATTTGAATGATCCCTGCAATCCAAACTTTTCCGCGCTTTGCTTTAAATTTTGCTTCAATATGTCCAAATACATATTTTGATCCATTATACCCTCTATAAAATGTAAGTTTCCTGGGCCTTTGGCAGACATACACCCCCACACCATAACGGATCCTCCTCCATGCTTAACTGTCGCTCTTAGATTTTTTTCTTTTAGTGCTTCATTTGCCCTTCTCAATACTCTTAGCTGCCCATCCGATCCCCAAATGTTAAACTTACTCTCATCAGTCAAATAACTTCTTTCCAGAATTCAAAATCCTTTTCACGGTATTCTTCAGCAAACTGTAGTCTTTTAACTTTATTTACTTTACTAATAAATGGCTTTTTTCTAGCCACCCTGCTATTTAATTTATGTTTTTTAAAAAGATTTCTAATTGTTTGTGGATTAACACTTTTATGCAAATATTTTTCAGCTTCCTTTGCTAGCTTAGGAGCAGAAATTTTTGGATCTTCTTCCACTTTTCGCAAAATCCATCGTTCGTCGTAATAATTAAAAATTTTTCTGGGACTTTTCCTAACTTTATTTTTTATTCTATTTTCATTTTTGTAGCGGTCTACAATGCTTTGAACTGTTGTATGACTTCGGTTCACAATCTTGCCGATTTGACGGTAGGACTTACCCATCTGAAAATGATGGATTATCAATTCCCTTTCGGCAACGCAAGTTTGTCCTCGTTGCCGTCCCATATTTTAAAAACAAAATTAAACGACAGTAAATGTTTGAAACTATCACCAGACACTATAATTTTAGAATAAATTTATTTCAAGGTATTTTTACAACATTTAGATACTAACTGTACGAGTTTAATTTTGGCGTTCTAAATGCAAATTTATAACAATTTGTTTACATTCCAAATTTTTTTTAGATCACTATATGCTGAGGAATTTGTACTAATACGCAGGTCACACAAAATGTATTTGCTGTTGTTTATTTTACACTGAGATAAAAATATTTAAAATTTTTATAGTGTACGAGTTTCACTTTGACTCACTGTATATATATATATATATATATATATATATATATATATATATATATATATATATATATATATAATATATAAATATATATATATATATATATATATATATATATATATATATATATATATATATATATATATATATATATAATATATATATATATATATATATATATATATATATTATGTTTGTGTGTAAGCAATATTTAAGTGACTTTCATGAATACTACGAACTAAAAATAACGTCCGAACTTACAATAATACGCCATGAAACTTATGAGTTATATAAAATACATTTTGTTGTTTTTAAGAAGAGGATAGTGGACTTTATAATGTAATATTTATTATTAATACCGAAGTAAAAACAATAGATGTTTTTAGAATTCCACTATATTTATAAACCGTAACAATTGTTTCGACATACAATGTCTTCATCAGACGGATGATAACTTTAAACTAATTTTAAATTAGAACATATTAGCCCATATATACCTTTAGGAGTAGTAAATTACAAGATTAAATTATAAAAATAATAAACACTTAATATTATTGTACAAAAGAAGTGGGTAATACCTGTCATAATAATAAACTCTCTAACATAATAAAAAATAATAAAAATAAAAGTAACAAAAAAGCAAAATCGGGAATTTATAAACTCAATTGTGGTTCTTGTCCAAAATTTTACATAGGCCAAACAGGCAGATCTTTTTCAAAAAAGAATCAACGAACACAAAAGAAGCTATACCAAACAAAATATCATATCCCATTATGCAGAACATTTAATTTCAACAAATCACGTCTTTGACGATAATTTCAAAATACTTCATTATGACAAAAAATCCAAAAAATTAAATTACTTAGAAAGCTTAGAAATAAACAAATACAAAAATTCAAATCTCCTCTTAAATCAACAAATAGAAACAAACAATTCCCCATTATTAAACCTTTATCCGGAATAACCCATTATTAATCCATCATTTAAGTATGGTACAACTTATTTATTGTTATCTTTATTTTAATTGTGTGTAAACCCACAAATGACAGGTATTACCCACTTCTTTTGTACAATAATATTAAGTGTTTATTATTTTTATAATTTAATCTTGTAATTTACTACTCCTAAAGGTATATATGGGCTAATATGTTCTAATTTAAAATTAGTTTAAAGTTATCATCCGTCTGATGAAGACATTGTATGTCGAAACAATTGTTACGGTTTATAAATATAGTGGAATTCTAAAAACATCTATTGTTTTACTTCGGTATTAATTTACAATGAATTTCCATCAAGTAACGGCTACCTCAGTGAATAATATTTATTATATAAAATTTTAGGACTTTTTTACAGTCATTTATTTTTCCGACTGAAACAATATCGGTGATAACATACCAGAAAATTCAGGTCCATGGGAGTTCGATAAGATATGGTGGTATATTTTATTAGAGTCTTAGGGATTTCTTCTGTAAGTTATGTATGTATGTACACTTCCTATTTATTATGACTTATAGTTTAAATTAATCCTTAACACATCGTTCGTTAAGTCGACTGTGCCGTTTTTATTTTGACCTGAACAAATGCAGGTTTCCTTCATGAAAAATTGTTATTACTCTAACTAAAAAAATTATTTTTTTACTCCAAATAGTTTACAAACTGTAAGTAATCGGTTAAATACATATTATTTGTAAATAACTTTGTTTTTCTTTACCTAGCAACAACAACCTACCAAAGTTCCTTAGGTGCCATCGCTTCAAGGCCCGTAACGATTCGAACGTCCTGAATTAGCAAATGAATATTAATAAAAAAAAATAACCGGTCAAGTGCAAGTTGAACTTGTGCAATTAGTGTTCCATACGTTGATTGCTTATAAAATAAAAAAAGTTGTAACAAATATAAAATGATCAGTGACTTCAGAAAACACACCCCAAATGAGTTTTCAAGAAAGGTTGTTTAATGAAAACTGATGACTTTCAAGTTTTTGTTTTTTTTACATACTATGGAGAATATTCCAGAATTTTTCCAAAATTTTTTGATCAGTAGTTTTCGAGATAAAAGAAGGGGGACAGCGATTTTTTGCGATCTTTTAAAAATAATAAACGCAAATATTACATTATACAGATCTTTTAACTCGTGTTTTTACAAGCTTTCATTTGACACCCCCCTCAATGACCTAGTAAAAAAAATTCACCATCATTTGAACTTATTTTCCAATAAATATAGTTTTTAGCCATTTACACCAAGAACATAAAAACTATCATAACGCTATGCAAAGAGGAAAATTGATCAGATGAGCATTTCCTAAACTCAAGGCTTTTAAACCAGGAACTCCAAACCTAACATAACCTAATATAGTAAAGACCAAACCTAACATAACCTAATGTAGCGAACTCCAAACCTAACATAACCTAATATAGCGAACTTTAACCTAACATAACCTAATGTACCGAACTCCAAATCTAACAGAACATAATGTAGCGAACTCCAGACTTAACATAACCTAATGTGGCGAACATTAATCCTAACATAACCTAACACAGCGCACTCCAAACCTAAAACCTAATGTAACGTGTGTGTGATTAGAGTAGAAATTCAATGAATTGAATATCAAATATTCATAAAATGAACCCAAATCCCAAGAATTAAAAATAAATATTAATTGATGGTTCAAGAAAATTTTAAAGTATTATAAACTCCTGGACAAAATTAACGCAACAATCTGAAAATTAATTTATCTTTTTCTTATGTCAGTTTTAAAGTTTATCGAGTATTTGAATAGTAGGGTATGCATATTTTGTTTCGTTGTTCATGACAGAAATCAAAACAATTCGTTTAGATTTACAGTTTTAAAGAATTTTTTAGAAGATAAACAATTTTCTGTAATAATGCGATAGATTTTCTTTAAAAGTAAGCTTATAAATTGTTCCCTTTTTCAAAGTAATACGTTTTTGTGGTAGACTGTTTTATTTTTGACCCCGAAGAATTAGAAAAATGAATCGAACACGGAATTTAACTGAACACGAGGTAGTGCGAGCCTCAGTTTTATTGGACGAGGGATATTGTCAGAGTTATGTTGCCAGTTTATTAGACAAACATCGTTCCACAATAAGTCGTATTGTAAGACGCTTGAATGAAGTAGGAACTTATTCTAGAAGGCTAGGGCAAGGGCGAAAACGATCCACTAGCGACCTAGATGAACGTTTTATAAGACAATATGCTTTAAGAAACAGGTCTGTCACTAGTTCTATAATAAGAAACGAACTTGAACCTGTTCGCAATGTCACAGTTTCTTCTAAAACAGTTAGAAGACGGTTAAATGAAGCTGGATTAAACAGTAGGAGACCAGCCACTGCGCCCTTGCTTACTAGAGAGAACAGAGTTGCCAGGGTACGTTTTGCTCGAAATCACGAAAACTGGTCTGTGGATGATTGGAAAGAAGATTTCTTCACAGATGAAACTAGGGTTAGTCTAAAACATCCAGATGGTCGTGAGCGAGTATGGCGAAGACCAGGAGAGAGGTTTGCTCCTTGCAATATCTCTGCAAGAATTCCATTCGGCGGTGGCTCTGTTATGTTCTGGGGTGTCATCTGCTTTGATGCTCACACAGAGTTAGTTCCTGTCCGTACGAGATCCATGAATACTGACTACTACTTTGAGAATATTGTAATAGAACATGTGATGCCTTTCGGTCATTTTGTGGGGACCAATTTCCTGTTTATGCAAGACAACGCTCGACCTCACGTGGCTAGGGAGGTACTCGATTATCTTAATCAAGTTGATATACCGATTATGCAATGGCCACCAAAAAGCCATGTATAAGATCAATTTAAGAAAAATGTGAAACGTCATATATCGGCACCTAGAAACCTGAGGGAACCTGAAAATGCAGTTATCACAGAATGGGAGCAAATTCCTCAAGGTTTTATCCAAAATTTAATTAGAAGCATGCCTAGGCGCATAAACGCTGTCATCCGAAGTAGAGGAGGCAACACACGCTACTAGTGTCCCAGTTACACCATTAATTTTGCTATTAGTGTCCCAGTTTATTTTTTTCATTATTACATAATTTCAACGATTTTATTATTAGGTCTTAAGAATAATTTTAATTCGAATCTTATAGAGAAATTTGGTAGCTAATTCACATTTAAAGTATCCGAATAAGTTTTTTTCTAACTTTTAGTGTAACCAATGTTCATAAAAAATTATTAAAATTAATTCATTATAGAGATTTGTATGATTTAATATATTGTTGCGTTAATTTTGTCCAGGAGTGTATATGTATATGTATATATATATATATATATATATATATATATATATATATATATATATATATATATATATATATATATGTATAAAATATATATATATACATATATATATATATATATATATATATATATATATATATATATATATATATATATATATACATATATATATATATATATATATATATATATATATATATATATATATATATATATATATATATATATACAGTCCCTGGCCAAATTATTAGACGCACTGCAAGATTTCATGTAAAATATTAATTACCGAGTGATATTGTACCGTTTTATTATTTTAAATTGATTTGTTTTTTATTTTTATATTATCCAATCAATTACCTATTTATTTGACATAAATAAAACAGCATTAATTTAGAAAAGCATAAGTTTATTAAGTTTTAAAGAAAAGTGAAATTAAAGTTAGTAAAAGTCAATATTTAGTTGAGCCACCTTTAGCCGCTATCAAAGCTTTAATTCTGCGCGGCATGCTATCAATGCAAGATTGTACTGCCTCCTGCATTTGAGGATGATGATTCCACACATGAATAATCTTTTCTAGGAGCTGGGTTTTGTTGGTAATCACATCTTTAGCCACTTCTCTTTTCATCAGCTCCCACACATTTTCAATGGGGCCAATCCAACAGAGGGATATTTTTTTCTGCCAAAAAAGCTTTAACAGACCGAGCAGTGTGGCAGGGAGCTCCATCTTGCATGAAAGGGAATGGTTCCCCATTTGGAAACCATTCTCTGAGCTGCGGAATCAACCGATTTTGTAATACTTCTTTGTACTGATCTTGCCTCATTATTCCTTTGACGACGTACAGACGTCCAGTGCCCTTGCCGCTGATGACTGACCAAATCATCACTTTGGTGGGATGTTTAACCGTCAGGACGACACAATCAGGATGAAACTTTTCTCCATGACGACGACGCACATACTGAGCTTTATTCTGCAAAATTTCGAATGTGCTTTCGTCACTGAAGCAGACCTGTCAAAAATAGGAAAAATATATAAACTTCCATGTTTATTTGCTTTATTTAACTGAAAATGATAATAATGTATCAATTATTGATTAAATTGCTGTATCTTACCGATCTCCAGAAGTCCACATCTTTGTCTTGCCATTGTTTGGCCCACTTCAGGCGCTTTGCTTTCATTGCAGCTGTTAACTTGGGCTTCCTGGCGGGGCGACAGGCCTTAAAATCTAATTCTTTCAATTTTCTTCGAACAGTGCGCTCAGAAGCATTTACGCTAGCATCCTGGAGTTGTGATTTTATTACCTTTGTGGTAGCAAATCTGTTTTCTACACAAATTTTCTTCGAACATCTCTCTGACCGTGGAGTGAAAATTGGTTTTCTACCGCATCTTTTCGCGCTTAATTCCTTCCCTGACTCAATTTTCTTTTTTATGCGTCGTACACTAGCTTCAGAAACCTCCAATCTTCGTGATATTTCTCGGTTTGTAAATGTTTTCGCAATCACAAGGGCCTTCACTTCAGCTTTTTTACGTGGTGAAAGATCGCCTTTTCTACCCATAATGAAAATAGTCCAATTACTTTTTTAAAACACTGCATACAAAATAAACTAATAACTGAGTAGTATAAAACTGTTAAACAAACAATCACAGTCCATAAAGCCACAGAAACACGTCCGTACCTGACTCGATTCCGATCGCGACTGATACAGGTTTGTACTTCTTTACGTTCATATATCACTTTGTCAACACAGTGTTGCCATATGTTAAAAATAAATACAAATATGTAGTCTACAACAATTCTTTTAAATAAAAATCAATAATATTGTAGTTTAAATATACCATTATTGCATAAAAACTCTTAAGAAACATAAAATTACTAAAAAAAATACAATGCGTCTAATAATTTGGCCAGGGACTGTATATATATATATATATATATATATATATATATATATATATATATATATATATATATATATATATATATATATATATATATATATATATATATATATATATATATATATATATATATATATATATATATATATATATATATATATATATATATATATATATATATATATATATATAAATGCCTGACATTCCATAGAATAAACAATTTGTATAATCCTTCAATATTCGATGTGAGGGCCCTTAAAACTAAATAATCGACATAATATTTCAAATACAGTAATCCAATTATATAATTAAATTCGTTTCCATATGATCTAAATTAGTTCATAACAAGTCCACTTTATAAATACTCTCTGAAATGTTCGTTATGTTGGTTCAAGTTGCAAAAAGTAATTTTGTAAAATGAAACTTTAATTGTATACTAAAATTAATTTTGTTTTTATGACATTTCCTTACGGTTGGTCGCTTGGGCCTCCTGTTTCCATCAGTGATATACAATTACAATTAGTTTTCAATTTTTACGAGGCGCGTTTTTTAAGTAAGCATCGTTTTGAAATATGGCCACTGCAACCTTGCAATTGGCGCTCTGCCCGCGTCCGCTGAGTTCCTGCATCTATTGGCTAGCCGCAGACGCTATTATGGAAGCATACGTGCAAGTTTGTTTGTTCGTGGTTAAAATACCCAGGACCATTGAGAATCCTGAAGATTGTCAAATAAGCTCTACAATTCGTTTCTTAAAATGCATCAACAGATTGGAGAAGTGTATGAAGGAAACGCTACGAGTGGAATGGTAAGAAAATGGGTTAGAGCATTTGAAGATGACCGTACAAACGTCCACGATGAGGAACGACCTAGGCGACCGTCCGTCATTAATGTTAATGAAATAGTTCGAAAAAATAAAATTTACGATTTCATCATTATCTAATTTGTTAACGCTGCAGTGGTTAGCAAATCAGGTGGCAGATTTCTATGAGAAGGGAATACAGAAACTGGTCTTACAATACGACACGTGCCTTAATATAGGTGGAAATTATGCTGAATAGTAGATTAAAGCCCGGAAATTCACGTAAAAATAAAATTGTTAAAAAAATGACCTTGGTTTTTTTTTATTATCAAAACGGTACTTACCTTAAAAACGTGGCTCGTACGAGGATGGATTGAAAATTCGCGGTCTCACCAAAAAATAATTATATTATTTTTATTATAGTACCCTCAATAAGTTCATACTTTCTTTGGCTGTCAGAGTGTAAAAGTTTGTTGATGTAGAATTTGTGGTTTTTAGGTTAGAACGAGTTTAGTAAGACCAAGTGCAGGGTCTTTGGAAAAATGGAAAAAATTGAGCAACGTGCGGTCATCAATACCTGTTTAAAAAAAGATTAACACTAAAGGAGATCCACGATGATATGAGAACAACACTAGTGTAATCTGCTCCGTTATATACCACTGTGAAAAAATGGGTTGCAGAAATTAAACGTGGACGAGAGAGCATCGAAGATGACCCTCGCTCCGGCCGGCCCGCGACGTCTACGACTTATGAAATCATCGTCAGTGTGTGTCTTCTCATATTGTCAGTCCGTAGATTAACTATCAGTTTAATTGCAGACTCTACAGGCATACGGATTAAACATTGTTTCGGTTATTCATTATACCTCCTCTACCGTCTCGAAGCGACGACCCTTTAACTTCATTTGATATGGGGGGATAGCCGAAAATCACAGGGTGTCAAACCAGGTCAATAAAGGGAATGAGGGATGAGAGTGATGGAATTCTTCACCACAAACCGTTGCGTACAAAACGAACTATGCTTTGAAATGATGACGAGGAAACTTTTCTCGTTCCAAAATTTTCGGCCGTTTTGTAAGCAGTGAAAATTAATCAGAGATATTCAGAATTGTCCGACGACTCTCTTTACGAATGACTTATTGAACTTCGGTGATGATTTTAGGCGTAATTGCTGTCATAGTCATGTATATATATATATATATATATATATATATATATATATATATATATATATATATATATATATATATATATATATTCGTATGAACGAACAAAAAACATCATTGCCAACGAACTCGGATTTTCTAAAGTTTTCACTAGGTGGGTCCCCAGATTACTTTCAGTTGAACATAAACGAATTCGACTTACGATTTCTCGCGACTGTTTGGAGATGTTTGAGGCTGATCCGCAAGATTTTCTTAACAGGTTTGTGACAATGGACGAAACGTGGGTTCACCACTATACTCCCGAGTTAAAACAACAATCCAAACAGTGAAAAAAAATCTGGTGAACCGAACGCAAAGAAAGCGAAGGCAATTCTGTCAGCTGGAAAAGTGATGGCGTGTGTTTCTTGGGATGCTAAAGGTATTATTATGGTGGACTACCTTCCGAAAGATGAAACAATAAGCTCGACTTACTATTGCACCCTTTTGAGTCGTTTACGTCAAGAAATTAAAGAGAAACGCCCAAAATTACTGAAAAAGAAAGTTTTGTTTCATCAGGACAACACTCGCGTTCACACGTCTGTTGAGTCTATGGCTCAAATTCCTGATTGTGGTTTCGAATTGCTGCCCCACCCGGCTTATTCTCCTGATTTGGCACCTTGGGACTTTCATCTGTTTTCAAAGCTAAAAAAACACCTCAGTGGCTAGAAATTTTTATCCGTACGGAACACTTATAAGATCGCTTCGGTGTCTGTCTGTCCGTCTGTCCGTCTGTCACACCCGATTTTCTCCGAAACTATTTGTCATAGAAAGTTGAAATTTGGTAATAATATTGGAATTGATGGCCTCATCAGAGCCATGTAGTTTTGAAAGTCAAATTTTGACTTAAGGGGTTAGTTTTGGGGGGTGAAATCGGAAGTGAAAAAAAAATTTTTTTAATAGGTAATTAAGTGTGCTGTCAAATGAAAGCTTGTGAAAACACGAGTAAAAAATATATAATGTAATACTTGCGCGCACTTTTCTTTGTATTATTTTTAAAAAATCGCGAAAAATCGCCGTCCACCCGCCTTATCTCGAAAAGTACTTATCAAAAAATTTTGAAAAAATTCTGGAATATTCTCCACGGGGTATATATTGAACGAAAATTATCACGAGTGCATTATCTTTAATAATTTATCTGGTAAAAAAAAAAAAAAACTTTCAAGGACATCAGTTTTTAGTACAGATTGGACAACAAACTTTGTTGAAAACTCATTTGGGGTGTGTTTTGTGAAGACACTGATCATTTTATACCACCGCACATTGGGACCAAAACCCAAAAAGGTGGCCAAAATATAAAGGTGTTATTCGAATTATATGAAAATTTACATATCTGGTTTTTTGAGGTCGCTGATTAAGAATCTGACATAAAAAATGTAAATAAAAAATGTAAATAATAAAAATTGTCATATTTTCATAAAATTTCGACTATAGGGCTCTTCGAGGTTGCTGATGAAGAATCTCAAATTAAAAATGTGAAAAACAAAATGGCGGATCCCATATGCGGACAAAAATGATAATTTTTGTCATATTTTCATGAAATTTCGAGTATAGGGCTTTTCGATGTCGCTGATAAGGATCTGAAATTAAAAATGTGAAAAACAAAATGTTTCAGTTAACTAATGTTAAATGAAAATTAACACGGATTTGAGTATTATGTATTATAAAGATAGATATAACATTACTCATACTTTTTTACATAAAATTTATTTTAAAAAAATGGCAGCTAATTTTGCTTGTATATTATTAAAAAATAGTTAGAAAACATGATACAATTGGTTTGACAGTGGGATGTCGTGGGACTTTTAACTTACATATATTTTAATTTTGATGTTTGAAACTAAAAGTTCTAAAAAAGTGATATTTTAAACGTTACAATAATTAAATAACAATCAAATTTTATTGTACTCAATTTATATCGTTTAAATGTACTCACTTTTATTCGGAGAATCCATTTCACGAAATTAAATTAACTTCAAATACAAAACATTTGAGCGCAATTGAATCTACCTGTCTAACTCAAACAGAATAAGCTCAGAATCTGGCCTGCTCGTCACTCTAACAACAATAGGTGTCAAGAGCCACGGGTGCACACTTGATTATTATATCCGGTCGTTTCGAATAGCGCAGGTGCCAACCCATATACCTAGAGCCTGAAAAGTCCCTCAATCGAACCTTCATTTTAGGGACTTATGGCCACCTTTTCGGCATTCGGTCCCGATATGCACCGTAATAAAAATTTTTTTTATTTTAAAAGCAGTTAACGTACGGAACACTAATTGTGCAAGTTCAACTTGCACTTGACCGGTTTTTTCAAACAGGTTTGAAATCTTTGGAAAGCTGGTGGAAAAAGTGCATAGAGCTAGGTGGAGATTACGTCAAAAAATAAAAATATTTTTGTACGTATTATATTTTGTTTTCTTGACTAGGCCATCCTCGTATTTCAGTAATTTCAGTATTGCCGTGAATGAAATGAGATGGAACAAACTATCAGTATACAAAAAATTCTAAACATTTGAGAATTTTAAGATATTTTTCACCTCCGTATTTACATTAAGTTGTTATTCTAACTACCAAATATTTCAGATACATATGGTGTTGCGAACAAAATGAGATACTGATGTTTAACTTTGGTTAACATATAATATACTACAGTTACACATACAAACATACAGGGGTTTTCGATCGACGACCCATCTGACTGCGCCAGAGAAGTTTCCGACGTTATTTTGGCTGGTATGGAAGCTTACATCCCTTTTTCGAAGAAATGCCCTTCCAAGAGTAAGCCTTGGTTTGACCAAAAATGCAAAGACGCTGGTGCTTCTAAACATCTTGCCTACCGACAATCGCGTGAAAATCCTTACGCAATAAATCGTAACAATGCAAAGAAATTATCCACGAAACCAAGGAGGCACACAATCAACGAATTAGAAACAAACTTCTCGCTTGTCCCAACAATTCCAGGTCCTTTTGGTCAGTCGCTTAGGCAGTTAGTCAAAATTTCACCAAATCCACCATGCCACCACTCACACGGCCAGATAATTCTATTGCAACAACACCTATTGAAAAAGCGAACTTGGTGGCGGAATTCTTTGCTTCACATTCTACTGTCGATTTCTAAGGAAAAACACCACCTACTATTCTCATAGTGCAGTCGAGGATGCCCGATATTGTCTTCAGACAGCGTATCATCGTATTTTAATGAAGCTAAACACCAAAAAGCTTCTGGCGCTGAAGAAATACCTGCCATAGTTCTGAAAAACTGGGTGAGGGAACTAAGAGCAGTTTTCTGTAGACTTTTCAACCTATCCTACAGAAAGGGAATATTTCCTTCCTGCTGAAAAGGTGCAACAGTTCAGCTGATACCTAAACAAGGCAAGACGACCTTGCCAAATAACTACCGACCAGTCGTAGCTTTCAATAATATCGATTGTCATGGAAAAGGCTATGAATCAGCATCTTCTAAAATATCTTGAAGGATTCAACATTATTAGCGACCACCAAGATATGTAATACATGTTTGGAACAACGCAATTGAACACTTTGGAGAATCTCCAGCGGTTGCTGTTGATATATCCAGGGCATTGGACCGTGTTTGGCACGATGGATTGTTGGCTAAGCTACGATCTTCTGGTATGTCTGAAAGGTTCTGCTTGTGGCTCTCATGTTTCCTCAGAGAGCGAGTGGCAGTCGACGGATTTCTTTCTAACACCTTCACTATCAACGCCGTGTGTCCCCAGGCTCCATACTGTCTCCTACTCTCTTTCTAATTTACATTAGCAACCTGCTGGAAAAGATCGGGAATCCAATCTACAATTTTGCAGATGACAGTACGCTCATCTCTTCATTCACTTTGAACGCTCGGACATCGGCTACTCAGACGAATATCCGTAGAGAGCAGGAACTGGAGCCCGACCTCAATTTTTTAGACCATACGACATATTAAAAATAACCGGCAAAGTACAAGTCGGACTTGCGCAATTAGTGTTCCGTACGTTGGTTGCTTTTAAAATAAAAATTTTTGTTACGGAGGGATACAATGATCAATGACTTCACAAAATACACCCCAAATGAGTTTTCAACAAAGTTTTTTTCTAATCTTTATTGAAAACTGATGAGTTTGAAAGTTTTTTTTTTTTTTTTATATTACAGATAAACTATTAAAGATAATGCACTCGTGATCATTTTCGTTCAATCTACACCCTGTGGAGAATATTTCAGAATTTTTTCAAAATTTTTTGATCAATAATTTTGGTGATAGGGGGAGACAATGATGATTTTTCGCAATTTTTTAAAATAATACAAAGAAAAGTGTGCGCAAGTATTACATTATATATATTTTTGAACTCGATGGCCTGGTAATTTTTTTTTTTTCAATTCCGATTTGCCATCATTTTCGATATTAGTGCCAAATTTCAACTTCCTATGTCAAAGAGTTTCAGAGAAAATCAGATGTGACAGACAGACGGACGGACACCGAAATGATCTTATAAGTATTCCGTACGGAAGACTAACCATTACAACTAGATAGGTTATTATAAGAATTCGACGAACCTCGATATTTTATTTGCTAGGTACTCAAAATCATGGTTCCAGTTTAGTGGAGGTTCTAGATAAATACCGCACCCGTAAATGTCTCACATTTACGATTTTGTATTTTTTCTAAAGGTCTTGAGGATATATTTTTTTCATTGGTTATTATTTAAGAATAGATAATTTTGAGTTAGTGTCTGAATTATGAACAAATCTTGTCTAATGGATCAACATTCCATCAATCCCTTAATAATGTATAATTGGAGTAAGAGTGCTTTCGTGTTACTTGGGTAGTTAAACTTTACCCTATTTAACATGTAGATACATACCTCGGCGTCCATATTTTTTTTTTAACGGGGAATACATATTAGCAATTCTGGAGTTTATTATTAGGAAAAATTGGAGGCAAATAGTTTTGTTTTAAACAGAACGCAGGGGGGTGTTTGAGAGCAGAACCCCAAGGATGTTGTAGAGAACGAAGGAACATGTAATTTTTGCGTGATAATGCCTAAGAAGGTAAGAAGGTGAAGGTCGTCAAATCTTGTATAATTTCAATATATAAGTCATGATTCGACGAAATGCGTCCTAAGATGGATTGGCAGTTAAAAGAACAATAAATAATTGCTGAAATATGGACTTTGTTCAATTTTAGTAGTTAATTAATTTTAATATTGTTAAGGCTGGGTTTTGGTAGAAATAATGTGCCAATTTGAAGCACAGTTTTAACAATTAAACATATAAGGTGTTAAAAAAATGAAGAAGAGTTAAAGTCCTTTTCAAGATTTTTGAAGTCTAGAAAACTGAAAACTATTTTTATTATTTCCATTTTTAAAAGACCATAACGCACCCATCATTCCAAATATCGACTAGTACGAGGCTGGTTTGAAAAGTCCGTGCAAAGTCCGAGAAATGGCACCACTGGCGCGTATCGAGGTCATGTTTAGTTAGTAGCATCTCATGAATGAACGCACACCAAGTTTCAGCCATATTGGTCTATTTCTTTGTGTTTGGCATTCGTGTGAATCAAGGAAGTCGAGTGATTTTCAAGAAATGGACGAAAAAAAATTTCGTGTGGTGATTAAACATTACTTTATGAAAGGCAAAACGCCTCAGGAGACTAAAGAGAAGCTTGATAAACATTATGGTGACTCTGCACCTTCGATTCGAACAATTTATAAGTGGTTTCAAAATTTTTGGATTGGCCATATGGGCACAAGTGACGCTGAACGTTCTGGACGGCCTGTGAAGGTTACGACTCCAGAAATCATTGATCAAATCCATGATATGGTGATGCATGACAGAAGAGTTAAGGTGCGTGAGATTGCTAGTGCCGTGGGCATCTCGACTGAACGGATACATAATATTTTGCATAAACATTTGGACATGAGAAAGCTATCCGCAAGATGGGTGCCGCGATTGCTCACGCTTGACCAAAAACGGAATCGTGTGAAGTGTTGCAAGGATGGTTTGCAGCTGTTCCAGAAGAATCCGGAGGACTTTAAGCGTCGTTTCGTCACTGTGGATGAAACATGGATACATTACTATATTCCTGAGACCAAACAACAATCTAAACAATGGGTTACCAAGGGGGAATCTGCACCAAAAAAGGCGAACACCGTTCCTTCGGCCGGAAAGGTTATGGCGACTGTCTTTTGGGATTCGCAAGGGATAATCCTCATCGACTATCTGGAAAAGGGTAAAACTATTACAGGTGAATATTATTCATCGTTATTGGACCGTTTGAAAACCGAGCTGCAAGAAAAACGCCCGCGATGGGCCCACAAGAAAGTCCTTTTCCATCACGACAACGCACCAGCACACACCTCGTTTCACATCCCCCCTATTCTCCAGACTTGGCTCCCTCGGACTACTATTTGTTCCCCAATTTGAAGAAATGGCTGGCGGGACAAAGATTTTATTCAAACGAGGAGGTGATTGCAGACACTAATGGATATTTTGCAGACTTGGACAAATCCTATTATTCGGAAGGGATCAACAAACTAGAACATCGTTGGACGAAGTGTATAAGCCTAAAAGGAGACTATGTCGAAAAATAAAAAAGGTTTACCCCAAACACATAAGTAGTTTTTATTTTTGAACGGACTTTTCAAACCATCCTCGTAGTCCTTGGATTAGATTATTCGTTGGTCAAATTGAGAATTTATTTTATGTAGAACTGCATGTTTATAAGACAGCTACTTTACTACTACTCACTTTACGGAGTCCCGTCCGTCTGTCTGTCTGTCAAACCCGATTTTCTCCGAAACTATTTGACATAGAAAGTCGAAATTTGGCACTAATATAGGAATTGATGGCCCCATCAGAACCATGTAGTTTTCAAAGCTAAATTTTCACTTAAAGGGTTAGTTTTGGGGGTAAAATCGAAAGTAAAAAAAATAACCGGTCAAGTGCAAGTTGAACTTGCGCAATTAGTGTTCCGTACGATGATTGCTTTTAAAATAAAAAATTTTGTAACGGAAGTATAAAATGATCAGTGACTTCACAAAACACACCCCAAATGAGTTTTCAACAAAGTTTGTTTCCAATCTTTACTGAAAATTGATGACCTTGAAATTTCTGTTTTTTTTTTTATATACCAGATAAATTATTAAAGGTAATGCACTCGTGATAATTTTCGTTCAATTCACACCTCGTGGAGAATATTTCAGAATTTTTTCAAAAATTTTTTGATAAGTACTTTTCGAGATAAGGCGGGTAGACAGCGATTTTTCGCGATTTTTTAAAAATAATACAAAGAAAAGATCAGAAACAAACTTTGTTGAAAACTCATTTGGGTGCGTTTTTTGAAGTCATTGATCATTTTATACCTGGGTAACAAAAAATTTTATTTTAAAAGCAATTAACGTACGGAACACTAATTGCGCAAGTCCAACTTACAGTTAGTCGGTTATTTACCTAAAAAAGTCTTTATGAAAAAAAAGGACGGTTATTTAAAACACGTTTTAATAGAAGTTTACATAAGAGGTCAAAATTTCTAACTACCCACAACTGTTGACGCCAATGCAATGCTCCGTACCGATAACAATAGTTAACTATCCCTTCTGGAAATTGGTTAATGATTTCAGCAACTATTCCGCCTATTTCACTGCAGTTCGCACGCATACCATGAAATAAGTACATACGTAGATCTCCTTAGAAATGGGGGAAAGTGTCAAAATTTATTCCCTTCCTAATTTTGAAAATTAATAATGTTTTTAAAAAAAGGGACACCCGTAATTTGATAGTTATTCCAATCCAGGTGTTAGTGACTGAAAATTAGAAGAGAATTGATGAGAATGAGTCATCCTTTGAACAAGTTTGCTGTAGAACTCCCTTCGGTTAATATGGGACAGATGCGGTGAAGAACGGTTTTTGACACTAGTCGTTACGGGATCGAGTCTATAGGCGGTGGTTAGAATGAGTTACTATGTTCTCTATGACCTTCGGCTGTACCACGGTGATATACTCCTTTAATGCATAAATCTTTAGGTCTCGGTTGTAGGTAAGTGTTCTAGATTTAAGTGCCCTATTTTATACTACTTATGTTGTGTTATACATCCTTTACAAAGTCCCTGGAGTAAAGGAATCTGAAAATTGTCTTATTCTTTCATTATTTTCAACTATTTTTAGTTAAACGTATAAAAGATTATAGAGTAGGGAGAAGAGTTACAGTCTATCAAGTAAGAACGTGATGGCTCGTATTCTTGAAAAAATGTGTTTCGAGAATATTTTTTACCATCAATATATTCTTCGGTGTGCTAACAACGGCGTAATTACCTCAGTAAGTCATCCAATCGCCTCCTGCATCAATAATCGCCTGGCATCTTCAAGGCATGCTGTCGATGAAACTTTCTGCACCTTCAAATTTTTCGGATATCGCGAGACAACCGAGTCAAAATCCCCAGAGTCTTTACTCTGAACTTTCTCTTTATAAGGAAACAAACGTTTTCTATGAGGTGAGCGCCCGGCGATTGTGTAGGCCACTCTAGTATCTTATCGTGGGCTCAAGCGAGGCGCTTCGCGACGTGATTTTCGCCCAGCGAAGGTTTCTCCAACGTGCTTCGGAATTTGACATCATGACCACGAACATGTTGTCGAATGGTCTCATGGAACACATTCAAACCCGATATTCTTAATTTTACCGCTCCTTGATGCAGCGTCAATTTCGGGTTGCGTGAAAACAAAGACACGATTCGTTTTTCGACTTTCGGAGTGACTTTGCCTACCAAGCTACGTTTTGACAAGTCGTCCACATTTTTCGTCTCGTTAAAATGATTTACCCACTTCTTTACAAACGATACCGACTTTTTAATATATTTAGCGGACGCGGCCCCTTTGGATAGGAACAAATAAAGACCGACGCGTAAACAAGTGAGTCATTTTGGATTTTACCTGACCTCGACGAAACTTTGGAATCGATTGATACTTTTACTAAAATACGTCGTAGACCAGGGGTGCTCAAACTTGAACTGCTGGCGATCTACCTCAATATTGTTAGACTACGATCGATCGACTCTGAGAGGCTGCAAGTAAGTGTGATGCAGGATTGTCGTCTAGGTAGGGTGTATCGTGGCATAGATATTAGTTTTCCGCACAATACGCATTTTTTTAGTCAAGGTAAGTGTAGGTCTGCTCTAAAATGTCAATGAAAAAACTCATAATTATTCAAAATTGCGAGTTTATTGGTTCTTACAAAACAAACGAGTTCTAGTGTCTAAACTTAACTAAAGAGTGACTTTGGATGTTGAAGCGTGGCACTGCATGTCCTCAGCATACTTTTCATAAGATGGTACGTAATTACCGAGTGCTAATCGCAAGCATGATGACATATGTTCGTCAGTTAGTCGATTGCGATATTTTGACTTAATTATCTTCATTTCAGAAAATGCAGACTCGTACAAGTAAGTTGACCCAAACATTGCCGTCAGTTGAAGGGCGATTTGCCTTAGATTCGGATATTTATCTTCAGATATAAAACACCAGAATTTTGTATCAGATGCTATGGCTTTGAGATGTATATCTCATATAATCTGCACTAACTCATTTTCAACAGAACATGAGTCGATGTTAAACTGACTTGCTATTTTAGTAGCTAATTCCTCAATGTTTTTACACGAAGAAGGATAACTCATAAATGATGCGATATTTGCCAATTTACTGAAATCATAAAAACGTATTTCGAATTGGCCCAAAATATTTGATAATTCTGCCTCATAAATATCATAATTCAACTGAGGAATACTTGCTTTCAAAGACAGAAAATTTTTCAGGTCCTTTCTTTTCAGTTGATCTATCGTAAGTTGCAATTTACTTTTGAATGCGTTTATTGCGCTAATCATCTCAATAATAGTTTTTCCTTTACCTTGAAGCTTCAAATTAATGGTGTTTAAATGCATTGTGATGTCTGTCAAAAATGCCAAATCAGTCAGCCATTTTCCGTTTTTCAGCATCTGAGTGATCACCTCTTTCGTCCAGAAAAGCTGTTATTTCGGGCAATAATTCTTGAAACCTTTCTAGGAATTTTCCGCGACTCAACCACCTGACGTCCATGTGAAGAACTAAATCAGTGTGTTCAGCTGCCTCACTATCTTCCAACTGCAATTTAAAGAGCCGTCGTTGCAAGCTACGTGCACGGATAGAATTCACAATTTTTATTGCAATGCCCATAATCTCCTCCATGTTTAGAACTTTTGAACACAAAACTTGTTGATGTATAATGCAATGGAAGGAGAAAAATGAAGGGAAATCATCATTAGCTCGACACAATGCCACAAAACCGTTTTTGTTTCCAGTCATTGCTGGTGCTCCATCGGTTGTAATGCACACTAGTTTATATATTGGTAGCTTGTAGTTTGTTACAGAATTGAAGAATACTTCATATATATCTTCGCCACGGGTCTTTCCTTTCAGAGGAATCATTGTCAAAAACTCTTCCTTAGGCGACATGTCATTGAATACCATTCGAATAAAAATACACAGCTGGGCAGTGTCTGTCATATCGGTGGATTCGTCGAACTGTAAAGAAAAGTATGTACATTCCATGATATCATGTTTTAGTTTATTTGTCATGTCCTGACTCATGATTTCAACACGCCTTGTGACAGTCGGACGAGATAACTGAAGTTCTCTAATAGCAGACATAATCTCTGTTTTATTTTTAAAATCTCCAAATAAAGTCTCACCCGCTTCAATAAATGCTTCCTTCACAACCAATCCATCATCAAATGGTTTCTTGTGTTTCGCAAATATATGAGATATTTTAAATGACGCGTTCGTTGCAGCTTTTGATTGTTTGGCTGGTCTTGTGAACATGGTTTGTTCTTTTTTCAAACAAGTTATCAAATCACGTACTTTTCGTTTTCTTAATTCACTCTGTGACGGAAAATCCTTTTCATAGTTTTTATGAACCGTTTTATGATGCCTCTCTAAGTTCCCACGCTTAGGTATTGCAACTGACGCACGGCAAATGAAACAAATGCACTTATCCTTTACCATACAAAAGAAAAATTCTTCCTCCCAATCGTTATTAAAATGATAAGCTTTACTTTTCTTCGCCGCACTCATTTTGGACTATTTATTAATAAACTTTGTATCGATGTATCGCCTTCAAGTTACAACTCAGACTGACTCCTATTCCTGCAGGCGCAACATTTATATCGGCGCGAACGAAGTCTCGAATGTTTCCGTCAAACACGCCGCCCGAAGTTTCTAGAAAAATCGGCGGGAATCAAAAACGCGGCTTTTCTTTGACAAGTACCGCTCGTTCCTTTGATAAAGCCGCCTTTTGCCGCTAGCGGGGGGTTATTACGATAAAATAAAGTGATGAGGGGGTTATTCTGGCCTAATTGTGGATCGAATAAATTTTAGTAGTTTATTCATTACATTTTGTTTTAGTTACCTAAAACAAAATCTGTGAATAGTTCTATATCGGAATTTTTTTCTCGAGATCGACTCAAAAAGCACTCGCGATCGACTTGTCGATCGCGATCGACCGTTTGAGCACCCCTGTCGTAGACAAAGGTTCCCGCTACCGATTTTTTGTTGAATCGCTAGAATCGCATCTACCAAAAATGAATTATCGTGGACACGTTCTTACTTGACAGACTGTAGATATCGGGATTATTAAGGCCGTAGAATCTGCAAACTGTATTATTTCTTTATTTTTTTTAAATTATTTTGGTTCAAATAAGTAAAGGGTTGAAAGAATGGGGAAGAGAGTTAGAAGAGTTGCTCCGTATATGATATATCTTCTTAAATATTCTTTTCCGGATTCACAGAAAGAATTTAAAAATCGTGTTATTTTCAATTATTTGTAGTCAAAAGTATAAAAAATTAAACGGATAAAAAAAGGAAGTTAAAGGAGTTGTTCCGTATATACCATGTTATAAGAGATTTTTAGATTTCTTGAAGTCGAAGAATCTTGTGTTATTACTTCAGTATTTTTATTTAATTATAGTCGAACATTCACACAATTCAGCAAAGAAGTTGCATTAAATTTTGTTTTAAAAATGGTTTTTTTTTTTTTTTCGGCTTTCCAAACGTTCGAAATGATAAAAAAAAGTCATTGGGTGATGATGCTCTATCCAGAGCAAGTGTTTTTGATTGGTATAAATTGTTTAAAGAAGGCAGAGAACGTGTGGAGGACGATGAACGTCCTGGTCGTCCTTCAACACCTACCGATGAGAACCACGTCAAGCAAATCAAGGATTTGGTGCTCAAATATCGTCGAGTGACAATTAGAGACCTTGTTGACATCACCAACTTCTCATTTGGGTCAATTCAATCGATTTTAAAAATTAACTTGGGCCTCAAACGCGTCTCCTCTCGTTTGGTACCAAAAACACTCAATTTTTTCGATAAAGAGCGTCGTGTTAATGTCTGTGAAACCATCATTTCTGACTATCAAAACGTCATCAAGCGCATCCTTACGGGAGATGACACATGGATTTACGCTACGATCCGGAAACTGCCGACCAATCAAGCGAATATCGTGCTAGAGGTGAACCTAGACCGAAGAAACCACGCCAAGGCAAGTCGAAAATCAAGGTGATTTTAACAGTTTTCTTCGATTATCGTGGTGTTGTTCATTATGAATTCCTTCCGCCGGGCCAAACTGTCAACAAGGAATATTATTTGTGTGTTATGCGTCGTTTACGTGAAGCTATTCGTCTCAAGAGGCCGGAATTATGGGCCGATAACTCTTGGTTTTTTCATCACGACAATGCGCCTTCTCATACAGCATTGGTTCTTCGCGACTTTTTCATCAAAAATTCAACTCATATCATTCCGCAATCGCCCTATTCGCCTGATTTAGCTCCGTCGGACTTCTAGCTATTCCCTAAACTCAAAAAACCGCTTCGAGGATATCGTTTTGAGTCGATTGAGGAGATTAAAACCAAACTGAAGAAGCTTTAAAGGCCATTCCAGAAATCGAATTCAACAATTGTTTCGAAGACTGGAATAAACGTTGGCATAAATGCATTGTATCCAAGGGGGTTACTTTGAGGGGAACGAAATAAATCTGGAAAAATAAATAACCCGTTTGCGTTTTATTTTAAAAGTCTTACTATGTTTTGATCACAGTATATATATATATATATATATATATATATATATATATATATATATATATATATATATATATATATATATATATATATATATATATATATATATATATATATATATATATAAAACACGTCCTTTTGGGCATCTTAGAGACAAGCAATCATTGTTAATTATTTTAATTTTAAATTTGAATAAGCTATTCTTGTTGTCAACTCGCTATCATTAATGAACCACTCATCGATAGAAATTAAATTGTTTGGCATTAACACGACTGCGTTACTGGGACAAATAAACTCCAGTACTGAGCTTCGTAGAATGAAAACTAATCCGAATCACTTGGCTATGTTTCATACTGCCCTGGCTTGGAGCTATCTAAACCTTAATATACGAGTACCACAGTCACTACACATTAGTTCCATTGCACATGCACAACTATGTCAGGACTAGACTTATGTACTTCTTACGTACACCTGTCGTTTTCATACTAACGTTTTAAAAATAAAAACTATATTATAACATTAAAGAGTTTTTTGTCCAGTAAATGACCATGCGGTCAATATTTTTATATCCTTCGTTCGTGTCACATATAGATATAAAACAAAGATAATGCATAAACATTACGAAGGACACATTCATGTTCTATCCAATAATTTAATACTATCTTTCTATCTATCGTATGCCTAGTTTTTCCGTTACATTTATTATAATTTTTTTTATTGGAAAAACCTCTTTATTTTTCTATACATACTCTACATCGAGTGGAAAGTCCCTAGACTTTTGAAGAAAAAACAATGTTTTTGCTAAAAACCGATTTTATTCTTCAGCATAGTTTTCTTCAAGACTGATACACTTATGCCAGCGATTTTCCAACATTTGAATACCTTTCAGATAGTACTATTTGTCGAGCTCTCTAAACTAATCCTCAGTTTCCTATTCAACTTCTTGTTATGCGCCAAAACTCTTTCTCTGAGGGCTAAGTCTGGTGAATATGGCGGATAAGGAAGCAATTCGTAGCCGAATTGGTCCGGTTTCACCATTTATTTTATGAAGTTCTGAACTGGGGCGTTATGTTCGTAAAATAACGGGTTTTTCTTCGCTAAATGTGGCTTTTTTCCTCGTTTTCACCATTCAAACAGGCCAGTCAACCAACATAATAGTCTCCGGTGATTCTTTGCCCCTTCTCAAGATAGTCGATCCGTATTATTCCATGCATAACCCAAAAAATACTTGTCAAAACCTTTCCAGGTGATGTTTGTGTTTTTGAACGTTTTGGTGGGTTTTCACGCGCTTTCAGCCATTCTGCAGACTGCCTATTGGACTCAGGCGTGTAATGATCATCTGTTGTTACGAATCGACGCAAAAATTCCTTTGAATTACACTTTAACAGTGCCAAACAGCATTCTAAATCTTCGGCGCGTTGTTGTTTTTGACCAAATTTGAGAGTGCACGACACCCATCGGGCTCGTAGCTTTTTAATGTGCAAATATTCATGCAAAATTTGCCTCACGGGTTCTGTTGATATCTTTGCGATGTTACCTATTTCTCTCACGTTCACTTTTGCGGTCATTCAGAACATGGTGTATTTTTTTTGTATTTTGGAGTAACCGCCACAACATCCGAAACATGGTGCATCATTGGTACTTTTACGACCGCATTTAAGTTCACTAAACTATCGACGTATAGTTGCTTTTGACGGAGCAGACGTGCCATAACGCTTCTCAAACCATTCTATGTTCAATTTTTCAATCAAAAATCAAACGTAACGTCACTAAAACTCGCAAACTAATACACCAAATGCCATGAAAATTTTGCACGAATCTTCTGAGAGTTGACACTAACTGGAAACCGTATGGTTTTTTTGTTTGCTCTTTCATCTCTCGGAAAGTTTCAGGACTTTTCACCCCATGTTAGTACTACAGTTTTGCTACATCGAGCCAAGGAACGGTATCCTGTGTTGTGAATTGGTTTCTAATACCACATCAACATTATAGCAAGCACCCGTCAACACATACGGGGAGGGCACAAATCCTCGGAGGCTAAATTAATTCTCGGACTACTACGTATCTCTGATAGTGTCAAAGTAAGCTAAAGGATTGGAATGACCTACTTAGTATTCCGTACGGAACACTTATAAGATCATTTTGGTGTCTGTCCCTCTACTTTTTTTTATGGGTCTAGCACACGTGCTGCAGGAAAGAAGTCCCTAAAGCGCTACAGGAGCGACACGTGTGGCGAAAAAGCGATTCACGTTGGTCTTGAATCGCTGTAAATTGTACTCGGTGGGAAACACAGTCCTGGGCAAATTATTCCAAAGGGATGATGTTCTCCATATAAAAGACTGGTTAAAAAGCGTTGTACGAGGAGCAACAAGCTGGACCTCATACGGATGTGAAGTATTAGCGCGACGTGTACTTCTAACATGCATTGCTCTGGGAGGAATTAAGCGGGCTACTTCCTTCGAACACTTTCCATGAAAATACTTGTAGAATAGGCTCAAGTCGCCAACCGTTCTTCGATGTTCCAGCGAATCAAGGCCGCCGGTCAGTTCCGGGTCTCCAATCAGACGAACAGCTCTTCTCTGAATAGAATCCAACAAATGCAGTGTATGTTTGGGAGCGGAGCCCCAAACATGGGAGCAGTATTCCATAGTTGGTCGAATTTGAGCTTTATAACGAATTAGCAGTTGTTGTGGAGTGTAAAGCTTTCTGGTTCGAAATAATATGCCCAACTTTTGAGAAGCTCTCCTTGCTATGCCTGCAACATGTTCATGCCAGGACATATTTGCTCCCAAATTAACGCCCAACAAATTGAGTGACGATGTTAGAGAAATGGAGTGCCCCTTCATAACTATGTCGGGTTCAGCAACGTTAACTTTTTTAGAAAAAACTGCCGCCTGGGTTTTTGTAGCGTTAAATTCCACTTGGTTACTGTCACCCCAAGATAAAATTTCTTCCAGGTCTTTGTTAAGTTGAATGACTGCGGCTGTTCGTCTGAGTAGCCGATGTCCGAGCGTTCAAAATGAATGAAGAGATAAGCGCACTGTCATCTGCAAAACTGTAGATTGGATTCTCGGTCTTTTTCAGCAGATCGTTGATGTAAATGAGAAGCAGACAGTATGGAGCCTTGAGGTACACCGGCGTTGATAGTGAAGGTCGTAAAGAACGCTCTCTGAGAAAACATGAGAGCCACAAACAGAACTTTTCAGACATATTATAAGAGCGTAGCTTAGCCAACAGCCCATCGTGCCAAACACGGTCGAATGCCTTGGATATGTCAAAAGCAACCGCTCGAGATTCTCCAAAGTGCTCAATTGCGTTGTTCCAAACGTGTGTTACATAAGTCAGAAGATCTTCTGTTAATTTATTTTTACGAAAGCCATATTGATGATCGGTAATAATGTTGAATCCTTCAAGATATTTTAGAAGATGCTGATTGATAGCCTTTTCCATGACTTTCGATATTATTGAAAGCAGTGCGATTGGTCGGTAGTTATTTGGCAAGGTCTTCTTGCCGTTTTTAGGTATCGGCTGAACTGTGGCACATTTCCAGCAGGAAGGAAATATTCCCTTTCTGTAGGATAGGTTGAAAAGTCTACAGAAAACTGGTGTTAGTTCCCTCGCACAGTTTTTGAGAACTATGGCAGGTATTCCGTCAGCTTTTTTGGTGTCTAGCTTCATTAAAATACGTTTTATGATACGCTGTCTGAAGACAATATCGGGCATCCTTGACTGCACTATGGGAATAGTAAGTGGTGTTTTTCCTTGGAAATCGACAGTAGAATGTGAAGCAAAGAGTTCAGCCAACAAGTTCGCTTTCCTTTGCATCTGTTCCTGGCACGAACAAGGGTGTTACGGTTTATGGTGTTAGGAGTTTCACGCCATTGTCGGTAGGCAAGATATTTAGAAGCAACAGCTTCTTTGCATTTTCGGTCAAACCAAGGCTTGTCGTTGGAAGGGCATTTCTTCGAAAAAGGGATGTAAGCCTCCATACCGGCCGGAAAAAACTTTGTTGAAAACTCAT
>CM032450.1:54491488-54501488 GCA_019049505.1 Pachyrhynchus sulphureomaculatus
AGGTGTTTTTAAATAATATTGATGAATTATAAACTAATCATTAATTGCTTGACATTAACATAAGGATCAAAAACCGGCCAAGTGCAAGCCAAACTTGCGCAATTAGTGTTCCGTATGATAACTGCCTTTAAATCAGTAATCAATGACTTCACAAAACACACCTCCAATGAGTTTTCAACACAGTTTATTTCGATCTTTGTTGAAAACTGATGAGCTTGAAATATTTGTTTTTTTATATACCAAATAGATTATCAAAGGCAATATGTGTGTCTATAAACGTGTTAATTTTCGTTCAATCTACACCTTATGGAGAATATCCCGGAACTTTTTCCAAATTTTTTGTTCAGTATTTTTCGAGATAGAGTGGGCATTTTTTAAAAAATAATACAAAGAAAGTGCACGCAAGTATGCCATCATACATATTTTTGAACTCGTGTTTTTACAGCTTTCATTTAACACCCCACTCGATGACCTGGCAATTTTTAGTGTCTGTCTGTCCGTCTGTCTGTCTATCCGTCTGTCTGTCTATCGTCTGTCACACACCCGATTTTCTCCGAAACTATTTGTCATAGAAAGTTGAAATTTGGTAATAATATAGGAATTGATGGCCTCATCAGAGCCATGTAGTTTTGAAAGTTAAATTTTGACTTAAGGGGTTAGTTTTGGGGGGTGAAATCGGAAGTGAAAGAAAAATTTTTTTACTCGGTAATCGAGTGTGGTGTCAAATGAAAACACGAGTAAAATATATATATATAAATATATATATATATATATATATATATATATATATATATATATATATATATATATATATATATATAATACTTGCGCGCACTTTTCTTTGTATTATTTTTAAAAAATCCCGAAAAATCGCTGTCCACCCACCTTATCTCGAAAAGTAAAAATTCTGGAATATTCTCCACGAGGTGTAGATTGAACGAAAATTATCACGAGTGCATTAAATGTAATAATTTATCTGGTATCTAAAAAAAAAACAGAAATTTCAAGGTCATCAATTTTCAGTAAAGATTGGAAATAAACTTTGTTGAAAACTCATTTGGGGTGTGTTTTGTGAAGTCACTGATCATTTTATACTTCCGTTACAACATTTTTTATTTTAAAAGTAATCAACGTACGGAACACTAATTGGGCAAGTTCAACTTGCACTTGACCGGTTTTTTTTTCACTTCCGATTTCACCCCATAAAACTAACCCTTTAAGTTAAAATTTAAATTTAAAAATAAACGGCCCTGATGGGGCTATCAATTCCTACATTTATGCCAAATTTCAACTTTCTGTGTCGAATAGTTTCGAAGAAAATCGGGTGTGACAGACGGACAGAGACCGAAGTAACCCCATAAGTGTTCCCTACGGAACACTAAAAATAGCTGAATTGATGCACAAATAATCATATATTGTATGTAATGCTCTTTTCAAGAATTTAAAAATATTATTATATTTAGGTCTCCTGTAATTTTTATGTAACATATATCCGACTTGAATGTGAGTTTAAATTAAATTCAACAGAAAATAGGGGCCATTTTTTTTATTACTAATTTAATTAATACCAGCTACCAAATGAAAGTTTGGGGCTTGAAACTTAGTTATAGCTTAAAAAAACCTTTTTTTTATTTTAGACATATCAAAAATCGATAACTTAACATCTAACCGTCAAGCTAGATTTATTGGTCCATTGCTAGGCTTTGTCTTAGCAACCATATTTCCTAACGTAGCTATAGCCAGACTAGGACACATAAAAATTGAATATGATCCAGTACCACTTATACCTCCCAGCCAAGCACCAATATCCGTTTACCAAACACCAGTTCCGACCTGGGGACCTATTACTAAACCAGTTGTGGAGTACGAGATAGAAACAACGGGAAGACCACAGCATCATCCTGAGCATCCTGAGGGATATCCAGAGGTTAGCGGTTATTCTCTGAAAAGCAGTTACAAATCAATATTTAATAAATAATATTTTAGTGACTGCTCTATAACTTTCTTTTATTTCTAGTTAGTTTCCACTAATATTGAAAGTCCATCCGAATATTTAATACCAGCTGAAACCCAAACCAAGAAAGTGGCAGATTAAAAGAGCAATTTCCCAAAGATATCTGGCAAATTATCACAGAAACCGCTTTAATACACGCAGAAGATACCCTGATTATTTTGAGTATGATAATTACGATTATCTAACAACTCCGAGGCTTAAGAATAGAAGAAGAAATCAAGGAAGAAGACCAATAGGATTTGGCGATGATTATGATTACGATTATGACTATGGAAAGCCTTACAACAGGAAAAATCAGAGAAGAAAGAATAAAAATAAAAACCGAAAAAACCCGGATTATTATAGTGATGAAGAATTTAATGATGATGTTGAGCCTGTTACTGTAGTTTTGAGGCCAAGACAACAGGAAACAACAACAACACCTACAACTACCATGGAGACTACTACAATGCCTACAATGACAAATATTACGAATGGCACGACTCCTAGTACTACCACTACTACAAATGTAACAGCTACGGGATATGGTATGTATGCACCACAACCGTATAATAGTGGTAATTTAAACCCATACCTTACACGTAGAGGCTAGGTCGTTATGAGCTTCAAAAATGCTCGTACCAGTACCTCTCAAATATATAATTTATTTGAGAAAACCTTTGAATACGTCCATTTATCTATTTTTTTTTTTTTTAATATAATGGGTAAAAAAAGATAAGTCTCGGTAACAATTTGATTGTTTCATTTTTGACTATGAAACTCACTCAAAATATAGGTATAGTGCGACATCTATCATGCTATCTTGTCAAACAAAATTGCAACCTGTAAAACGAATATAAAATTGAACACTTAATTAATTAGATTTAGTATAGATGGCAAGATGTCACATGTATTAAGTAACTTTATACTTAACAGTATTCACACGTTCATAGAACATTGCTTATGAAACTGTTATTGTGTATTAGATGAAACGCCAGGCGATTAGTATTGGTTAAAAGTAGGTAAACGGACTTTGTAACTTACGGTGTTTATTACTTCAATGGTATCATATAGTCCACGCATCACACGCTAACGATAAATTTAAATGATTTAGGGGACCCAAAAAATTAGTTTTAGACTATGACAAAAATAAAAATGGAGATTGTTACCTATACGTACATATTATTTTATTTTTTTATCGTTTTTGTAGTTATCACTTACGTAGAGCAAAAAAAATACACATTTCTCACAAAATAGTAAAAAGCGCTTTACAAATATAAGTGATAAACTATTTTTAGGAATATTTGGGAGAACTAATTGTAATTATTTAAAGAAGTTATCTTTTCGAGTTCCTGTAGTAATTTTACGTGTAAGGGCCTGTTATTTAAAAACGTTTTACCCAGGATAAATGTTTTTATAACTCCTTTTTTGAGGTAAGTGGGTTTTTAAAAAATGTAATAATACACTAAACAAAAACAAAGAACACGAGTAAGGTATAAGAAACAGTGATATAATTTATCACCAAAACTGAGTTACTACAGTAAATACAGTAACAAGGCATCACGAAAGTATACACCTCTCGATCAAAAAGAAACTGAATTTTAGGAAAACAGATAGAAATATTAACCCAAGTGCTGTAGCTATTTGTTGTCAGAAGGCACAACTTTCATTGATATTATGTTTTATGACATTTCTTCCATGTTGTAGTGGTAAGAGAGACAGTGTGTTTTAACGAACGGTTGAAAAAAGAGTTTCAGACTAACTTTTATGTTGAGCTTTCTACTTTGTTCTCCCTTCTATAAAAATACATATACCTACGCAGACAAAAAGATGATTAAAAATATGTGTGTGTGTGAAATAGATCTCATTTTAACTCCTGACTTAGCAAACAAGTAGCCAATTCCTTGTAATAAATAAAAAGTTTTGGTAGACAAATGTATTATTATTTTAAGCTATACTTTTCTTTTTAGGTTATGGACCATACACAGGAAATGAAAACATAAGCATAACCTATGGTCCACCTTATGGTAATAGACCCTTATATGGCGTTCCTGGCCAGATTCCTGGGACCCCTTTGACCGAATGGGCTCCAAACTATTTATACGAAACCCCAAGCTCCTACTATTCCCAGCAGCACGCTTCCTATTATTCTCCTAGTTCATCATATCACTACCCCAGTACATCATATTACTCTCCTAATTATCTCTACCCTTCTCCCAGTACATCTTTTCAATCGCCTAGTACATCCTATGGTTCTCCTAGCGTCGCTTATAGCTCGCCTACTGCTACATACGGGGTTCCAAGTTCTAGTTCAAATACTTATCCTCCTAGTTCATTATATGAGAGGCCTAGCGCAACGTATGGCGCTCTTAGTCCGTCATATGGAGTACCTCGTCCGTCATATGGAGGACCTAGTCCGTCATATGGAGCACCCAGTCCATCATATGGAGCACCCAGTCCGTCATATGGAGCACCTAGTTCGTCATATGGAGCACCTAATCCGTCATATGGAGCACCTAGTCCATCATATGGGACACCTAGTTCGTTTAACGGAACAGTAAGCGCCACTTATGGAGTACCTGTGTCTTCATATGGTGTGCCTAGTTCCACCTACGGAGCACCAAGTTCTTCGTATGGTGTGCCTAGTGCTACCTATGGAGCACCAAGACCACCTAGTACGTCATATGGAGTTTCAAATCAGCTTTATGGAAGTTCTAGCTCAGCTGGTACTGGCTATCAAAGTTACCAGTTACCATATTCGAGTTGGTATGGTAAAGGGGCGTCACAAAGTGATATGTTGAGACGTGTGCAAAGTGTCATTAGATACTAAGGAAAATACTAGTTTTTTTTTGTTTAACTATTTTTATATATACATACCTTGCTTATTTTTTTTTAATATTTTGAGTATTTCTTGTATCATTATCTTGTTCTAATAAAAACAGTAATATTATTTATTTTTTATGTGGCTACCTTGACTAATTTAGTCTTCCCACGTCAGCGTCAGGATGCCCCTCGTATGATTATTGTAGTTACAATTTTTCAGTTTTATTTTTACATATCAGCATTAACATACTGCTGTCACAGTAAAAGATCGTTGACTAATCACAACGTTTGCACAAGGCATGAATTTCAATAAGGTATGTATGCCATGGTTTCTATCCAGCCTACGATGCTGTGTTTGACCCATCTTTTCTCGACAACCCAGCCTATAGATGCGAAACGTGCCTTGTTAAAACCACCTTCAATGTATGTAAACGCCATCAAAACATGGTGCTCGCTCTGTAAGTACCCGATCTTATTTATGATACAGCGCCATCTTTATGGATTTACTTGCCTGGTAAGCATATTTCAAGTGATAAAGCCATGCCTTTAAAAACATCCTTAGCTAATGTCCCTGTCCATCACTCTCCAGGCTTTCAAGCAGAAAAATAATGAGGTTATTAGGTCGCCACTCTTTACGCTGTGTTTGGTTATACTTAAGATATAATGACGGCCTTAGCTAGTCTTCAAATTGTTGGAATAAAATCACGGTGTGACATGCTCTATATGTTCTAAGACAGAACATAGCAGCAGTCCATTTTACTTATTGGTCATGTAGTCTTTCCCTCGATTAAGAATCCTATCTCTAAAATTTCATATTTTGTTATGTATGTATGCTGTATAAAATTATGGATTTAATGAGCTCTTTTGCCATCTTTAGGTGAAATATTTAATCCAAGAAAACTGTATTAAAATAGGTTCCTTGTATACGTAAACATAGATCAACAGGAGATCTTCTGACTTATGTAACACATGTTTGAAACAACGCAATTGAACACTTTGGAGAATCTCGAGCGGTTGCTCTTGACATATCCAGGGCATTCGACCGTGTTTGGCACGATGGACTGTTGGCTAAGTTGCGCTCTTATGGTATGTCTGAAAGGTTCTGTTTGTGGCTCTCATGTTTCCTCAGAGAGCGTTCTTTACGAGTGGCGGTCGACGGATTTCTTTCTAACACCCTCACTATCAACGCCGGTGTGCCCCAGGGCTCCATACTGTCTCCTACTCTCTTTCTCATTTACATTAACGATCTGCTGGAAAAGACCGGGAATCCAATCTATAGCTTTGCAGATGACAGTACGCTTGTCTCTTCATTCACCTTGAACGCTCGGACATCGGCTGCTCAGGCGAATATCCGCAGACAGCAGGAGGTCGTTCAACTTAACAAAGACCTGGAAGAAATTCTATCTTGGGGTGACAGTAACCAAGTGGAATTTAACGCTACAAAAACCCAAGCGGCAGTTTTTTCTAAAAAAGTTAACGTTGCTGAACCCGACATAGTTATGTCGGGGCACTCCATTCCCCTAGCATCGTCGCTGAATTTGTTGGGCGTTAGTTTGGGAGCAAATATGTCTTGGCATGAACATGTTGCAGGCATAGCAAGGAGAGCTTCTCAAAAATTGGGAATATTATTTAGAACCAGAAAGCTTTACACCCCACAGCAACTGTTAATTCTTTACAAAGCCCAAATTCGACCAACTATGGAATACTTGCTGCTCCCACGTTTGGGGCTCAGCTCCCAAACATACACTGCATTTGTTGGATTCTGTTCAGAGAAGAGCGGTCTGTCTGATTGGGGACCCGGAATTGACTGGCGGCCTTGATTCGCTGGAACATCGAAGAACGGTTGGCGACTTGAGTCTGTTCTACAAGTATTTTCATGGAAGGTGTTCGAAGGATGTAGCCCGCTTAATTCCTCCCCAAGCGGTGCATGTTAGAAATACACGTCGCGCTGGTGCTTCGCATCCGTATGAGGTTCAGCTTGTTACTCCACGTACGATGCTTTTCAAGCAATCTTTTATATGGAGAACGTCATCCCTTTGGAATAATTTGCCCAGCGCTGTGTTTCCCACCGAGTACAATTTACAGCGATTCAAGAACAACGTGAATCGCTTTTTTCCGCACTCGTGCCGCTCCTGGAGCGCTTTAGGGACTTCCCTGCAGCACGTGTGCTAGACCAATAAAAAAAAAAAAAAAAAAAAAAAAAAAAAAAAAAAAAACCGGTCAAGAGCAAGTTGGAGTTGCGCGATTAGTGTTCCGTACCATGGAAATAAAAATTAGCTACCTAATAGCCAATAAATTAATCTAGCTCGATCTAGAATCTAGTTGTAAAAGTTTAAAACAAATATTTACTACCTAAATATTTGTTCAATTATAAACAAACAAAATAAACTTATTTTATCTTGGGTACCTATAATTTGGTCACCATGGTCATCATGATAGTACTGATTGTACCGAATACGTATTGATATTTTGTAGCTCTTAGTCCCGGTTGAGTTCCCAACTTTCCAGACTTTCACCATTCTGTCACACAGTTTTTTTATACCAAAAAAATTGTCAAACGTAATGCACTTGTGATAATTTTCATTTAATCTACATCTTATTTAGATTATTTCAGAATTTTTTGGTTAGTACTTTTCGAGATAGGGTGAGGAGACAAAGATTTTTGGTAATTTAACTTTCGAAACAACACGGCTCTTATTCCTATATTCGTGCTAAATTTCAGCTTTCGATATCAGATAGTTTCGGAGAAAATCGGGTGTGATAAACAGCCAGACAGACATCGAAGTAATCTCATAAGTGTTCCGTACGGAACACTAAAAAAAAAAAAAAAAAAAAAAAAAGAGAATCAACGGACGTTTAAACTACAAGTATATCACCACTCCTGCGTCGTAAGAAAATGTCAAATACAACATAACCTTTTTTTTTCAAAATACACTTACTTTTTGAAAAGCTTTTTTATTCTTTTCGCATTTAACAATGAACATACAAGAAATACCAAAATCAACTATTAATTTAGTTACGGATTTTCCGAATGAATATATAAGCAGAATCATTAAATGTAAGTATAAATAATGTACTTATTAGAGTAACTTCATAATATGATACATATTAATAACTAACCCTATAAATTAACTAACGCCGAGATCACATCACAACGGGAAGATGAGGAACTGTCTGCTTGCTTGAAATTGCTAGTGTTAGTATTTGATTCAACAGTTCAGCAACGGTCACAAATAGCCGATTGAAGAAATTAATTTATGTATTTTTTATTTTAGTGGCTTTAGCATCTTTACAACCAAAACCTCAAGATTTGTGTAAGCCCTTAGACAAATTAGCAAGTGAAAAAAACATACCAAAGGATCAAATCTATGAAGTACTCAGTGCATATATAGCAATAATTAAACTCTTTATTCGTAGCTCAGATAAGGACTTTCTTAATACATTATTAGAAAATGGGTTTACAAATGAGTTTATCGAACATTTACCCTTTATTCATAATCGTAAAGAACTTACAGAGACATATTTTGCACCTAATTATGAATACTTTCAAAATGTTTCAAACATTAAATGGAAGATAGATATCAGTTTATTTAATAGGTAATAAGTAATAATACTAATTACTCATAGAAATTTATATATATATATATATATATATATATATATATATATATATATATATATATATATATATATATATATATATATATGTATGTATATATATATATATATATATATATATATATATATATATATATATATATATATACATATATATATTTATTTATTTACACATACATACACATACACACACAGTCACTATATAACTCAAACCTCCTAACTTGAAATTTTCTGCAAGTCGAAGATTGCTTGTGTCCCGACACATTTTCTATGTTTACGATGTATTTTAACCTCTTTAACTTGAATTTCTGTAACTCTAAAATCTCTATAATTCGAAATCAGTAACACGCTTCAGTAACAAATCAATCTCTATAATTCGGATTTACAGGCACCAAATTTTTGCGCGTTTAATGATCAAGACGCCATTGGGCTTTCGCATGCGGTCTTCAAGATTCATGGACTTGAGTTGCTCTGTCATTTACCCTCTGCGTAGTTTTTGGGAAAAGTCTTGAAGCACAGAGGGATCCGCTGATTTCCATTGTGAATAATTAATTTAATTTAGACTGTTATAGTGTAGTGTTAGTAAAATGTCACTGTCGCTGAAACTTAGGAGTTCGACAATCGAAAAAAAGATTGAAATCTTTAAAAAAGTGCAATTAGAAAAAAGGTTATTGCTGAATAATATGAAATACTACAAAATCGTTTGCCATTGGAACAGAAATTAAGGATCAGGCTAATTTTAAGTGAAATAGACCTAAAAAAAACACTTAATGATGAAATGGTTCGAATCTACTAGAAGAGAGAATTTACCCATATCAGGCGCACTACTGCAGCAAAAAGCACTAAATTTTGCTCCAAAATTAGAAGAAAGTTTTAAAACTAGTTCAGGTTGGCGTGAAAAATTTAAAAAAAGTAAAAAAATAAATTTAACCCTGAGCATGAACTAATTTGGTATGGCATAGTTCAAGAAAAAAAGTATGCCGAGAAAGTGCTGCTGTTCATGAAATAATGTGTGATGCTTGGATTGATGGGACTTTGCAGGCCATATTAGCTCCCTATAATGATGTCTTTAAGGCAAACAAAACTGGTCTGTTTTTTTAAATGCTTACCATGGCTGGCTTTCAAAAATGAAAGTTGTCATGGAGGCAAATCAAGGAAGGAAAGGGTGACCTGTTTACTGGCGGCAAACATGACAGGTACTGAGAAATTAAAGTTTTTATAGGAAAAAGTGCCAAGCCAGGTGGATGACTGGCAATCTTTTTGAAATATGGCTTTTCTGCAACTGGAAAATTATTTTTTACACAAATTAAAAGCAGTTAAGTCATCATTTTTTCCACCAAACATGACTACCAAACTACAGCCTCTTGATCAAGGCATTATCAAGAGCTTTAAATTTTATTATGGACGCAGAATTTTGGATGATTTTGACGGCCATTCTTCTATTCTCAAAATTGATCTTCTTGATTGTGTTAACATTGTAGCCTCAGCATGAAATGTGGACGCCACCCAAACAACAATCCACAATTGTTTTTAGAAAAGCCAATTTTGGAAAAAGTATCTTGTATG